>CP137679.1:2171399-2388538 GCA_037976565.1 Mesocentrotus franciscanus | reverse complement strand
ATATCAGAACATCTCTGTCACCAACTATTTAACGCAAGGTTAAAAATCAGTGCACACAGTTTGTGCATTGGTATGCATTCAAAAGGTGAAGGGGTTTATGCACACTATGGGAATGACGCTGACGCGAGAAAGAAATTCACCAGACGATGATTCAATTTCTCCATTATCTCTCGGCGAGCGGGAATGTGTCACGTGATTAAAGACAGTTACCAATCGAAAAGATTATTCCCATGCCTAACACACCATTTCAATTTGTCAATAACCTCAAAATGTACAGCTTATAACGTAGTATTAGTTGGGATCATTTAATGATGAAGGTCAAATTGACAAATAACATGAAACAACTCAATGAATGGAAGAATGACGATGAAAAGGGGAAGAATGAGGAAAGATTTGCTTCTACTCGGAGAAAAAAAGAACAAGAAGTCACGCGAAGTTCGAGTGAAAATCAATGGAAGAAGACAAGCGATATAATCTCCAATCCTTGAGCCCAAACAGGGGCCCTTGAGTCACGAAGGGCATTGGATATACTAGTGTAAGTGTAAGTAGGCTCTCTTGGAACAGTGTACCCTAACTCCAGGAAACATAGGGGGTAGATGCAGGGACAAACAAATATTACAAGTAGTAGTTTAACTCCAGACCAAACATACATATGTACAGTGTACCAAGAGAATCTGCATTTAATTTAAATATATATTTTAAGTGATGAAATGAGTTGTGTTACTTGACAACCAAAGGCAAATATGTCAAAGTTCTGACAAGGGCTTCGATAGAACGTTTTTAAAAACAAACCAGCTAAAACCAACAAAGATCATCAATTGTAAGCTTTGTTATTGAAACTTAGTAGACGTGTAACCACATGACCACAATTCTGGCTATGTAAGTTTTTGTATTTTTTCAAAATTAGCAAGGCTTTACCAAACCCTATTCTGT
Organism: Mesocentrotus franciscanus; assembly: GCA_037976565.1. Lineage (NCBI taxonomy): Eukaryota > Metazoa > Echinodermata > Echinoidea > Camarodonta > Strongylocentrotidae > Mesocentrotus > Mesocentrotus franciscanus. The sequence goes on along the minus strand of CP137679.1, from coordinate 2,387,605 downwards.
TCGTATCATATTGAAAACAATGCTTCATTAAGCCTAATATTACATGATCCTTGCTATAATCAGGAATCTCTTAATGTTGTACACTCTAAAAAGTAAAGTGTTCAATCATCATTTAAAAAGGCCGAACGGTGACCACACTCTCCAAATGGCGGATTAGCAGTTATAACACGGTGGATTCAAGATTGATAGTATTGAGTGTACCTTAGCAATAGACATTCTCATTCTCTCATGCCCTCTTTCAAAGATACAGTGCCTATCAGCAGAATGTTTCCATTAAAGATGACATTAACATCTGACATGATTTTCTATTCTAGACAGTCTGATAACTTTGGACGATTCCAACAATGTGAAATGCCATTACATTTAGTTCGCAGATGTTTTCATCTGCCTTTCGTGTCGAGGAAAGCACTGTAAAGCACTCAATTGGAATCGTAAGCATATGAAGTTGACACTAAAAACAACTGCAAATTTGAATTAATTCCCAATGAGGATATTCCCAGATCTTCGCGATGTAGGCATAACAAAGTGTACATAATGGAGTCGAAACTTTGCCTAACAATTTATGTCTTAAGGTATGAAAAGGTACGCAAAATGACTATTCGAAAACAAGAAGCACACTTTAGAAATATGTCTATGTGATCACAGATCAATAATTTGCAGCTTTAAGAAGAAGAAGAGCATGGCAAGAAAAATCGTGAAAATTCAAATAAAAATAAGAAGTAAAGGAAAGAGCGACTAATACATCTGACAATAAGAGCTCGAGAAGTAAGCATATGACAGTAAATGCTGCATCTAACTGATTAAATGGAGTCGCTGAATCATAGCAACTAAAATGCTTATAGATCTGAGGGGCATACATCTGTAGCAAAACAGTGTCAATGATTATGCATTTAACAGTTGATAATTATAATCGGAAAGGGAAGACGTATGTGTGTCTACATATCAAAACGTCAATGTGGATCACAGAATTACATAGCCTAGCATCATGAAGTTGGCGTGCAATTCTTTGATTGATTGATGGTGCGCCATTGGTTATCACACTACACCTAGATCAGTATAGTGGGACCAATGGTAAGAAGAGGCGGTACATTCATAACATTGGTAGAAATTACCTTCCTATTCCATGAATTAGCCAGCATCCCACAGATGATAGGTGTACTGATAAATGAGAAGATGTCAGATCGAGCTAACTGCCATGCAATATCTTTCCCGCCACATGAACAAGGTCTCGTTGTCAGTTATACCTCAGTCGCACCGGTAAAAAAATTCCATACCGACTCCAACCTGACAGATTCTTACCCATTTGGGTAATGTCATTTTTTGTTTGGTCGTTTGTCGGTCTGTGGTGGGACAAGTTGGTATGACTGGGGCACCAGGGTATCTATCTATGAACAACTGTAATGATCGCGAATAATCATAAGCATGTTGGTGGGTCCATGATTATTTTCCGGAGGGGGGAGGGGGGGGGGGCGGCACTGTCCAAAATGTTTGACAAGCAAAGGAAAGTTTACCAACAACATCAGAGCCATAAACAGGGATAAATATCTTGTAAGCCTCCGTAAAGCAAATGAGATAAACCCTGAGCGGCACCTCCTTAATCTTCAGTGAACATGTTTTCAGTCTTATGTATCTTAAGAGAAATTTTTAAAACCGGATTTGAATGGTTTCTTTGACTGTTTAATATCTTACTCACCTTGTGAATCTCTTTTTTTTTCGTTCACACTCTCAAATCTCGACCCTCTTAAACTTGGCGGCGATTCTCCATATACTCTCTTTTCTCGTCTTCATCAAGATTTTGCTTCTCCCTATATCCTTCTTTCTACATTTTTCTCTCTCCCACTCCTCTTTTACACATCTCTTACCTTTTAGTCTGACTATATTATTTATTCTTCCCTACTCCTCATCGCGCCTCGTACTTCTGTCGCCATCATCAACGTCATCAGCCTCCTGTTCGTTTTCACAATCACCGCCTACGTCGCCTTAATCCTCGTTCAACAGACGCACCGATTTTCAACATTACCATTGCGTTCTGCATCGATCCAAGGCTGATTCGTTCTTCGGCTCTATTTATTTAGGTGTCTCAAGGAGACACCATTTAATAGAATACACCGAGTCTGTGTACTATATCGTGGTGTTATCGCAAGCATCTATTGGTCTATTTCCATGCGGGCACGAAGTCATTTTCTTGATATATATAACTGCAGCTATCGCCGTCGACGGGCTTTTCTTTTCCCAATAAAATGACATTTTTGCGAATATTTCTGTCCGTATTATTATGTCTTCAGTTCTAACGGAGCGTATTTTAACTCATTTAACCGAATACATGTACATATATGTGTGAAAAATCGTGAAAATGTTACAGGTTTTGGTGAAAATCATAATTTTCTTTTTAATGGAGGGTGCCCCACCCGTGACGGCCCCACCCCCGTAGCTAATGCCACTGAACAAACGTAGATTATGAACATTGATACATTGAGGTTTTCATCAAGAAATGCGGTTAATGATATCCTTGGTGAATATAAACAGTGTAATAAGTTAATGAGTAACCATGGTACTCAATGTCCTTAACTAACCAGTGTTAGATTGACTCGTTTGTAAGAGCATACACGGTCGGGGTAAGAATGGGTGAAAGTGACAGTCGCTTGATAACATGGGTATACTCAACTTGAAACTGTTCAGAATCGTGCCGCTAGATTAATCTTTGGCCTTGGGTCTAGAACTCATACTTCACCCTTACTTAAGGAACTCCACTGGTTACCTCTACACCAACGTGTTCTGTTTAAAGTCTGTTTGTATGCTTTCAAAATACTCAATCATTTGGCGCCTGAATATCCTAATGACACCCTCCAAATGTATACACCATCTCGTAATCTTCGCTCAACAACTGACACATGTAAACTTATCATTCCCAAATCTAGACTCTCAGCAGCTGAAAAACGCATCAAAGACTTGGAACAACATCCCCCTTTCCGTAAGGGAAATTACCTGTCTTGCCACCTTCCAAAGATCCCTAAAAACTTACCTTTTCCCCCAATGATCTATGTGATCTACTTCCTGTGAGACTGTTAATTTTTGTCCTCTTTTCATATATTTGTATTTGTAAGCGCTGTGGTACTTATTGTTTTTAGCGCTCCTAAATATTCTATATTATTATTATACTCAAGGTATACTAAAGATGAATCATTACTAGCCATGACATTAACTTAAATGTTCCTCTCTCTGTTCGCTCATATTTGGAACCCTTCTCGTTTTCTGTGCCATTTCTTTCTAATTAAACTTAAGATGATCCGCTATTTTTATCTTCTACCTGGTTTCATTTTCTTTAATCATCAAGTTCGTCGTCAACGAGATCACCATTATCATCATCGTCAATAATATTGTATATCATAATACTTCGATATTTATATCGTTGCCGATATCATTTACATTTTCCACATTATTCATGGCCTACTATTCAATAATCCACTATTGCAAGGCATCTTCGTTATTGCGATAATTTCATCCTTTCTTTCTTTTGATTTGTTCGGCTCCTCTTCTTTTTATGCCCCCCCTGCCTGCCTCTCTCTTTCTATATCTCTCGCCGTCTCTCTGTCTCTCTGTCTACGTCCCCCCGTTTCTCTCTTCTTCAAATTCTCTGATTTCTGCCCCCCTCTCTCTCTCTGATTTCTCTCTTCCTCTCAATCCCTTCTTCTCGTCCTATATCTCTTCCTATATCTTTCTCTATCTTTCTCTATCTTATTTTGTTCATCACGTTAGAAGTTTGTTCTCGCTGTTCACAATGCCATCTCACATTCACCAATAATGTCTGATCATTAACATTCCTTCCTTACCGTAAATTGAATTTACCAAGAGGAGATAGAATGGGAAACGTGGGACTAGCTATAATAGGTATGTTCACATTGACAACAAATTCAATCCGACACGAGTTTGTCATTTAATTTACACGTGATGGAAGAAGTCTGGTAATATTGATCACAGCAACCATTAGTATTTCATGATGTCACCAATCCTCGAGTAGAGGTGTCATAGTTTAGTGGTTCATGCACTTGACTCTCTATCCCAGGGTTGAGAGTTCGAATCCAAGCCCATGCAGCACTAACGGTCTTTGGCAAGTCATCAATCCAAATTTGTCACTCTCCACCCAGGTGTAAATTGTTAAGCGTGCACAATTTTACAGAAGTGGCTTCGAATAGGCAAATGATTGAAAATGGACGTTGATACGATGACATCATCCTTAAAACCACGTTAATCACTGACAAATTAGACACGACCTTGATATAAACATTAATTTATTGGTTTTTGTTTACAATGCCTTATGACGCTTCAAATTCAGTAAAGGACAAAACTTGACATGGTTACAGAATCAGTTCAAGAACATTATCCATGGCAAGAGAGTAATCAAAGGAAAGAAAAACTCTTAGATGTTAAGGTGTTTTAGACGTTAAGATAATTTTTTTAAACGACTTGCAATGAGCTATACTTACATGTACATTAACATTAAGGTTGTGACAGGTTATGAAAACAGTGGGGAAAATGTGCCACTCAATAGTAGTAGGAATAATTCGTCTTGCTGATGAGCACAGCGCGCATTATTTCTCTGTCGTCCTTTAACTAACCAGTGTGGAGGAGCTGTCATGGAAACACCATCTTGGCTATGTTGAGAATCGCATCATTTGATCCATCTTCGTTCCCCTTGGTAGACCGCAATCAACATGATTCATGGGGCACAGACTACAAGAGAAAGGGGTAGGAGTTTTTTTTCCCTACCCCTTCTATCTCTCTACAAAACTCCCCAGAAACAAATCATGTTCCTTGTCTTAAATATCTATGGAGCTGACTATGAAATAACGGATGTACTTACACCTCCGATTCTACACTATCTTACATAATCATGATAATGATAGAAGAGCGAGGTCCTAAATAATATAATATGATCTTAAAAGATACATCTGCAGCTGTTATTGTTGTTATTTGTAAAAAATTTTTTTGAATTGAAATACTTTTCCCTCTTCTAAAACTTAGACATACATTAAACATCGGTCGAGTACAAATTAATTTATCATTGGAGTACGCTACTTTCGAAGCATCTCACAAGTAAAAATGTAATTATGCATCATTATCACAATATTTACCACAAATATGACAACCGGGATCATAGCCACATACTTATAGTGCATAAGGAGTTTTTAATAATTCGGCATTCATCATTGTTACTATACATACCGTTAATAGCCGTTAAGAGTCTTAAAGCTTGTAAGTATTCCTAGTGGCAGCACTCATGAGTATCATAATCTTTACCGTCAATTAATCTAGTGTTATGGCCATCGCAATCCACAATCTATTTACTGCAAGTCAAAGACCTGAAAGATTGCCATACCTGTATTGATAGTGATAGATCATTCATCATAAACATCTTCAACACCTTCAGCGCCACATTTTTCGTGAAGACAATTGCTTAAAATAAGTAAACTACGTAACATTTAGGAGAATATAAAAGAAGAGTTTATGTCGATATCAAGTAATGTAAATCATGCAACTTACACCATTACTATAATTATGTAACGTCATAGTTTTAAGTGTTATTGTAACTACCACCAGCATCGTCATCGTCATCGTCATCTTCATCAACAATTACAACATCATGACCAACAACAACATCCTCCTTCTCCTCATTATCATCATCAACAACAACAACATAATAAGGCACGTGATTAGTGAAGCCAATCACATAGATAAGTAAATGTTTTAAAGTTTCTTAAACTAACTGAAAGCTATGCGTAGTAAAACATATGGGATACATCATCACCAATGTTAATGTCAAATTTTAAGTGTTTTCATTATTATCATCATAACCACCACCATCATCATCATTACCACCATCACGATCGTCGCCATCATCGTCATCACCAAATAAGGCACGTGGTAAGTGAAGCCAATTGGATAAATAAGTAAAGGACTTAAAGTTTCTTAAATAACTTAAAGCTACGCGGAGTTAAAATGGTAAATCATGTAGCAGACAACATCACTATATTTAACATCATTATTTAAAGTGTTATCATTATTACCATCATTATCAACATCATCGTCATCACCATTTTTCCATTACCATAATCACCATCATCATCATCATCATCACCATCATCACCATCATCACCTTCATCATCAACACAATCACCATCATCATCACCGTCGTCATTATCATCATCATCATCAACATCATCATAATAATAAGGCACGTGGTTAGTGAAGCCAATTGGATAGATAAGTAAAGGACTTAAAGTTTCTTAAATAACTCTACGCGGAGTTAAAATGGTAAATCATGTAGCAGACAACATCACTATATTTAACATCATTATTTAAAGTGTTATCATTATTACCATCATCATCATCAACATCATCGTCATCACCATCATCATCACCATCATCACCATAATCACCATCATCATCATCACCACCATCACCATCATCACCATCATCACCATCACCATCATCATCGTCATCACCATCATCGTCATCATCATCATCATCGTCATCATCATCATCATCACCATCATCGTCATCATCATCATCATCATCGTCATCACAAGGCACGTGGTTAGTGAAGCCAGTGAGATAGATAAGTACAGGACTTGCTTAAGACCTTAAACTAACTGAAAGTTACTCAGAGTTAGAATGGTAAATAATGTAGCAGACATGATCTCTACATTTAATGTTAAAATTTCAAGTATTATCATCAGCATCACCATTATCATCGTACAGCGTACGTACATGTATAGTTAGTGAAGCCAAGTATAAATAAGTAAAGTATTTGAAGTAACTTAATCTAACTTAAACTACACGGAGTTAAAATCGTAAATCATGTAGCAAACATCACCACTATATTCATCGTCATCATTTTAAATATCATCATCATCACCATCATCGTCATCATCATCATCAGCAGCAGCAGCATCACCATCACCATCACCATCACCATCATCATCATCATCATCATCATCATACATGTATAAGGCACGTGGTGAGTGAAGCCAAGTATATAATATATGCGAGGGACTTAACGTTAAGTGAGATAAAGAAAAGCTTACGTGGAGTAAACATTGAAAATCAACAAGCATACATTATCACTGTTTTCATCACCGGATCATAACAAAAGTCATTTAGTCAATGAAGCCAATAAAATAAGAAACGTAAGAAACATAAAGCAAGCTGGTAAAAAGGTTTGATTTCGAGTATAATCATCGGCTTCACATACTTTTCAAAGCACCCGGTGAGAGAAACTACTATTAGATTCCCTGAAATATTAAAAAAACTGCATCTACAGGAATTGTATTCTTCCTGTCTCGTCATAGTTCATCAATATATTTGTTTCAACATTATCACCATAACAACACGCGGCGTGCGCGAAGACATCATAGTAAGCAAGATAAGCAGGCTGGGGGGGGGGGTAAATCTGGTTAAGATTTCAATTGAAACTCAATATTTAGTGTCACCATTTAACCATCGCAATGCACGCATTGAATCAAACCACTCTGGGGCGCCATAGAATGTTTCAAACTTAAGGTGTACCTACAGGGATTGTTTTATCCTTCCTTTCTCCTCATTTTGCATTTACATCACGCTCTAGGAAAGAGGTCAATAGAACATAATGACTCTCAATCACAAGGGGAATGTGGAACTTCCTTATCTTCTCTATCTTCATCTCTATTTCTATCTCCCCCTACCCCCTCTCTCTCTCACTCTTTCTCTCTCTCTCTCTCTCTCACACACACACACACTCATGCAATTTGTTTCTTTGTATTATTTCTCTCTCTGTTTTTCTCCACATGTCTTTTTTAATCCTCTACTCCCTATCGATATCTTCCGATCTTCACCTGTACCTCACATACTATTTCTCTTTCTCTGTATCTAATTATCTCGCCTCTCATTTCCTCTCTTTTCTCCTTCGGTTTTATTCACTCCTTCAATCTCTTATTCTCTCCTTATCTCTCTCTCTCTCTCCGCTTCCACATTTATATCCTTCAGTCATATATCATTACAATTCTCCCTAATACATCTATTTACTCAAACACAATATGACTGTAATATATTACACGGCAGCACGTGGAAAAATCTTAATCATACATCAGTAGTTATAGAGACTTCTATTTTCGGGATAAAGACACTTGTCTTATCCATGTCGTGTTAGTAGGTTGTAAAACACAACGGTTTATACGGACCAACAGTTGGAAAAATGTAATGCAAATTGGGGGCTGGGTTTGAGGGTTCTGTAGAAAGACATATGTTAAAACTGAAGATAATATCCATAATGAAAATTATGGTTCGATTAGATTATCGTCTAGTAGGGTTTGTTCCCCTTTAAAGTTGAAATCTGGTGTCTGTGTGGCCCATTAAAGTATGGTATCTTTGAGCCGGAGTGCGCTCAAGCATCGGTCAAGCGATGAAGCGGAAAGCGTATGTCACGTCTCAACCGCCAGTCAATAGCCTGGACACCGCACAAGTAAACACAATCACAGCACTGTATCGATTGTGACACTAGGGATGGAGGAGAGAAGATGATCCTTGGATAGGACAAGAGTGTCCAAGGGCTAAAACAGAGTTACCTGTATATGATGATAAAGACAGCTATGTCTATATCTACTCTAGATAGCACAAACAACGGACAAGTAAGGCAACTTTAAACTTAACTTGTTGGGTACCCCCCAAAAACCCATAAGCTGAATGTGTTTCATAAATAAATAAAATTAAATGATTGAGTTGAATTGTAAGTTATACCTTGATTGCGAGTACAAGAACGAGACAAAATATAATCACATCGGTAATTATTTTTTTCTTCTAAAATAATGATAATGACCTCATGTTGATTTAAGGGAGAACAACACGCATTGGAGATTTGTTTGACCATCTTCCCAGCACAGAATAGGCCCTAAAAAACTTCACCAGCTGACGATGAAAATAAGCTCGTTGTCAACGTACGTATCTCATGATTTAATACAAACTTATGGTTTAACCCCTAGGGTCATATAAATAACTGCGCCCACTCTGGATAGAAATGGTAACAGTCTTTCAAACTTCAGTGGCATTTTTGTTTGTCACGCATATGCTCATTGGCAAGTTATTTAAACAGTATTATGAGGAGCGACTAGCAAGCCAAGTGGTATTGATGACAATTTTTGTAAACATGGTGATAGAACCTCCAACGCACCCAAAAACACTGAGAGGTATAGATATCTAACTATTTCAATATGTCGCGTCACCCTAGGGGATTTTACCGACACATCGCTGACTTGATTTTCCCTTTGGTTTACACCATTCAAGATTAAAGGGACACGAGTCTTGGGAAATTAAGAAAAACATTTTTCAAATAGAGAAATTACAATAATCATAGGAAATGAAGATTAGGCCTGACGGCAATGGGACATATTCGTCATTGCTTTTACTTTGAAGGTGCAAATATATACACAATATATATATTTATAAATATTTGTTTTTAGACAGGTATCCATGTTATTTCACTTGTTTTTCCCTCAACAAATTTCACCTGCAGAATAAATATTCTAATAATTTTTCCATCTCGAATATTTTTGTGGACCATTTTAGCTCAAATATTTCAATAAATATTTCAGCTATATTACTTCTTTCTCATGCCCTCTTCTATTCTCCAGAGTTGCACATGAATTGAATTTCCCATTTCCAGTAAATTAGCCGCGTTACTTGTAATGAGAAAGCAAGTGAAGGAAACAGTTTTTTTAAGTAGTCGTATGCATGGTTAGCAGATTGTTTGACGGTTTAATGCTTCCCAAAATCATTCCGACATCACACCTTAATTTGAGTTTTAATTACTCAGCACACAAGAAGAGCTCTCCGCAGAAACACGTCAGTCAAGCCCAAAACTAAAACACACATCAAAAGCTCACTTATACTTTTGTTTTCAAAGTATACTGAGAATCCATACTTTACCGGGTGATCAAGCTTTGGTGCTATAACTCTTCTCCATATCCAACCTGTAACCAGGATTATTATACATCAATGTGGTCATAATTCGAAAGTGAATTTTATTTCCTTAGCGTGCACTTTAAAAAATTGTAATTATATAATGTTTAGCCCAACAATGAAATGGGTTAAGAAAGAATGTCTAAACTACCACGGGAGTTACCAAATGTTAAAATTGCTGTACGAAACATGCATCAGCGATTGGCTTCGCGGCCAATTTCGAACACTAACTGAATTCCAAACCATCACTTATGGCCGACTCAAAACTACCCCCTGACCCTAACCCAAACCCCAACTGCACCCCAAGATATCCATTTAAGCAAGATTTGAATCACGATTGTATTATGTCGTAGTATAGTCATGTGGTTTAAACACTGGAAATGTGAAGGTCGTGACTTGGAGCACCGGCGAGGCACGAGTGTCCTTTGGCAAGACATTAATCCATATTTGCCTCTCTTCACCCAGGTGTGATATGGGTACTGGTAAGAAGGAGGTCTTTGACTGCTGTGAGAACCGAAATTGGACCACATAGGACTTAAAAGGATAACTCGATGTGAAGTCAGTAAGGGAGGCACAAACTAAGGTTAGTGTTCACTTTTAAGACATTTCAAGAAACACGCATAAAATGCTCGTTTTCTCTTACATTGTGTAATTCAAATTAATCCTATCACTATAATACATCTTTAAATTCTAGTAAAAACTTTAAAATGAAGGGAAAAGGGATATGAACAATTCCCATGGCAACACAAAAAGGACATTTTGTCGTCCTATTTTTTCTCCAATCTACTCATTTCTGACTGAGCTGTTGTCGTCATAAAGTCAGGTTTGACAAGGAATAGATGAATCTATTACGTCAGTCTACCTTCCTAACCACAATCCCCGATCAAATCAGTCATAGAAACACACAAGTAATGATGTCACTCAAATCAAGTTAGCTGACATTATTGCCATAGAAAGCCGATCTTCTGTCATTTTATCTCTCGTGCGTACACAAGCACAAACTCATTGACATTTTCTACCGCTCCCGCGGTCCACCGGGTTTGATACATAAAACTGAATCTGATCTTCCGACATTGGAAATATACGGATGTACCGGGAATTGTATCAAAAGAGTTGCCCAAGGCTCAGGAATTGTACCTTGATCAGGACGTACTTTCTGTTTTGTAATTTAAGGCTCAAAGAAAACACTATTCTACATTTTTGGGGATCTTACATACGGCACTCCAAAATCCATGATATGTAAATTCAAAACACACATTATTAAAACGTGTTATGTGCAGTGAGTGACGAATAACTAGTATGTTTAGGTCGGTTACATAACACATACCTCAGAACCAGTGAACCATGAATGCATTTTTATCTAATTTTTATCTTTACATTCTAATCGAGATACTTTCATATGAATTCTGAATTACCCTTAACATTGACGTCAGTTCAACTATTCGACGATGGAGATAGTATTCATGACAAGGTGCATTTTTCAAGCGGAGGTCTACATGAATTTTTTTTACAACCGCTCCCTCCTCCACCCAGGCAATCTTTTTTTTAAAAAGAGCAGAGATTTGGGATGCTATAAGAGCAATTAAACTGATTGGTCTTCCTTTAAAGAAGAGCAAAGAAATCAAAACTATCACGGGAATTCTGGTAAACACAGAGAAGAACGACTATAGCGTATTACTTAAAACTACAAAGCAATATATTAATGTAGACCTGTACTGTACGACGCAAGTTGATTTGATAAATCTAGATATAATTCTGACTTGTTATGAAGGCTTTGTAAATACTGTTTTCGATCTTTACGAAGAACTAGCTTCCTCTTTAAAGATAAAGCTGGGTTCTGGTCATACATTGCATTTGAAAGAAACTGACCGCAAGCAATTGGAAAAGGGTCATTTTGCAGCACAAATGAATTTGTGTATACTGTAAATTTTGAAATCATGTGTTACAGGCACTGTACACAGAAAGGTGTTTATGGGACTAAACAAACATGCAGCACAAATGTTTGGTTCAAACATTTCAGTTATTTCTTATCATATTTCGAATATTTGGAAATTTGAAGAGCGATCCTTTTCAAAGGATCTATGATTTGATATTCTTCCACACTATCATCAAAAGAAAGAAGAAAAAAAAACTCAAATATTATTTTCATCTCTCCAAGAACAAAAAAACTATTCGAATGTATGTTCATAAAAAGGTTGAAGTGTGGGTGCTATCACAACATCTATCACAATCTTCAATAAAACATACATTGAGATCAACCAAATTTAGTATAAAATAGGGTTTTTCAAGCGATCAAATTGTAACCATGACGACGTGACGCACCGAGGAGAACAGCAGTGGCGTGAAGCAGCATAGATAAAGACAAGGTGAGATAAAGAGAGATATAACAAAGAACAAAAAATGTATCAAGAGAAAAAAAAGAATGAAAAAAGAGAGAAGGGGAGAAGAGAAAGAGAGGGGAAGAGGAAGCGAGAAAGAAAGATGGAGAGAGAAAGAGAGAGAGAGAGAGTGACAAGGGCGCAAATGAAAATAAACAGACATAAGACAGAAAGAGAGAACAATATTGAAAGGATAATATACAGAGAGAGAGAGAGAGAAAGATAAATATATACTAAAGAAAGAGACAGACGGACAGACAAGAGAGACAGAGAATTAAAGAAAGAAAAGAGAAGAGAGACATTGGGAAGAAAGAGTTAAAGAAAGATGGATTTTAAAGAGAGAGAGAGGGACAGGCAGACGGAAAGACGGAAAGTTGGGCGTGTCCATGTAAGAGCTATTAATAAATTAAGACACAGAGAGAGGGGAAAAATAGATACATTATTATATATATATATATATGTATATATATATATATACTGTATATAAAGAGGAAAGAAGGAAAACTAATCAATATTCATTACAATGGATAAAGGAAATGGAATATCGAAGGAAAAATACATGATTTCTTCTCAAGGAGGGAAGGTTATTATCCGCATCGCATGCTGATACTGATGCACCGGTCAAATACGTTCTAGGCCGCTGCAAACCGTATCGATTTGTAATTCTTCAACTCATTTACTCTGTTATCAAGATAAGATTTACTGTCTTTAATAACAAACTTAGATTACATCCATCATTTGAGAAAGAAGCCCGTTATGAAATGAGAGAAAGGAATCACCAGGCAAAGACGTTTGCGGGCGCACTGGGAGTGTGATTCTGACATAATGTATTAAGAATACTCCAAAATATGATACTCTACTTCAATGTGTAGTTCATAATATAACGTTGTGTTTAAAACATATGTACTTCAAAATATAATACTGTACAATTCATACTTCAAAATAGAATGATGAAATTAGTATACTGCAAAATATGATACTGTGCTAACCATACTTCAAAATAGAATGCTGTAATTAGTATACTGCAAACTAAAATGCTGTACTCAGGATACTTAAAAAAAGAATACCCTAATTAGCAAACTTTAAAATATCCAACTGTAATTAGTATATTTTAATATGATTATAATACTGTACTTAAAATATATGTTTTTCATGTATTTAGAATACTAAAAATATTTCTGTTGAACTTTGATGATTGACATGTAACTTTTTCTTACAGAAGCATGACTCTGATTTCAAACAATTCAAATTTTGAAGTAGTCTTGTAAGTAAACGAGAATGATGCCACTCATAGTATGGATGAAATAACTAGACATTCATTTCAACTGTCGACGAAGCAGCTGAAAACACTTCATTCTTTCCTGACGCATCTACAAGGATAATAGGGTGGCTTGCAAACTGGAATGTACAGTGGATTTAGTTTATTGACATGAGAAAGTTCATGAAGATCGTATTCTTTCTCAATTAAATCGAAGAAATTATATCCTATTTCCGTATGTAAATTAATCAAATATGTAATTAGGTAAGAATTTTCTTATTGAAAATATACGAACAAGGCTACTTGCACGAACACTAAATCCGCCTGCACATGACATTTATGAAAACTCTCTCAGCTTCCCACACTTTCAATGTACCTCCGAAGGAAGTTACTTTTTTGTTTTTAATGCAGCTTTCTTTCATTCTTATGAATAAATCCTTTAGATTATAGCTTCAACTTTCTGGAATATTGATGTGAATATCTGTCCCACTATCCATTTAAGTTCACCCGTTTTTGTCAAGTTCTCCTTCTTGTGAACCTCTATCAGTGCCTTATATTGAGATATCCTTCTTTTTATAACTCTCTACGTCAGCGCAAAATATTGATTTTGTCTTTTGTGTCGCTTTGAAATTTTAAGGCCTAATGAAGGTAAGTTTTTTATATAAATGCTTTATACACTGAATCACATACCGCGATAGTGAAGCATGAAGAGCGCGTAAATTGTAAATATTCTTTTGGTGCGGGATTGTGGTGTGATTTGAATTTGAATTTGAATATGAATTTGAATTTTAATATGAATTTGAATTTGAATTTGAGTTGGAATTTGAATTTGAATTTGAATTTGAATTTGAATTTGAATTTGATTTGAATTGAATTTGAAATTGAATTTGAATTTGAATTCGAACATTTCAACATACTTTTTGAATATTCTGAATCAAATGATAAAGTACCAATTAAAAGTGGTACTTTACCTCTAAGTGAATCAAACTTCAACAAAAGAACACTGAAACATTCCACTTTTACATAATCTATGAGCAATGAACAATTACATGTGTGGCAATAACGCTGTTGCCGAAAGGGATTCAACTCACAAAAAAAAACAGAAGAGTAATTAAATATCAATAATCACTAGTCTGTGTAGAGTTTTCCGTTTGCTTATCATGTATATTCTCGGAAATTCGTCGGTGCTAGTTGCATGTGAATCTGATATGTGAATTCAAACTTCTTAAGCTATTGGTGAGTTTCCAGTGTGGCATCATTACACTGTACGTCATGAACCCTTCCCAAACCCAAGGTTGAGGTAAGACTCAATATCTTATCCCGTAATTCGTCCCCAAGGCAACGAAATGTATTATTCTACTCATCTATTATAGAAAGCTTTGGGGAATTATCAGTTCTAATTTCAGAGCATAAATGCGAAATATTAACAACATAATATTGAAAGATTGCTGATAACATTTATGAACCTCCATCAATTCCTTACATTGAAAGATCCTTCTTTTTATAACTCTCAGCGTAAGTGATATGTTTGCTTTGGAAATATGACACACTTATTTAGGTTTCCAGATACCAATTTGATACGCATGTGATGAGAGAGAAAACTTATAATAAGATGCTTGTTTATCACAACTGGAATAGTCTCGCTATATGCTCACAAAGATCAGCTTTTGCCATAATCCTATATACATGTCCCTCAGGTTGGACAATTTTGGGAGCGAGTATGCCTTCTAACGGTACTCATACGAGCCTGTCTAGAGGTTGTGATCGGCAAATTGTGGACGAAATGGCTGGATCTTAGACTACATAAGATTAAGAGGCTGTTTGCCGTGTGTGAGCGGCGACTTAACGATTTAAGTACATCCCGCATCCTAAAACACCTGCCCATGTGTGTATCTTGGTGTCAAAATGAGGAGGCGATTTTACTAGGCCCTCGTACGATAGAAAGATGGAGAGGGAGAGAAATGGAGAGATGGAGAGGGAGAGAAATGGAGAGATGGAGACAAGAGAGGAAGGGTAAGGAAGAGAAGGTAGTGGAGGAGTGAGATATGAGAAAAGAATATAAGAGAGAAACAAATGAAATGGAATGGACAAAGAAACAAGAAGCAATGAGAAAGTGGTGATGAAGAAACCTTGAGGGAAAGAGAGAGGGAGAAGATAGAGGGTGTGGTAAATGGTGAGAAATAGAAAAGAAGAAAGAAACTGAGATGAAGAGAGGAGAGAGTATGGGAAACACTGAGAGACAAAGAAAGAGAAAGAGGAAGAAAGAGATAAGAAGAAAGAAAGACAGGAAGAGAGGAGAGTGAGCCCGAGAGAAGAGGGGGCTGAGCGAATACATAAACGAAATATAATTGGGAGAAATGATTTATTATTTTGTCAAGATATGGTGAAGGAGAATAAGTAATTCACTGCAGTTTTACCCGAGGATAATTCACGTTTTAAGATACTCTTCCCTACTATGTAAATTTCATTATTGGAACAGCGAAAGAACTATTAACACATATAATATGACAAATTTTACAGAAAAGGAGATGTATCCCATACAGAAGAAAGTATGACCGAGATTGATCAAAGGGAAATATGGGAGTCATAATAACAAAATAGCTCGAAAAGGAGGAAGATGAAGGAGGCGTAGTTTTAAAAAAAAAGATGGAGGAAGATGAATTGTGAGAAATAGAGAAGAAAGTAATGAGAATATGCAGGCCTACGTGAAGAAAGGTAAGGATGTAATAATACGGATGTGGTACAGGTATATTATCGGTACTATTCGCGTGAAATTGAGGATCATGTGTTGAGGCATGATTTATTGAATAGCTGTGAGGATCTTGATTAACTTCGTGACCAGACCGTACAACAGTCATCAGTAGACATGTAATAGTTATTACCTGTCACCGGTGCTGTTGAACTATACAAGGTACTCATTCCCAATACTAACTTGACATGTTATCCCAAGGGAGAGGTATGGGGGCGGATATGAATAGAATGCCTGTCAAATTCAACCCATCTTTTAGTATGTGTTCAAATTAATACCGCTCCCAGCGTCGCAAAATGCACTATTTCACGGGCATGTTTCTTAGCATATGTCTCCCCTAGGGACTAGTTTACATACATCAGTGCTGTAGTTCGGGATGGAACGCATCATTCAACTCTTGTCCTGAACAAAAACAAAGAGCGTTGACACACAGAGCAGACATCTCTACTTTAAAAAAGAAACGAATCTTTTTTAAAGCTTGTGTATAATATAAAGGTCATAAACATATCGATTATGTTACTGACCCCTTAGTTTCAATTGTAATTTGCTACTGAAGGTATGCTGGCTTGCATTTCTTGGCCTATATCATCCTGTCTATCCAATTAAAAGAAAGAAATTAGAATTTGATCTCGGAACCAAGATGGTGTACTACCGGATACAAAGCAGGTGCATACACTGGACAATTATAACCCAATCCCGATTACTTTTTTGTTTTTATTATTTGTATTCTTCCCTTTTGTCTTGTACGTATTTTTCTATGTTCGGAGGTCACAACTTTTCGATAGGGCTTCATCTTAAGGTATCAAGAGAACAATGTTTCTTAGGCAATTTTATTTGTAGATATTATTCTAGTAGCATATATTTTAATCTATAAAGGGACGTTGGAGTTGAAATGTTAAATGCGAAAGCGTTACAATATTTGATATATTACATTCTTTTATAAATATAAACTAATGCACATTACAGGCACAGGGAAATACATTAAGAAATATAACATAGTACCTCACGTTTTCATTTATTTAATCAAATTTTCGACCGATGCCATATCAAAGTTGAAATTTCCACCAAAAGTTAGAATTTAACCTTTGCGAGAAGGTCGTAGATAGATGTGGTTTAATTGGTTTTACATAAGGATATACTATAATACATTTAATAACGGGGATATTACTTGCATCACTTGATCTGATAAAATTGATATATTAATATACATTGGAAGTTTCTTTAGATTTTATAATAATCTTTTACTCTAATGTATTTGTTTCTTGTTTGTGTGCGTTTCAAGAGCTCAAAGTGGAATAAACTCCTCCCAGAGGATTTTAAGGCATGGCCACTCAAATATATTGAATTATACTAATTTGTCAACATGTATCCATGACATGTAAATAATGCCGTTAATAATTGTAAGTGACTGCAAATAATCCCTACAATTGAAAATCACATAAACGGATTCAGCGAAGCGCATGGCATGAGATCTGGCATACCAGATAGCCTTATATCAACACAGTTTGTCTTATATTATTCTCTGTGATGTGCAACGATTTCCTAGAGTATCATGCCAATTCCCATCGAGTATCATCCACATCATCCCTCGTTGAGTTTTAATTTCAGACCACTCGTGCAATCAAGTAAAGTAGGCCCTGTAGAAAGCATCTTAAGATCCGACTACATGTCAATCTAATTGTCGTACCCACTGCCGGCATTTTGTTATCCTCACTGCGAGACAGGGTTTCTTTCGACGATGCGCAGGTACATTCCCCGCGCATGGGGACGCGCTATACATGCCAGAAGGGTGTCTCGTAAAAAAGGTGAGTTACAATCCTGGCAATGTATACACTAAATGCAAGAGTAACGAACCTCTTATACACCACGCGGTGTGTATTCGTAAAATATGGATTAAGTCGTGCCTGTACCCTAGTCGTGTGTATATATATCCATGCTTTCACAGCTGATCTGTGTTAACACTGTTAGCGCGTCTTTTATTGAAATCTATAAGTAGGAATCTTATTCCGTGGTGGCGACAGGATAGTCACGTGACTGGTACGATGGCGTACTCAAACCAACACAAATCCCCACGTGATTTGAGAGAAAGGTATTTCGGTCTTGAGTGTCGATTCATCTCAATTCTTTCTCATGAGATTACTATTGATATGGCCCTCATCACCAGCCGATCTATAATGCTTGACGTTGATTCAATAAAACGCAGCTATACAGCCACAAGAACCCTCTTCCCCCCTCTCGCCACCCCCAGCTAGACAAGCGCGCATACAGCCCTCTAAAATCTAAACACGACTTCACATGTAGAGAGACAACAATGGAAGTTTTATACTTCGGGAACATACGGCGAATTTTAAAACCTAAACTTTTCAGAATGGACTTTAAATAGCAATATAGTTTATATTTTGCATTTTCTATATACAATTTAAAAAGTGTAAAGAAAGTGTACCGGACCCTTTTTTAATGTGGATGTTATTGCATATTCACCTCTTTTAAGGTACTGTCTTACTTTCTTTGAACATGTTGACAGTTCTTCAAACGTACTGTCATGTAATTAGATCATTTGTGTCCAGATATAGTGTTGGAAACGTCGCTTTGGTATTTATAAGTTACGTAACAAGATTACATTCAAGAAAAGGCATGATATTATATTATATACTCATTTAATCTTTATAAATATGAACACAGTCCGGACCTGCACTATGTATGTTAAAGACGATATGATTCCATTTTTGCTCTCAGGCTCATTTTAAAAACTGAATACAAAATATTTCGAGAATGTATGCTAAGATATCGAACGGAAATAGAGAAATGCCTATTTCTTTTAATGATTTTTTAAACCACATTCTAACCGCGTGAAGATGATCAAATACCTAGCAAACAAACCTTAACAACAAAAGGAAATACTTTTTACAGAAGGCGGTGCATCACTTAAATCGATCTAAATTGTTCGACACAAACCCATGGTCGTTCCTTTGTATAGTTGTGTGCGGTACAATGGTATTATATGCGTGTGGGTGAGGGTGTATGGTACAGTAGTATTATACGCGTGTGGGTGAGGGTGTACGGTACAGTAGTATTATACGCGTGTGGGTGAGGGTGTGTGGTACAGTAGTATTATACGTGAGTGGGTGAGGGTGTGCGGTACAGAAGTATTATACGTAAGTGGGTGAGGGTGTTCGGTACAGTAGTATTATACATGATTACTATAGGTGAAGGTGCGCTTTCTGGTAGTAAGGTTCGTGAGTGAATGAGGGTGTGCGGTATAGTGGGATGAAGAAAGTGTGATACTCTAACCCTCGGTAGAATGGAAATAATCGATAACGTAAGGCCCATGGTACTAAAAACCTTCATTTAATAGGGTATTAAACCTAAGGAGAACGTCAGTGAACGTCACGCTCAGGATATGGGCACGACAGAGCACAGTGTCGGGTTGTAAGAAAGAAAATAGGTTAGGCTTTTGACGGAAATTTAGCAACAAATATATTGTTGTTCAAAGGAGTACATCAATTTCAATTTGCAGAAAATAATGCAATAAGTGTTTTTACAATAACAAAAAGAACTAAATTATTATATTATACCTTATAAGTTACTGAGACATTAATATTTCCGTATCGTTTATATGTCTATTTTCTGTTTTTCTTTTTAATAAATCCTAAATACGGACAGATGTCTGTGTTAAATTATCCTCTCAATGAGCTAGCGATACCCCACGTCAATCCTTCCTTCCCTCTCTTTCTGTTTCTCTCTCTCTCTCTCTTTCTCTCTGTCTGTTTTTATATATGTAGGTCTATATCTGCCTTTCTGTCTATATGTTATAATCACCCCCCCCCCTCTCTCTCTCTCTCTTTGTCCATGTATGTCTATCTCTGTCTCTCTGTGCGTCTTCCCTTCTCTATTTCCTTACCTGTCCACCAACCTAGCGTTATCTCAACAACTACTTTTCCATAACATGCGTCAGAGCTTCTCTCTTCTGAACCAATGTATTGCTGACAGTGGTTCTGTACATATTTTCTTCATATGTACACAGATCATCCGAGCGACAAGTTTTACCCTCGTTTTAAATGACATCGATTGTCAAACGTCACAAACGGCGAAACGGACCGCGTTATTGTGGCACTCTTTTATCCTGGAAATGTTGACGATTTCGGAGTACGGAGGCGCCACAGGGTGGTAAAAGTCGCACCTCAAGCAACAGGTGTTTATACTGGTCGTGGGTATACCATGACTGGCGCGTACCCAGTCAAAGCTTGGCGCAACATTATCATAAACATGAGACTATAGGCTATATTACTTAAGACGACGTACCTTGAAGCTGGTTTATATGAACTGGTGTACTGTAAGATTTCAATAATCATATTACCACCACACACATAGGGAATACACATCGTCTATTTACTCGCTTCCAAACAGTCACAAATTTGCTCCAATTCAAGGGAGATAGAGATAGAGAGACAGGGAGAAAGAAAGAGAGAGAATGTGTGTGTGTGAGAGAGAGAGAGGGAGATGAGAGAGAGAAGGAAGGAGGGGAGAGATAAATGTGTGATTTTTTTTTCAAGTCTCTTGGTGAATTTTATAAGCAAATGTAATAAGAATTAATTTAAAAGGGGAAAATGACATTTTTTCCAAAGAAAAAGTGGCAAATAAGGAAATAACGGGATTCTTTCATGACAAATTTAATGAGATGAGAAAATGAGGGAAGGAAAACACCAGTCCAGAGTGCAGTCGGTAATGAGCCAGACATAGCTACTAGGGAAAGAGAGAGAGAGAAATGAATAAAGGGAGAGATAGAGTTTTAAAAAAACAGAAATGTTGCCATAAGTAAAACCTGATAAAATGAACCAAGGTTTAAAAGAGGAACAATGAATGAGAATATAACCTTTGATATCACTACTAGTATTCATTTCAAATGTGCAAAGATTTACATCACTATATCTATTGGGGAACAAAATACAAGGGTTAGCAAAAGGTACCTAACCTTTGCCGATTTGGCATTTCAAATTGGTTCACGGAATAAAAGAGATTAAACTTTGGGACTAACATCAATCATAAGCCTACAGCCCCATCAAGAAATATTAGTCATATATCGACATAACTAGTAGGCACTTGCTTTATAACTGCTCTCAAGGCGCTCTCGATCTATAGCAAACAAATATTTGTCTTTTTTAATTCAAAATCATTCAGCGATAAGTTGACATTAATGCTTGAGGGTTTGTGTGTGCTTTTCACCCTTCATCCAGAAAAGACGGAAATTGAGCGGTGTCGCACAAGAAGAGATTATGAAGGAGTTGTCGCGGTTGAGGTTGAGATAAGAAATTAGGCAAGGATTTTTCTTTTTTAGGAAGATTTCTTGACACCCTGGCTTGATTAATTACAGGACACTTAATCACAGCGGGTTAATGAGAATATGAAACTAGTAACATGTTCGTAATAATCTCGACTCTTTCTTTCTGTTTGTTTTAGTTTTAAAGGAATTCTATCAGAACAGAGTAGAATTGTGTACTTATAATTCAATCAAAGCAACACAGTGAAAACGCCGATCTCTGAAATTCGATAGAGCATGTATGATTGCCGAGTCGACTTGAAACAAGTAAAAAGGTGAACTTTTCCATTGACCCACATATCATGTCTGTGTTGGAACCTTTCAGCCTTGTTTGTTACGAATTAGCGATTGTTACCCAACCAAACAATACATGGGAATACATTATTTAATGCAGAACTCGGAATTACTTTAAGACAGTTTCTCTCGGATTGTGTTTTCTCTGCTTTGCTGGGTCTTTATAAGAAATATGAATGCTTCATCGAGACGCACAAGAGCTACAGTAACAAATGCATATATCGCACATTTTTTATTGGATCTTTGAATAAAAAGCACATTATTTCCGTGAAAGGAGCACCTGCCTGTAATATTGCAAATTCGGAGCAACTTAAAGGGCAAATGTAGAGTGGATATACAAGTAGTTGTGCGATTTGTCAGCTTGTCTGTATCAGTCCATGCACAATCTTAAAGACAGTGGATTATAAAGGATTGTATTATATGCACGGACGTGTACATGACAAGTGTCCAAAGCGGACAAATCCGAATGTAGTAATGAATATTCTCGTCGTCAATTTTCGGCTGACAGAAACACGTGCATTCCTAAAAAAATGAAATATTTTCCGTCTATAAAGCTGCCCTGTCCTTTAGTAAGCGTCTTTGAAATGTAGTTTCCTGGTTATTTGAAATTATGTGCAGAAGGTTCATAGATGACCATCCCCTTTACATCA
Source organism: Mesocentrotus franciscanus (assembly GCA_037976565.1). Taxonomy (NCBI): domain Eukaryota; kingdom Metazoa; phylum Echinodermata; class Echinoidea; order Camarodonta; family Strongylocentrotidae; genus Mesocentrotus; species Mesocentrotus franciscanus. Next base: position 2,364,969 of record CP137679.1, on the reverse strand, counting down.
CATCCCTCATTCTTGTATTAGCCATACTGTATTTAACCCTCTTAGTGAATCTAAACACTGCATGTACACTGTATATCACTGTGACGTATTTGCCATTTTAGTAAATAATTATTTATGACCTATCTCATCGTGATTATTCACACATGGGAAGTTATCAAGGTTATGTGGGGATTTAGCGCGTGAATGATCAATCAAGAAAATTGTTTAAGATTCCATATGACACAAAATAGTTACCAGTTGTGCCAAGCAATTTTAGCTCCACATTTTTAGTAGTCGCGGTTAGCAATTTGCATGACTTCCCTTTAAGTTTGTAACACGCATCAAAATTTATTAACTTTTCTGACAGTTTCATGGTTTAAAAACATTACGCTCTTTATCATATGAACCATCCAGAATTGCTAGCACGTGTAGACAATGTGTTTCAAAGTGTGACTCAACCGTGCCCTGCATAACATTCAATGGATGCGACTCGACTGTCCAGTTAGTCATTCATTGTACTGCTTCTGATTACCAGTAAAATAGAAGAACATAGTATAATTCTCCAAAATTGAATAAAAAACATAAGCCACCACTTAATCAGAAGAGAGAGAGAGAGAGAGAGAAAGAGAATGGGGTTCAGAAGTGGGAAAGAAATTGTCCCTGAAATTGACTGAAAAATAAACCCAAACATAAGAAGAGCAAGAGTGATAGACGGAGAGATAGAGAGGGGGATGATAGAAGTGGGAGAGAAATTGTCCTTAAAAATGAATGGAAAATAACCAAGACATAGAGCGAGGAATACAGAGAAAAAGAAAGAGAAACAGAAAGAGAGAAAGAGAGAGAGAGAGGAGGAAATTGGTTAAAAGATAAAATTTCCATATCTTGTCAGCCTAGTCAGACCACTGCGCCCCTTCACCCCGACTAGATCCACGCTTCGCCCCCGGTTCAACATCACTGCCCATTGTAAATTATGCCAGGTTTAGTGGCGTCTTCCTGAAAATGCATCTATAAAAGCGAAGAGAGTCAGGACAATCGTATAGATTTGATTTTTATTTATAGAATGAACACGAAGTTTGTTAGGACCAGGTTGACTCGGGCAATTAGGAAAAACGACTGGGTGACTGTCAGTCCAATTAAATATAATCTACGAGTGTGTAGGCATAACATTGTCTGGGTGTTTGGTTCTGGATAAACAATGTCGTGTTCGTATAGGTAGATGACGGCCCCGACATGGCTTTTTATCTCAGATCCTGTTTGATGTTCGAGAAGAACTCTCCTTACCTTCTGTTTAAAAAAAACCTCGTCAAATATTCAGAGTAAATATTTTGAAGGAAGACTATTCAATGAGTAGGGTAAAGGAAAATGTCGTTACATTGATTTGATTGAAATTTCTTACAGACAACCACAAGAAGATTAGATTATTTCAATAGAAAGACATGTAGATCTACACATTTCTAATAAAAAAGAAAATACAAATAAACTGTTGAAATATATTACCTATACCAGTTTGTCACAGATTAGGTAAATGTATCATAATACAAATATTTGTCTAGTTTAGTGTATATTGACTTAAGTAAAATATAGAGATAAGTGTGTATCAAGTAAAATAACCAATGTGTATCAAGTAAAATACCCAATGTGTATCAAGTAAAATAACAGATGTGTATCAAGTAAAATAACAGATGTGTATCAAGTAAAATAACAAATGTGTATCAAGTAAAATAACCAATGTGTATCAAGTAAAATAACCAATGTGTATCAAGTAAAATAACAGATGACATCATTACGCGGAATCTTCCTTGAATACCTCTATATAAACAGATATGATTACCAAATTTTGATAGCCAGTGTAAATTATTTTTTGAACTTCATCTTTTATAAATCTGTATAATATGTAATAATGTACCTATCCCAGTTTAACATGGAAAAGCTGCTTAAGGGATTATCTCATCAAGGTTCAATTATTTCACTAATGATGATTCTCGTTCAATCCTCGGCCCATTACCAATCTATTGCATAAACATGGAAATAACGGCTACAAGCATGAGTCAACTATATATATATATATATATATATATATATATATATATATATATATATATATATATATATATATATTTATATATATATATAGTTTAAAAATATAGTCATAAAATACTTCATGCACAAAGTTTGCGTAAATATGTATAATAGACTGACAAACGCTGTCAAAACTAAACCGCCACATCACCAACAACTGATCGAGTAGGTATAATATATCGTTAAAAGTGGTATGTATAACAGTATATGAAAACGGGGAATATGAATCAGGATGTAATTTAACATTTTACATTATGTTTTCATTTCGTTTATTCCTACATTTTGTTCTTCATGTAACATGTTCTTTGTTATGTAACCTATTTGTGAAATTAACGGGCACATGCAGAGCGTAGTAAGGAACGCCATAGTCTTGAATGTTCTACCAAGTGTTGAAGAAACAGACAGTAACGACTGTTCTAATGATGTATGTTCGTAACAATCATTATAGTAAACACTTGCGCTGTGCTCTCACATTGTTGGAGAAAGACCCCCAAGTTCTCCTGGCTAGCGAGGACACAGACCCAAACCAACAGGTGTCAGGTTTATTACCCCTGCTAATCGGTACGGGTAACGTCACAGACCCTTCTTCAAGGCTAAAGCAGAATATACTATTAAGGGCGCCATTATGAGGCAATGTTATTGATTCACCCATGCCATTCCTCATAATAGTTACACAGCTCACCGCAAAAGAGCCGCCAAACTTTCCTACCTCGCCCACAATCAAGCCATATAACTCACCCATTTTGCTGTCTGCTCCCCCTTCAGCAGGTGGATCAAATTCCTTGGTAACTCAGCCTAAAGTTTTGGTCCAAGAGAATAACAAGTCCAGAGTCAGAAGTTACGGAACTCTCATGAATTCCAGTACTGTACTTATCCAGTACATACGCAACAATACAGTGCACCGCAATGGAAGTACCACATTACGGCCCGGTCCAAACAGAATACCCAAATATTGAGCGTCAACTTTCCCGAACAATAGGTTCGCGTGGTGAAAGGTTGCAAACTTTGTGGACGACGACGTAGACATGGAAGGTGAAAAAAGGGAACCTTCGGTATCTATTGTGTTGTCTAGATGGTCGAGTGAGTTCACACTATACCGGAATGGAATGGCAGACAATAGTACTTTGCTGTACCGTCTAAACGTAAATAGGCATGTTCTTACTGGCTCTTCACAATAATAATTAGTCACTCTATATGAATAAAACATACATATCGGTATATGCAGTAAGCTATGTCATTGTGCAAATTACCTAAAATCTCAGACACATTGACTAACTTTAATGATGATATTGAACTTTCGAATTATTTTTTTCATATAATCTTCAGGAAAACAAACATTTTTATAGAGTGAAAAAAGAAGAATAAAAAGAAGAAGGTGATGAAGGAGGAGCAGGAGGAGGAGCAGGAGGAGGAGCAGGAGGAGAAGAAGAAGAAGAAGTCCGTCATTACGGAATGTTAATTCTATTTTGCTATCGGATAAGCTGCATGTCATGTGTATACAATAAACACTTTTAATACCAAATGGTTTGTTGAATAGATTAATATGTACTTATTCACTTCTTATCCCTCTTTCAGACAAAAAAAATACCTTGTACTTTGCAGATGGCTCAGAAGCCCCCCTATCTCTTCTTTCGAATCCTACATTGACGTATCTAATTTAGGATCTTTCTTATAACAGGTTGACATGAACAATTTAAACACTGCTTAAATAGTAAGAGATAGAATATATATCTAGAGAGAGAGATGGGAGACAGAAAGAAAGGGAAATTAATCAACTTTGATACAGGAAGAGGGAGGGTGAGTAAAAACTTTCAAAGAGGGAGAGAGGAGGGGATACATATAACATTTGATTTTGAAAAAAGAGAGTGAAATGGAGAGGGAGTAAATATAAACTTTGAAAGAGAGAGGGAGAGAAACAGAGAGACAGAGGCAGAGAGAGAGAGACAGTTGTTATGATGGTGCTAAGGTAGTGACTTCAATCCTAGATTATAGTTAAAGATAATCTAAAAGTTTGAGTGAAAACAGAAATATTCCAACTTTAAGGAGTACAAAAAACTGAGCAGTATGCCCCATGTGAGGATCGAACTCACGACCTTCAGATTATGAGACTGACGCGCTGCCTACTGCGCTAACGAGGCTGCCGTACAAGCAGCAACAAGTAATATAATATCCAAACAGAGTAACTTACAATGAGAGAGGAGTGGGAATAGAATTCAGAAAAAAAACATTTGTTAGCCGCCATTACATTGATAAATAGAAATATCTATTTTTCCATGTATTTTATTTTTATGGAAACACAAAATACAAATACATGCTGATGTATCTAACGATGGAATATACAGCTTTAAAATGAATCATCATCGAAAGGCAGTATTAATAAAAACGAACGAACTTAAATATAAGCACATGTTCCAAGTTTTGTAAGTCTATGACCAAGTAAAGGGCAATTATATAGAAGACAATTTTGTGGTAACAAGATCGCATAGGATTGAGAAATGTAAGGCACGTTTTCGAATGCCAAATCATGCGATACGAACTCAATATTCAGAGGTTAGAGATAAAGGTGAGTTCTGAGCATGTAGTTACATTGTAATCTGTCTGCGTCATACACAGGCTTGGGTAGTGACTCGACAAGAAGAAGAAGAAGAAGAAGAAGAAGAAGAAGAAGCACAAAGAAATTGGTACACGGGACTACAAACTTATGTTGCATGCAAAATTTGGTCCCAATATTTAGGCTGTTCTCGGCATATTCGTGGGCAATAATTATGAAGGCAAGTGAAAAGGCAATCCTTTTTAACAGAAACTTTAATTATAATATCCTTCCACACTGACATTGAAAGAATGAGAAAGCTATGGATTATCTTCACATCTACCAGAACTCTACCAGAACCAAGTCAATGTGCTCCTGACCTTTGGTAAGGCATTAATCCTCATTACCAAGTCTCTTGGAGAGGTCTTAAAGCCGTCGGTCCCCTGGTTGCTTATACGTATACATGCTTTCTTAGCAGTCAAGTAAAGTAACAGGGTTGAGCTATATCAGACATGATTACAAAAAATGTTCCTAAAGGGGGTGCATGATGAGCCCCCTATTTCCCCGACTCCCGCCATATAATCCCGTGCCGTGACTAATCATATTTGTTCAGCAACATTATGTTTGTTTAACTTACATTCATGAATTTCAATGAGACATTCCACTGCACAAAGCGGCTTTTACATGAAATAAAGAAATAACACCCAAGCACGCAACATACATCAATTTATCATGAAATAAATACGACAGAGCAAGAATATAAGATTACAAATGAAATCAAGACACGTAACACGCTTTCCTGTTATTATGGACATGGATTATTTCATAACGGTGATTATCATTATTCATAAAATTAGCTCAATCATGACAGTAAGGTGCTTTGCGCGAATACGAATGAAGATTTTAGGATGAAGATGAAAGACTTTTGTCATGTTTATGGATTTATTAAGATACACATACCAGCACGAGCAAATACAAGCGGAAAATTTGTAATCAGTTCATGTCATGATTGAGGCTCGTGTACGAGTACGAAGTTAGGCTTTTAAGCCTTGTGATCTCAAATCCCTAGGACATAACTCGAATTTACTGTCGTCTTGTTTATTTTTTCCGAAGTACCCAGTTCGAACTACGAAGGGATATTGCAAATTTAGGAATCTTAAGCCCCATTTAACCAGGCTAAAAACATGTCAGTATAATCTAAATTTTGGTTGCCAAATTGTCATATTTCTTTATGTAGCAGTAAACAACTTGGAAAGAGCGCTCTTTATAGTAGGATCATAAATGGGAGTACATGTATAAAAACCGAATTATGGTATAAATTAGTGTTTTATCTAATACGAATCGCTGACTAAACCTCAGACATAAAGACAAATTGATAAAACGGAAAATGTCATCGTAATGTATCACGGTATTTTTTTTCTTGTATACTTTATCTGATTTATATCACATGAATGAAATATACATCCAAAAATGTCGAGAATGCATATAGAAAGACTACTTTTAAAAACAAAGAACTCAACTGCAGGTTTATTAATTAGATAGAGATCTTGGATCTTGGATTCAGTTCCTCTAATACTCCAAAGAAGAGTTTTGACTGGAGGGGGTGGAGGGTGGACAGTTAATTTGTGGAAAAAAGTTCTTTAATAACCGCAGTTTTAAACGAAAGTGGGGAGGTTTGGTCGATGGTTGCTTGTCGTCCATAATTGAGACTAGTAGATCATTGATTGTTTTGTTGTTGTTGTTTTTTTTATAATTCATTTGAAATGTTAATTATTACCATATTATTAATCTCGCTGAAATGTAGTATTGTAAAAAGCATTATTGTCATCCCATGCTCACTGTCTCCCACGAGGTTGGATTTGGAATAGGGTCGTGTTGTTGGGGGTCATCTAGTGGGGAGGAGTTGGTAAACATAAAACATATATATATATATATTGTTTTAATATCATGTTTTTTTTTCCTTTTTATTTGAAAGAAGAAGAAACAAAATTGTAAAAAGTATTACGAGTTATTTAATTTATTTTCATCTTTGTATTATATTCCAGAAGAGACATGCAGTAGAACGCTAATTTATTGCCATTCCTGGTCATTCTTGACTAATCTTGACTTTTGCACTCAATTATCTATGTTACATTTTGAAATTTGTTATCCAATGTTATAATAAGAAGTTAAATGATCCTATTTGTTTGGATTTTAATCAATGAAATTTGAATTGAATTGTAGTGATCTTCAAAATCCCTACCTGCCCCCCCCCCCTCCCCACTCTCCAAACGCTTGGTTAATATCCCTCACCTGTTCTGTGTGTTAAAATTGCCAAGTGATGCACAATGCTTTTAATTCAAGGAAGAAACGTTATATGCCTGTCACACTTTCCAAAAACCTCGAGAGGATCACGGACCTGTGATTTTTTTTCTTCTCAATGTTGTTCATTCCCCAAATTTGAAATGTGCTACTGCATTAATCCATGGTAATAAGGTTGGACAACAGGGGATGCTTGTGTAGTAAACTACTGTTTGGTAAAGTTATCATTTAGCAATGGGAAAGCTGTACAGAAACTGAAAATGCTTCTAATCCGTCTCTAGCTTTTGGAAAACGTTTGTGACATGTGAGATGAATTTAATTCATTTCGATGTCTTTTTGATAGGATCATGCAATACACGTAATTGCATGGGGGTAGAATACAATTACGAAGGGCGAGAAAAGGGTGGGGAGATTAAGAGAGAGAGAGAGAGAGAGAGAGAAGGGGAGAGAGGAGAGAGAGGGGAGAGAGAGAAAGAGAGATACAGGCAGACAGACACAGACAGACAGTGAGAGAGAGGGAGAGAGAGAGAGAGGGAGAAAGAAAGGGAGACAGACAGACAGACACAGACAGACAGTGAGAGAGAGGGAGAGAGAGAGAGAGGGAGAAATAAAGGGAGACAGACAGACAGACACAGTTACACGAAGAGAGACAAAGAGAGAGATAGAGAGAGAGAGACAGACAGACAGACAGACAGACATTCACAGACAGACAGACAGACATAGTGAGAGAGACAGGGATCGAGCTAAAAGAAAGCATGGAAAACAATATTATAAAAAAAGAAAACATGTGTGATGTAAAAGTGCGCCGTCAATAGGACAAGGCAAACGTGGGAAAGGAAGGAAGAGATGAAGATAGAAAATGATAAGGAGGGGATAGAATGGAGAAGGGAGTGACACGATAAAGAAAAGAGATTGATAGATGAGCGAGTCGAAGCATGCTTTGATGAATTATTATCCTAGCGTAATATGAAATCGATATCAAGACACACCGTAGTAAAGCAGTTACGATCTAACATAGGTCTTATCTGAGCTTGAGCCAATCGACATCATTGGTTTATCAATGACTGCGTGTTTTTAAAAGGCGCACAGTGATTGGGTAGCTTGAGGAGCATTTTTTTAAATATGAAAATTTCATTAAACAGTGAATTATTAATACTTCCGGTCACATTTATTATTGAAAGAAAAACGTCAGAAATAATCTCACTCATTTCTGCTATGAATTATTTGATTGCTTTGAAATCTAAGTGCACAAATTCATACTCCGGGCTGCAAGCATAACTCAGAATAATATTCTCAATAGGATAGACAGTTAAACATACATTTTTGTGCTGGTCATGCGATAAGAAACGGATTAAAGAAAATGACTGAATTTCGCTGAAAACCATATGCACTGCCCACAAAAATAGGTACATGGGACTACTCACCCTTGGTCATATATGTTCGGTCCAAAATGTAAAGCTATTTCTCGTCATATTTCAAACATGAGGACATATGAAAATGAATTCGTCCTATAGAAGAATTTTATTATGCTCTCCTTCCAAAATGAAATAACAAGCATGAGAGAGCTCAGATTTTGTTTTCTCAATTACCAAAATTCAACCGTCTCTCTAATATCCTTCTTTTTTTTCTTTCGAAGTGAGGGGTAACTGCTCCTTTTAAAAGAACAGCTCTATTTCACTCACACTTCACAATGATGTAAGCATATTTATCCATTTCTCGACAGTTACCATTGTTAAAATCTATATTTCAGGTGAAGAGTGTTTTAAAGTCATTTGATAATACGCCAGACAATAAAGACATTTTGAATTAATATTCGTTGATGAACAAATTTTGTTAAACTTACGAACCATTTTTATCTTTAATCGATAATAATATAAACTTACCAAAATGATTAATCCGAATATATAAGCGTTTTGTCACCTGTGGCACTTATTGGCATCCTCTTTTCGTCGCATATTTAAACCGTATTTAATTATCAAAGCATCAATCCTCAATTTGTAAGAAAACAACCCAAAACATAACATGCAATATAATCGCTCACAAGGCTTATTCCAAATCCTGCTTATAATTCCAAATTCAACGATCTTCCTTGTCCAGACATTCGAGCTTCTCGGGAAATGCTTAGAAGAAAAAATACGATGGATATGACCGTTTAAGGAGCGATTTGAAGCAGAGGAGAGGATTTCTCTAAGGAATAAGACCGATTTGCCGTGCTTGATTTCAGGCCTAATGATAGCGAGGCGATTAAGAGTCCACTCTCTCCTCCATAAAACTATAGGATGGAAATTCCAATTCAATATTTTCTGTCGACTCACAAGCTATAGTGCCTCGACCCAAGAACTGATAGATTCAAAGATGTTGAAAGTTATGGCTACACGACATGGTCAAAATAACAAGACGATTCTAAATCGAGATGGCGTTATACACTAGTGAACCTAGTACCGATGTGATTATAATCCAAAAGTATTCCAGAATAAGGAGGCGAGAAATGAAGGATGCAAAATCTCGGCCAAGCACCAACTTCTAAATTGACGCGATGGATGCTTGAAATCTCTCACACGTCTTAAGCACGTCTTGAAATCAGTGAGCCTATAAGCCAAAAAGAAGGGCCGAGTTAAGAGAAGGAGCCCGGAGTTTGAAAAGCAATGTTTCGCTTCATCACATCAACGATGTGTTGATGTACAGGCTTAGAGGAGTCATCTATTTGATGTATTCTAATCAGGAGAAGCTTGGCGTAATATCCAGTGGACGGAGTTAATGTAGACAATTCCAAACAAGAAGAAAACCAGAAATACAGACTCAGTTACCTTTAATACTTAATCATCATTATCTGTACGAACCAATTATGACGTCACCTAGGTATGATATATCAGGCATTAGACATTTCGTCGACGTGGTTTCGGAACTGTGGTAGTGTTTTCTGCATTAGAAATAGTTAATCAGACGATGATCGTAATCGCAAACTCGAAAACGACTATTAATGAAGGGCACGAAAGTAAGGCACATGATATGAAAGGTAGTTGATGTAGAAAAGCGACATGCTTCTATTTAATTGACAAAATGAATAGCTATCCGTTGATGAGGAGAGTGGATGACAGCTGGTTAAGAAGCGATGACATCAAAGCACCCCTAAGATGTAGCTCCAAGCTGCAGGGAATTATAGCTTAACATACACCGAGGATTAACCAGATACATCCAGACTTAACGGACATCGCAAGAAAAAAGCATCGGTCTGCCTGAGTTTCTGGGTGATTATTAATACAGAACTACGGTGCACCCATCAAACGGCGCTGCGAAGAAATAGAGAAGATAATGTGCGCGTGTGTATGTGCGAGAGTATGTGGGGGGCATCTGATGCAGCGGCATCCCTTCTGGAAGCTCGCGTAAGATGTTAAGTCCGGGTTAAAATGTACATCCCTCGTGTCCCGTCTATCAAACGCATCATTCGTACGTTTTTCATCCACAAGAGACATGGACCCTCCCTCTCCCCTTCCCCAATCACGATGTCTTAACTTAATTGAGTTTGCCCCCTTCTTGCACCCGTCGGCCTCTGCGCCGAAAATATCTTCTCACCCCCCTTCAAAGACTTTTCCCGCCTAAACTTGGCTTCTAGGTCTACAAAGTTGCACGATGCCATAAAAAGGTGAAGGAGTATAAATGACTACGTGTTGTATGGAGACGGAGAAAAGACGAAGGAGAACCAATAGCTGTATGCCCAGCGTCTTGATGGTTGGTTGTGGAGAGGATCCGGTCGACGGTTTATATCAAGTAGTTTGCGATAAATCACGAGTACTGTTCAGGATGAGACTCTCGTCTGGCTGTGTTTTATGTCTTTAGAAACGTGTTAGGAGATTGCTTGATTGCATTCACAGATGAGCTCAAGACGAATGACGCAGAGAAGGAAAAAAACAGATTCTTTCCAGACGACGAACTACTAAAACAAATCTCAATGTGCGAAGTATAAATAAGTTCTCTCTGCTTATGTTTGTAGATGATTACAAAAGTATCCAACTGCATTTTGAGTTTCTTATCGCCCACGACAGTCATTCACGACATAAGGAAATAACATGTGCAAAGAGGTGAATGATGTGTAGTATCCATGACAACCACAGGGTGAAGGCTATTGATCATGAGAGGCCAAGCTCAAGGCTTCTCACTAATCATTCTCTAACCTTTTTTCACTTTTTCTTGACCGTCTTCGATGAATCGTTCACAAGCTCCTACTAGAAAAACACGATACCATCTTCTAATAAGAATAAGAAAAATCCGATTTTTATGATGTCCTTAATAATAAGATGGTTTTATTAACCCAAAGTAGTCTCATCAGCAGAAATACTGCTCTTCCTGTTACCCATCTGTTATATCGCATTGATACACCTTCGAGAGAGGAAATTCATGTACTACATGTATAACACCGTGCCTAAAGAAGTAAGCACCGAACAAGGATCGAACTGAGGATCTCTCGGGTGAGATTTGGGAGCCTTCACCAATACACCCCAATATTCTCTATGACACAATGCTAATAATATTTCATTTTAATAAGAATGTTGTTTACCTAGTGAAGCCTCATCAGCATTAATGCTGTTCTTCCCGAGGGCCCTGCAATTACCCCAGCAGTTGCCAGGTACCCATATACACCTGGGTGGAGAGTGGCAAATGCGGATTAATTAAAACTAATAAAAGGACGCAACTTACTACCGGGCTGGGATTCGAACCCTCAACCCTGAGATTGAAAGTCAAATGAATGAACCACTATACCACGGCACCCCCATAAATGCCCTCAATAGTATAAGTATACCACATCTGTTTGCAGACAAGCCATTCAACGTCTATTTCATGCACCCTCCTTTCTCCTACCAGTCTATCCCATCCCCTCTTCTTCTCTCCTCCCTCTCTTCCTCTCTCTCAAATCTGAATCATTCATGTACATTATCCGCACGAAGAGAGCAGGATGCCTGCTGACTTAACACTACTAAGAACGGCTCATGGGGTTAAGTATACTCGGTGAACGCTACTTCTAAAGTGATTTCATCCCATCTCCAGATAAATGCGAGCTATACAAACTAATAAGATTCCTCCCTGCTTGACTTCAGAGGGTAATAGGGATATCATTTTCTAGGAACGCTTTTATGACGATAGAATATTCTTTATGTATGGATATTCATATCTTACTAACATTGTACCTAGGAAGAACTTACAAATGGATCAGTGAGATCAGTTTCCCATTTGTATTGGGGGTTTTTATTCTGATTTTACTCTTACTTTCGGTTATTTTTATTGTGCATTTGGCAGTGGGCTTATGTGTGGATGCCGTATTACAAGCATTGATATATTATATCAATACTTTCACTGTTTTCTTTGAAGTGCCGAAACATTGAAATGAGGTGTATTGAGATTTAATAGTATACTTATAGGACTACTCTGTAAGTAATCATAATTTTGATATTGTTTGTTGTTATATTTCTTGTGATAATCATCCATATAGGAATATGATTCTAAAAGAAATGTTAGTTAGGTAAAAAAAAAAATGGTGAGAAGATATTTAACTAGTTAAATGTTATAGCTGAATAATTACAAACTGTATTATTTAACGATTATTTGATATTAGTTGTTTAGTTAATTAGAATAATTAATTAATATGAAGATTGCTAAAAGTATTGCTTTTTTGACATTCTCGTATGTATATATAATTTGTAGACTGAATTATACGATTCTCCGGACTTTTTATTCAGCATGTTTTTTAAAACAATAAACCAGAATTGAATTGAATTGAATTACATCATACAGAAGAAAATGAACATGTACTTTTGTAATTTCAGAAGGCCGTTTTATTTCCTTATTAGCAGGGATTTTATGATAATAACGACAATGGCTTCGTATAAAGTGCTTACGTCCGTCAGGCTTTCGCAGTTGCACAAAATCTAATGAAATATATTGAAATATTTGAAAATGAGGTTAAATTAGATAACGAATAAATTCAAACATGAATTCTAATTTTACACACTATTAACAGCTGAACATCAAGAAAATTCAATAACAATAACAACAAAAACATGTTGAAAAGACTAAGGAAACAATAGATAAATCCACTTATAAATTGGCAAAGAGATAGCGACGGAACATTCATAGTTTGAAAGATCAGGGTCTCGGATGATACGGGCATAATAGGAGGGGTGTTAATAGGGAGAGGTGACGTGTAGGATTTTTTTTTTTTTAGTCGTTGGTCGTAACTGTAAAAAACTTATGCCGGTTATAAAAAACGGCGTGTATGTTAGAAATGTACATTTCCTTTAAATTGACTTACGACGATGTATTGAGTACAATATCGTCGATCAATTATGCTGAATCGCAGAACTTTTTCCTTTCTTTCGCAGACTTCTACGGGAGTAGAATCTCTCAAATATGTTGTCAAATGTTTAGATATAATCAATGTTATTAATTGACCCACGGTGGGAATAATAAACTGCGGAACAGACTGAACCGCTGTCAAGCCAAGTCCTTTGTAAACACGGAGCAGGAACATTATACAAGACAAGGCCAAACGAAACGAATTCGTGGAATCAAGCTCTGCGAAAGAGTTATCAAATATGTGGAGATGATATGTTGGGGTGGGGGTGGGGGGGGGGAGGTTGAGAGGGGAACGTGCTCTTGGCAGCTTAGTTTAAGTTTAAAGACGACGATTTCGGAGAAAGTTTATTACATTTTAAATACCTTCCATAGTTTGTTCAAACTGAATGGCAAACGATGTTTCCAAGATAGCTAAAAGTGTTTGCACATCATGATATTTTCATAATGCTTATACGATGAGAGGATGAGCAAATATAGTGAGTTCATTCAGCAGAGGCTCTTAAATAACTCGTCTTACTAAGTCTGTTTTGAGCATATCAAACCATTGCCTACGGGAACCGCGTGGCTCATGTGATAACGACTATGCGAGTGAAAGATTTCAGTAGTCAAAGGATTTGTCCAACAACATGAATTTTCAATCACCCAGTGTACATTCAATATTTACCAAAGGTTTGTAAGTAGATATCATATTTGATATCAACATGCACTTAGGCTTGATTCGTATCAGTAAATAAATATCTACTTCAACTAACAAGTGCTACAAGTGGCCCCGTTTCTGCAGGTACTTTGTTCTACAAAATGCACTTTTTACAGCGCCACGTTGTATTTTTTCTCTGTGTGTACGATACGTTTGCCGCACCAGATCGAGTTGGTAGGATACCCAATTTTGACATAATTTAATCATTTCGCCTCTGATATTACATTCTATTTTGGCTGCTGATATTATGTCTTTACACTCTATTACCTTGTCAATACATTGTCAACGCAGGCCATCTTATTCTTTAGTATCAACCGTCGGAGGTAAAATATATTTTGAAATATTACGAATGTCTCGACATTTTCAATGTCTTCACGATGTGTCCCGCTTATCAAATTACCCATCCCTATGTTTCTTCGGGCCATGTGCCCTTTTGCGCGCCCCTGTTCTTCCCGCTTTTTTCGTCGCATGTTTATTTGGCTGGAGGGCACAGACTATTCTAGTCTACCTGAGGCGTACCGCGGCATATACATGAAAGTATTTGCGGGAGTAGGTTGGAAAGAAGGAAAGGATTAAGGAGAACAGTAAAGATGAGATTGAAGGGTGTGTGTGAAGGTTGACATGTCGTTTCCGTCATTCAAAGATTTTCGTCAAAAGCATTCAAGAAATAACCATATGGTGCTGTCATGTAATGAAGCTTCTTTTGAATTAAATTTCATTTAAAAATAGTAAAAATAAAGAAATGACATATCAATAATTGTTTATTTTTCACAATTAAGAGTACTGAGCGATGCCGATGTTAAATCAATAAGCGTGTTTATTATCAGTAAACGCCTTGATTCGCTTTTAACTTGGTTTCCTATTCAAGTACATCACTCATCCGCTTAGTCTCATGAGTAAAACTGCAGGGCGTATTTGTAAAACATTTGTTTTTGTATAACTGCAGGGCAGGACCTGTATGAATGCAAGAAATAAAGCAAATGAATGGATGAATGAACAAATTAATTGAATTATTAATTAATTTAATAATTCATTAGTACATAGATAGACAAAGGTAAGAAAATGGAACCTACGGCTTGAAGTCCTATCCGAGGAACTTGATAATTGAGGATCGATGTCATTGAAAGGGCGCTATCCTATTGTTTTTAATTGTGTTTAACTTTTCTTTATTAATGCTAGAGTCTGTTAAACAACAATTAGCTTGTGAGAGCGCTTTACAGGGATTGGGTAACTTTGTCTCAGATTCTGAAACAAAATCCTGGATTTAGCTCATGATGCAATGATAATTATAAACCTTTAGGTCAGTCAGGAACCCCATGACTTTAACAAGCCGATCGCCTGTCTGATTATCAAGATATTTATGATTGGAAATCGAAATCGAATTTTGCGTTTTCCTAACGGCTTTCATAACACTACAGTCTATTGAGGAAAACGAGTATGGTAAAACCGGTCACTCAAAGAGTTTTTACTTTTTTGAGGCACTTCTTGATCATTTTGAAGCGCAATTTTTTTAGGACTTCAATATTACACCATATCACAGACACTGATAACACGTAGGGCCGTGCATCTCAGATTTAACATTGTTAAACGATGCCTTTAAAGGTGTAATTAATGCATGGTATTGTATTGTATTGTTTACGAAACTGGGACCTCCTGGCCATGACGCTACTGGTTTGACACTTTTTTATCATCAAAGTTTTGACATTTGTATAATTGCTGTATCAATCTTAAAGGGGAAGTCCACCCTGATATTAAGTCGGTTTCAATAGGAGCAGAAAATGAGAGGAACAGGTCAGTGAAAGTTTGAGCAAATTCCAGTTAAAAATAAGAAAGTTATGAATGTTTGAAGTTGCGATCAATCAAACCAAAAATTGGCAACTCTGTGACGTATCTTGTGAGCTCCTCTCCAATTAACTCTGTTTACCAAATTTCATAAACTTTCATTTTCTTCGTTATTGATGACGGAATATATTTTGTCCGTACAGGTGTTGAATAGAAACATATTTGCAATAATTATATTTAGGGTGTATGTATGATTGACAATTTTCTTGAGGAAGAATAAAAATGTCTGATTTTTTTTTAGTACAGAAGAAATGGGAGGGGAGCTCGCAAGATAAGTCACTGAGTTGCCAATTTGTGTTTGATTGAACTCAACTTTAAAAATTCATACTTGTTTTTTTATCGGAATTTGCTCAAAATTTCAATGATCAGTTTCGATTAAAACCAACTCAATATCAGGGTGGACTTCCCTTTAACAGTTTCTGTTAAAGGGATTCTTTATTCCTAAATTCAACCATACCACGCTCGATTTTCTTGAGGCATCTTTTCATCACGGTACTTCCCCATAGTACTGGTGAGAAATCGCAGAGGGTAAACGTCCTATTGATCAGTTCGGAGATGAGGTGAGCTGTTATCATATCGTATATTCATCTCGTACAACAACACTTGCTGTCTCCCACGGGGCCATGCTATCCGCCGCCACATCGGCAGAATAGCCTGCTGACATATATCTTGCTGCTCAGTCACTGCTCCCTCTATCTTCAACTCTCTCTCTCTCTCTCTCTCTCTTTCTTCCTTATTCCCTTCTACCAGCTTTCTCTCTTTTTTCTTACTGTATCTCTCTCATTCCCCCCTCTCTCTCTCATGCTCTCGTCTCGTCCTTCTCTTTCCTTCCCTGCTATCTCTATTTCACTGTCTCACACCTCTCCCTCTCTCACTCTCTCTCTCTCTCTCTCTCTCTCTCTCATTGTGTGTATTTCTCTGTCTCTTTTTGCTTCGTATTTTCGTTACGTTTCTACCCCCTCTCTCTGTGTCTCTTTCTCTCTCCCGTCATTATGATTTCCATATTTCCGTCCGTTTATATTTGTTAATCCTTTCTCTCTAACTCTCTAACTTTCTAGGTCTCTTATGTATTATCTCTTTCTCATTGACTCTACTCCACTGTATGTCTGTCTCTCTGTCTCTCTGTCTTTCTCTCTTTAACTCTTTCTCTCCATTATCCACCTCTCAACCTCTCTCTTTTCCTCACTATCTATTTATCCTTCTCTGTATATATCACTCTGTTCCTCTGTAGCTTTTGCCTCTTTGGTCCTCTCTGCCTGCCCCCTTTTCCTCTCTCATCCATTCTCTCCTTTTCTCTCTCCACCCTCTTCTCCCTCATCGTCTCTCATCTTTCCTCGTGGTCACCATCGCTCTCTACCATCATATCATCTTCACTATTGTTTGCACACTGCGTTTAGGCATCATCTCGTTCCTTCGAGAGAGGTTTAATGCGATCACTGATACCCGACCCGGTAAACATATCCATTTTCAATTTCACAATCTGACATAGAAGATCCTTCTTCATAATATATGACTAAGCTCTTATATACTCTAATTATATCATTTGGCTCTAGCAGTATATCCTTTTCCTCCCAATACGACGTTGTGTTGCTCTAGGTCATCGTTTTTCATCGCGCGTCGAGCAATTATGTTACCATGGTAATTTGTCTTCGACATCGACCGAATTCAATGGTCACCTAATGAAAAGCCCTAGAATTACGAAAAATTACAACAAAGCAAAATATGATATTCTTCTGTATTAGTAGACGACCTCGCCAACACAATAAGGATGTTTTTCTAGTATGGTCACCTAACAGAATAATTAAATTTGTGAAAAATGACAAAACATCTATTGTGCTAGGAGATGACCTCGCCAATAAATTTAATAAAACATAACATTACTAAATGAATCGAGGCATTCTTATCGTAGATCAGATCGCATTTGCCTTGGTATTATTTTGAGGTTCATATCATTGAAAAATCCTTCCCAGAAACTTTACTGGCTGGCTATCATTTTTAAAGAGTGTCGAAAGTTTATTCTATTCAACACCTGAACATTTGTGGAATTTGAGAAGTATAAGGAGAGTGATCTACGCTGTCATCTTTGCACACCACTTAAACTAATCGTATTAGCTTGCCTTAACAAAATCAGAAACCAGTTATATCATAAATGACAGATAAATATGACACTAAAGATTTGGTAAAGTAATTCAACAAAGTTACAGAGATTTGGTATATAAGAGCAACCTCAACATAGTTTCAGATTCCATAAAAACGCTTGCCCTATGGATTTCGCATGTGGAAGGTTCAACAATATGGAAGCACAGTTCACGAAAACCTCTTATAGGCCTTCCCTGAACTAAAGCTTCTCTTTAAGTACACAACGCCAAATATCTCCCTTGGTATTTACCCCCACTGCGGCTGTACACTAGGGTGTCAATGTACAGAAAGGAGAAGCTGAAGTAGCGTGACAGAAACACCAAGTTAAAGGCTGTTGCAAGGACTTCAGCGACAAGGAGTTAAATGACCCTATATTGCCCTGTCAAGACGGAAAGCTACCCATCGCCCATTGATGATCAACGAGGATGGCTGGCTGGCCTACATCTTAATGACAAGTCGCCCATGGCGTAGGATTCCCGTTGCCAGAGTATGATATGCTGAGCTCTACTACCATCCATATCATCGTGAAGATTTCCTCCTCTGTCAGAGTAGTAAATGCTAAACTGTTTTTAGGTCAGTACGCTCATGATCCCTCCCATCCCGATAGTAAGGCTCTTATGTCATACCGGTGTATCACGAAACATAAAGATATACAACGAAGCTTCAAATACACCTTTACGGAAATGCAGAGTTCTTTACACGTCTAATACATCCATTAAATCTATGCTTAGACGCTTCTTTAGAGATTTTTCTTTTTCCGTCGGTAAGACTTTTGTTCTTCGTCCTCGCTACTGTGCATTGGGAAAACGCCATTGTCGAAGCGAGCTCTTTCAAGTACACTGCTGCAATGCTAACTCTGTTACCACAGTTTCAAGTAACAAAGCGAAGTCTAGTTAATACGTTCTTAGAAAACCGAAAACCGAAAACCACATCATCATACAGTTTCACTGAATTAGTTCATTTTGTAAACGAAATGAATACTGATAAACTGTTCTTTATAACCAACCCGCAAAATAAAAGTAACGTCAAGATAACAAAACAAGGAATTGCACCAAAATGCCATTATAACTTTCCCGTGCCCATGTTTGGCCTTAATCTTCAGAAACGGAATACGCAGAAAAGTTCCCGATCTAATACTATGATACTATATGATAATAATAAGTCCGGATCTCATCTTGAAGTACGGTTGTAAAGAAGGAGGACTTATTATCGGATTTACGCACTATGAATCTAAATGAGATATGAAAAGTGAGGCGAAAGACATGACAAACTCACCTGTTCTACACGTGACAGTAGCGGGCTATAATTACATTATCATATCGTTCCAAGATTGAAAATAAAATCATGTCTAAATTTGAGAAAAGGATTTACAAAAATATTTTCTTCTGTATTTTCTATTGCCTTCGGAATATAATCACTGTGGTTTTCTTCTTTCAAATCGTGGTCTAGTTGTCAAAACCCTCTTTTAACGAATCGACGGTATGTTGAAGATTTTTACGAGGTCTACGACTTGATATATACGTGAAGATGTCGGTGTATGTAGTTCATTCACTTGATTTTCAATCCGAGGGTTGAGGGTTCGAATCTCAACCCGGCACTAATATCCTTTGGCAAGACATTTATCCACATTTGCCACTTTCTACCCAGGTGTAAATGGTACCTGGCAATTGCTTGGGTAATTGATAATTACAGGGCCCTCAGGATGAACATCTGATGCTGATTAGACTTCCCTTGGTAAAATAATATAATTGATTGTGATCTTAATATCAGTGTAAGTGTGTACGAGAATTCACCTGGCTGCAAAATCAGTGCATTTTCACGAGGTGAGAGACCCAAATTGACGGTGTCAAATAATCTTTTCGTCCACCGACCAGTTAGTCTGTAACCATTTTGTCTAAGAACCAGTTAGTCTATTCACCATTTGGCATGTTTGGTCTATACCTATTTAGTCCAACTGCCACTTTGTCTAATATAACCCGGTAGTCCAATGTCAATTTTGTTAAATAGCCATTTCGGCTAAACACATTCCGCATATATCCACATCGTCTAATCCATGTATGTCTGTCACAAATACGAAGAGACATACTTTCTGCCCAGGCGCCTAATTTTATTTGAATAGTTCAAGTTCCATTGCTTCATGGACACAGCATTTCTTGTTCATAGAAATTCGGATAACAGGCAATTAGTTTTAGTTATAAAAAAAGGGGAAAGGGGCAACAGTATATTGCGCAATAGTGCGTTTCGCGCTATCTTAGAACGTAAAGGTCTGCGGAAGTTGAATCCACATTTTGTATACATTATAATTTTTATGTGAAACTAATATTTGTAATCATCAGGTATTCTGTAAAACAAATGAAGTATTGCAAGCTGTAGAGGAGAAGTTTGAGTCTGTTTTTTCCGTAAGCGTATGGAGTATGGAGGATTTCTACTAGAAGAGAAAAATATAGAAATAAAAGAAAACATTGCAAAAAAATCAGAAAGAGGTGGAGAAAGGACGGGTGATAGCATGTTGCGTTAAAGGCACATAATTTCTTCAGACAATACAATGGGGTAGAGAAACTGCTCTTGAGTTGATTTCTTGAAAGTCTTTGCGATCATGGTTCATTCTTTCTGCAGCCAAGACTGAGATTAGACCGTGTCAACTTCCAATTGGGTAGAGAATCTATCAAGGGACCAGCGAGTATCTCTCTCTCTCTCTCAAACTCTCTCTCTATCCCCGCTCCCCCTCTCTCTCTCTTTCTCTCCCACATTCTCTTTCGTTATCTCTCTCACTCTCTCTCTCTTCCTCTCCCCCTCTCCTCTGTCTCTCTCTGTCTCCCTCACTCTCTCTGTCTGTTTCTCTCTCTCTCTCTCTCCCTCCCTCTCTCTACATTCTATACGTGCCGCATTCCAAAGATCCGCACCCACGATGTGGATAGACGATCAAATTAAGTCAGGGGCGTACCGAAATCAATTTGATCGTGGGGAGGGGGCACATATGCCTAGAAGTTAACCAACAATGTTCCAACAATTAAACTTTCAAAGGTCCACCGATCAGTCGACAGTGTTTAAAAAGAAACGGTACAATTTGTCACTAAATTAGTATTGATTTGCCACTCGACACTTTCAGGGGGTGTCACATCGAACAGCCCCCTCCCTTGTAGCTACCCCATAGTTAACTGCGTTCAAAGGACCTATGCACAAGTTCAGTGGGATGTAGTCTATCAAAGCCAAGGCTTCATGTTTTTATTTGGCTGAGGTTGATTTCTAACAACCAAACCGAATAAAAATCAAATGGTCCTGGTTATTGCTGGCTAAAAGAAACAAAAAATTATCAAAACCGTCAATGTGATTCACAATCCTTCTTTATCAATTTAGACACGATTAGAAATGTTGCAATTAAAAAGTGAAGATCGTAAGCGCTGATTATGATAATGTAAAACTTTCAGGAAATTAAATGTCATATTTGAACTTTACTGGGATGCAATGGCATAATCTTTTCAAAGAACTCGCTACATTATCCAAACCTGCCCTATTTCATTGAACTCAGGCTGATTTAAATCTGCCCACTCCACCTACAGTTGACTCCCACACGTTTTCATCATGAGGTAAAGAGCAAACAAGGTTCAAAGTTTTACTTATACCCCGTTCACACAGCTCTGCGACCTTACGAAGACCATGCCGATCACTCCGATCTGAAAAAGTTATTAAATAGGGGCATAATATCGCCGTAAAATTCAAGCAATTTGGCAAATTAAAGACTACATCACGACTGTACTGCGATGCTTCTACGTCAAAAGCGCTGCTGACTACGATTACACCTAGACCAATGCCAACCAAGCGGTCGTTTCTACTATGTTGCCGCTACGACGTGCTCGACCACACTACGTTGTTACAGACCTAGAAGACTGTAGGATAATGTCGCTACGGTGGTGCTGACCAGGGGCGGATCCAGCCGGCGGCAAGGGAGGGGGCCTAAAAAGGGGCCCACTTCGTGCGAAAATTTGAAAATCGTGCCGGTCGATTTTTCGCTCAGTGGGGGGAGTGAGCAAAAAAAGGAAGGGTTATTTTTTCCACCGCCACCCCTTGGGCGTCAGAGGGGCCCAACTTCTTTTTTTTCAAAAAAAGGGTGTTTTTACCTGGTTTTTTTCTAGGGGAGGGGGCCTGGGCCCCCCGGGCCCCCTTGGATCCGCCACTGGTGCTGACCATATTAGGCTTCTAGTACGCTTCTAGTACGATTTGTGGCGATGTCTATATAAATCGGGTGTGTTCAAGAATTTCTTCAGTTCTTTCCCAACTTCGAAGACGAACGGACCTGGTGGTGATTAACGTAATCAAAACGGCTCGAAATAGTTGCCGACGGTGCTGCGTTTTTACTACGACCACAGAGATCTCACCACGATGCTTCCACGCTGCTTGTACGATAATGGCGTTCCCACTACGTTCTTAATAAGACTTTGCCCCGTTTTTTGTTAGCCACGACGAAGATCCCACCCCATCCAAACCACGCTCATGGAGATCCTCCTACGTTTGGCCCACGATTGGCCCCAATTGGGAACGCTCTCGGCCACTTTTCCATCGTAGTAGAAGCAGCGTCGATGTGTGATCGGGGTATTAGTTTCATATTGTATCTTTGAAGAGCTTCTCTCTATCAGTGTGTGGTTGAACCAGTGACAGATGCGTGTGATAAACATGGTTGTGGAGGTGTTAATGGTGGCGATTGACGTGTCAATGGTGGCAGCTTTGATGATGGTGGAGGTGGTGATGGTGATGGCAGTGTTGGCAACGATGGTGGTGGTGGTGGTGGTGGTGGCCGTGGGGTGGCGGTAATGGTGATTGAGGTGTCGATGGTTCAACTTTGATAACTGTGGAAATGATGATGATGATGGTAGTAGTGTTGATGGTGGTGGTGGTAGTGTTGGTGGGGGCAGTGGTGGTGGTGTGGGTAGTGGTGGTGGTAGTGGGATGGTAATGGTGGTAGTGACGGACGTGGTGATGGTGATGTTGGTGGAGGTGGTAGTGGAGGAGGTGATGGGGTAGTGGAGTGTCTTGGCCGAGTGGTTTAAGGCGCTTGACTGGAGATGCGAAGGTCGAGGGTTCGAATCCCGACACGGCACTAATATCCTTTGGCAAGATATTTACCTGCGACCGCCATTGTTGGTCAACCAATTATTGAGCATCAAGTAACGCCTGGCTGGAATGCTCCCCAGGGAGTGGAGATTGTGCACACAGTGTGTGCGGGCAAGTATTGAATCCAATGACCGGGGTAATAGTATATATGTAAAGCGCTTAGAGACATCGTAGATGTATTAAGCGCTATATAAAAGCGGAACATTATTATTATTATTATTATTATTATTATTATTATTATTATGATAGTGTTGGTGCTGGTAGTGCTGGTGGTCGTCGTGGTGAAGTTAAGGGTGGAGATTGAGGTGGTTATTGTTACGGTGGTGATGTTTGGGATAGTGGTGGTGTTGATAATGATTTTGGTGAAGGTGGTGTTGGTGGTGGTGGTGGTAGTGGTGGTGGAAGTGGTGGTGTTGATGACGGATGCGGTGGTTTTGGGGTGGTGATGATGGTGTCGAAGACAGTGACTGTAATTATGGTGGTTGTGAAGAAGCAGAAGTAGTAGTAGTAATATTAGTAGTAGTAGTAGTAGTAATAGTAGTAGTAATGGTAGTAGTGGTAGTGGTAGTAATAGTAGTAGTAGTGGTAGTGGTAGTGGTAATGGTGGTGGTAGTGGTAGTGGTAGTAATGGTGGTGGTGGTGGTGGTGGTGGTGGTAATGGTGGTGGTGGTGGTGGTGGTGGTGGTGGTGGTACGGTGGTGGTGGTAGTGGTGGTGGTGGTGGTAATGGTGGTAGTGGTGGTGGTGGTGTTGGTGGTAATGGTGGTAATGGTGGTGGTGGTGGTAATGTGGTGGTAGTGTGGTTGCTGGTGGTGGTAGTGGTGGTGGTGTTGTGTAGTGTGGTGGTAGTAGTAATGGTAGTGGTAGTGGTGTTGTTGGTAGTAGTAACAGTAGTATGGTTGTGGTAGTAGTAGTAGTGGTAGTAGTGGTAGCAGTGGTGGTAGCAGTGGTAGGAGTGTAGTAGTAGTAGTAGTAATAGTAGTAATAGTAGTAGTAGTAGTAGTAGTATAGTAGTAGTAGTAGTAGTAGTAGTAGTAGTAGTAGTAGTAGTATGTATAGTACGATCTTTCATACTCATACATTGTTATTAGAAATGCTTTACCATTATTTGCTATTTATCAAAACAATAAAAACCATTTCCCCTCTGATGCTTTCTCAGCCCTTTGAAAAAGTTAAGTGAACAGACTTTGGGGAAAGGTTTAGGGCCGTTCTCCCTTATATTGGTTCCTTTTCTTGAAATATATCTAGGTATCTCCTTCTCTTTTCTCTTTTCTACGATGTCAAGTAAATGCAGAAATAATAGGAATTACACATTAGGTATCTTTATAAATATAACCATTGTGATGAAAAAAATTGATAAAATTAATTTACTCATAAGAAATACTATTAATTTATAATTCCTTAAAAACAATTACATAAAGTTTGAATGTTTACATTTTCAACATGCTAAACATGGAGTTTATACAGCGTTGGTGTACGGCTTCAATCATCTGGAGGCTGCATCCTTTTGAAAAATCATGAGCGTTAATTTTTAATGACTTCATGAAGAAAATTTCAGCATGCCTAATATTCAATGTAACACTACAAATATACTTCAACGATGTATACACCAAAAGTACACACCGTTAATGCATGGATTCACTGTTCTCAATGCTGCTCTATATTGACCCAATTTCGAATCATGAACATCCATTTCTCATGATTCCAGGTACAAACTTCCCTCTTCTAATGGAAACTGCCCCCGTGGGCAGTACAGATATCAAAATGGCTCATAATCATCAGCTCGTGTTTTATGGAACCCATAATTGCATTCTTGATGGACTCGAATTTTAACCGACTTTCATTTCTTTGTGTTTATTCGAGAGGCAAATCAATTTACAGTACCGGTAAAAGTTCATGGCATTTTGCCAATATAGCCATCAGGACGTATATGTTATCAAAACTGTTTACTCGATTCGACGTAACATACACTTACATCTACTTAAAAATACTTAATGGTGACTTAGATCGGGACAAAATAGGAGAATACGATTGAGAGTAAATTGACATAAACCATAAAGAGTTCATTGATCACTCTTTAGAGAGCGCTATCCTGACATTTTGCTGCGATATTGCATTTTTACAAGACCGCCTGGACGTAAGGAAATGGTCATACAACAATTAAAGGCTTAGTTCTTTCGTCAAAGAGTTACCGAAAATAATATATAGGGACGGGGAAATTACTTCATGGTCAGAAGCTGAAGTTGCGGCATAACTACTTGATTATGTTTTGATAAACGAATGCATTACTGGTTGTAAACAAAATAACACAGGGAATTAACATACTGCAGCATTTGAACTGAGTATATTTTTTTCGAATCATCCGTGACTATTCAATGCCATTATGACCATTACCTTAAGATCGCATATTGTGCTTTGTTATCGATGAATTCTAAGTATCCATGTAAGATGTATTACCATTTGTTTCTATGCACACAGCAGAGTGCAAAAGCAGAAAGTTTCCCGAAATTCTGGTATCTTATATTATTAATATATATTATTAAGGATTATGGTTTCCAGAAAATATTTCTCTATATAGGAGTTCAAATGTACTTTTTCTTTAATTGTATATGTTATGCTGTTGTATGGGTAGTATTTCTGATTTGTATCGGGTATTGAATGGAAAATACTTAAAACTAACAAGGACAATTAATATCCTTGAGAAAGCTTATTGAACTGGGGCTCCAATATGTGAACTATGACACATATCTGACATATTTCATATTATGTAACTCGTAGATTCATTTCATTACATAACCAATAACCGCGGTATCAAGTAATGAGCCCTTAAGTTAAACTATGACACCTGACAACCACTACACGTCTGTTATATAGTTATCCTTTTAACCATAGTTGAGGGCAGCAAGCACATCTAGGTACATGTACATGCTATGCAATCCGGATAACATTCTCTATGAATATTGTATATTGTGCGTTCATTCAAAGGTTGATATTTTCTTTATCCAGAAAATATGCCTTAGTACATGTAGTAATGTGTTGATAATGCGTGTGCAGCAACATTTATTTTAAGAATTGCAATACAAATCAATCATAATTGAGTCTAATCAAAGTGATTTGAACATCTGCAGGAATCTGCGTTTGGTAACAATAACAAAAATTAACATTGTATTATATAGAATATGGTTTAAGCTTGACTATTCCTTTAACTTTAGTCAAGGTTGTAGCGGAATCAGATATTCTGAAGTCACAAGGTAATAATAATGATGATAGTGGTAGAATTAGTAATAGTTTAAGCAGCAGCAGCAATAATAATGATAATAATAATAATGATGATAATGATAATATTAATAATACTGATAATGATGATTAGGATAGTGATGCTAATAATAATAATAATAATAATAATGAAACTAATGATAATAATGCTAATAACAATAATAATGATGATAGTGGTGATTCTAACAATAACTAAAAATAATGAATAATGATAATTAAAACAAATTATTATATAAATCATCGAAAGTGAATGATACAAAAAACTTTGATTGGTTGTGGTAAAAGAGAATGCGCCGCATGTATATCAAAGTGCCGCTATACTACCAAACGCAATTTTCGTCTGTAGTATTTACAGCAAGACACACTATTGTGTACAATAGACCATTGGCCATGGACGCGATAGTTAACTTGAGAATCTGTGAACTACATTACACGACCGCTTGAGCAAACCAAGTCGGTCAAAGTTAAAGGCAAGGACGTATTATGCTTTCATTAATATGATACCATTATCTTCTCATCCAACGTGTCTAATGTCGGCTACTGCAACAACTGCGAGAAATATGTTTATTTTAATGACACAAAAGTGCTATGCTAGGCAAATATTATTCATGAAATTTCGTGATGTTTTCGGTATTTCGTCAGTGCTAGATCTAGAATAGACTTTAGAAATTACAAATCAATATACAAATGCATATATTTTTCTACAAGAAATAAAATTATCTTGAGCTGAAAGTACTTCGATTCACTTAGTAATTGTAATTATTATATTGTTCATACATACATGTAGAGTGAGGTTTACAGTAAAATTAATATTAATATCTTCTCGGCGCCACACAACCCAGAAATAGAATTATACAAACGTGGTAACTTCATTTTGTTACTTAGAAAGCAATTTATATTAAAATGCAAATATCAAAACACTTACCCAAATTGCATTGTTTTTTTTATTCACTATATAACCATATACAAATCAACCGAAGAGAAAATCGCCAAAAGGAAAAACAAGTTATATAGACACAGAGTATTGTGGCAAAAAATAAACAATATTATACAAATGGTTCTCCATCGGTGTCTGTTTCGTAATTTTGTTTTACTTAGTTTTGTTTTGTCATTGTTTTTTATGTTTTTTGTTTTCCTTTCTTCTTTTTTCCTGTTAGTGTCTTGTCCCTCTGTTTTGTCCGACTTTAAAACCTGGTCCGACTTTTAAAAAGTTATATAGATCAATGACCTGTGATTATTTGTATGCAAATGTTATTTAAAATGTACCATTTAATACTTAAACAGAAGGTAAGACAAGGTTTGTAATTATATATAATGTATGTTGACAGTTTATGTATTAATATGTTCAGTATGTTCATAAAAGTATGTATCAATTGATTATCAGTTATTTACATAATTTGTATTATATGTTCCAAAAACGTTAATGAAAAAGAAAAAAATTTCGATAAAAAGAGATTTTCTTTGATTGCCTCAAATTGAAAATAAAGATACATTTGAAAGCCTCGAGATAATCTATAGTGCTGGACTGTTTGATATTTTCAATAAAGATGGCATATTTAATTTTGTAATATATTAGTTAAGTCTGGATGGGCGAGTATTATTGTATCATTACAACTACAGTCATCCGGATTTTTGTAGGTGACATAATTCCGATACTTTTCTGACAAGGCAAAGAAGCATAAGGGATTTTTAAGATGCTATTTTTGAGTCGAAATTAAAAAAAAAGAGTAAAATAAAATGAAAGGAGTATGCACAATGCTACGCCTTACTGATTTAAAAAGGGGCATGGGCTGTTTGCCCTCCCCTAAAGCTGCCAGTGATTACAGCCCCTATGTTGCTTCAAAATAACTTGACATTTGTGACGTTGCTCATGGTATACATTTGGCATCAAGAATGCTTAGTATAAAATCATGAAAACGTGAAAAATACAGTGTTTTGTTTTTATTGTCGATAGAGAAAAGTCGATTTCGTCGATTTTATTTTAGGTGGTTAAAAAACAACCAGAGCAAACACTGTGCTTAGAATAGTTTTCCTATTGTAGAATAGTCTGAAAGAAACCGTTGGTACCAAGGATAATGATTCGTATTACCCCCAAACAAAAAAAGACCTTTTATGATTCGAATGCTAAATGTCATTACAACAGGCAAGAAATATGAATGATATCACCACCACGTGCAGCCGAGGCCGACTGCACTGTTTATTAATCTTTAGGACTCTTTAGATTGATCAACAGAGTTCTGAGAAAATATAAACTTCATCTATCAAGAAAAAAACACATTGTCACAATCATTTCATGAGAAGAGATAAAGAAATATTATTCCAACATTAAAGGCAATAGTTCATTAGAATAGTGTAAGAATACATGATGACATGGATTAATATTGAGAGAAAGATCACTAGGATCGAGTTGAAGGTCTTACCCGATGTCATGTTGGTGATGAGGTACCGTCTGCAGACGACTTCAGTGATATAAGAAAGAGGCCTCCTATTTCTCCCGCCAAACTAGATGGACTAAACAGGTGACAAAATAGATGGAACGCCAAGCACACACGCGTGATATATCCAAACTTATTCCAGAAAGGTATTCCAATAGGCTACGTGGTATTGCTGTCTTAGTGGAAGACTGGTAGTGATTTGTGACAGGCATTTCATTCAGCGGTCACAATAAGAAACATTATACACAAACTCAAAAATATGACATTAAATTTCAGGATACGATATCCAAGTGTTGGTTATATTTTAATATTTGAATTGTAGTTTGTTCTGCTAAACGGGACGATATGCAACATGGCCATACTTTTTGAAAGGTAGCGCATGTAAGACGAAACATTAATCAAAATGGCGGTAAGGATGTGAAGGTATAATGTAGTGGCCTTGTCACCTTATTGCGCGGTAATACGTTAAACACACAGATTTCCAGCTGCGTTTGTTGAAGACATCTTGAACGAAGTTTCAAATAAAATCATATGTCGTACTCTAGCGACCAAATTAAGTCCGTTTCAGACCAGGAGGATAAATCCATACATCATAATCTAGACCGTTTAATGATGGTCTCTCGTGGTTGATTATTCATCTAATAGTGACGATCTTAACGAGAACAACCGACAAGAAATTCAAGTTCACTTTCTTGATTACGCGCAGATGACATAACAAGTAATCAGCTCGTCACACATCAACACGGTCCGGATTTTCAAACAATCATCCCAACCCCATCACTTGGTGAAAAAGTTCTGCAAAGTTAACATTGGTTCCTCGCCTTTAAACGGCTAGGATTACTTTCCATGAAACGACCAGCGTATAAGCACAAGAACGAATGGGATAAACGCGCCATAAATAAGTATTCCAGACTACTCTTGGAAAACGGTATCGTATCCAGCCGCAAAAGACATTAGATTTACACCATATAATCATCTAAGCGTGGAAAATTCCTTTTCAAAGTAACATTAATGTGTCTGGTTATCCTATAAACTTGTTATGTGCAAGAAACACCACATCCATCAGGATCAAGTCCAGGATCAAGTCCAGTGATGACGTAGCCGCGGTATCTAGCTATGGTGAAGGATGAAGGGAGAAGGGGAGGGAGGATGCCTCTGTCTTCTTAAATCAGTAAAGCAGACACCAAGAGAAGATCTGAAATCTTCCAGACGTAGTTCAGTTTCCATCGCCTCCACATGACATTGTACATACAACTAATGTGTCGCATACAGCGCCAGGTCTGGAAGAAGAATTTCGCTGCGCCCCAGTGCGCTTACCCGCTGGTAATTAAAAGCGTATCGAGGCTGGTAGGTATGCCGACTGAAGGGGGTCAGCTTAAGCTGCTAAAGATGATATGATGCAGGGTGTATATAAGATTACATCTATACATCTCTAGAAATATATCACTTGTATCGCTGTTACAGTATCTCTTTCTATGCTTCTTGAACAAATGGCTGTTTATGTATGGATCAACACATGTCATGTTGCATTACAATAGAGCTAAGAAACAGAACTATAGAGGCCTATCAGATAAGGTCTGTGAGATTTATATGGTGTAATGCTTACTTTCCTCCCTCACAGCCCAACACACATCCATCATTCACGATACAGAAATCACATTTCATTTCGAGGGCATGAAATACATTCTTTCACCTTTCATGGAACACCCCCACCTCTGTGCAAGTTATCGTTTTACTTTACAGTTTTCTTCCATCGCTAAAAATGTATTGCACCTTGGTGATTTTCACATTGAAGTGGTATATATTTTATTATATAATTTACCGTGACACACATTTTGTCGGAAGATTTATAATAACCCTTGATATATAATTATCGCAGGTCCCACTTCAAACTACATATAGGCCTACATCGTTTTTGGCGTGGGGTGTGAGTGAGTGAGTGCGTGTGAGTGTGTGTGTGTGTGTGTGTGTTCCCTCCCCTATAAAATACTATTTGTGTATACAGTTGAGGTTAAATAAACGTTCCAATTGATCTTTTATAGTCCGTTGTGAGGGCATACCCACCACAAAACTTCTCTAGTACCAGGTGAGTACTGTAAACTAAATCAAGGAGACATGAACCTCTAGCGAATATGATATAAGACGGGTCTTATATCTAGAAATATTTGACCTAACATAAACTGTTGTATATACCATCACCTGTGATCTATCAATTATATATCTTAGAATTAAAGCATTCTGAAGGGGACTTATATAAGTATGTAGCCAAGTTAAGGGCATTAGACCTTAACTGATCGGACCATGTGTTTATGCAAGAGAGCCAGGGGTGATTCCAAATTTGCCAAATGACACTTGCGCGGGGCTTATTTCAAATATAAAGTGAGGACTGGACTTGCGACGTGGTTTTATATTATATATTAAGATACTTGCTAGGGTCCTATCTATCATGTTATCTTCTCTCAGCTCGGAGGTTGATTGCAAAATTTGCCACACATCTCTGTTCTCTGCCATCCTAGTACACTCTGGCAGTGTCTTTCCACTCCCTGCCTTAACGATCCCCTCCCAGTTTGTTCTATGTTTTTTCCTCTTGGTCTGGTACCTTCTACTCTTTCCTTCCAGGGTTGCAAGTAGGTAAACGGTTCGACCATTCTTGAAGTTAGCTGCTCAATAAGTGAACGAAGTTAACAGCTCATTTAATGTACGAAATTAACAACTGGGTGATGGTTGCCGGAGCACGTATTGGACGATTATTATTGATCCACGGCATTCATTCCCTATCATAATACCATTTGAGACTATACGGTAGCCTCGGAATTTGCTGGTATTTTTTTCATCAAGCCACGTTCTTGGTTGAACCTAAATTGTTTATGAATTGCGAGGGTCAAGTACTCTCTAAAGCTTGTCTCGAAGCACGAAGAAAGTAAATGTAACCAAATACTGATATTGTTTCACGTTGAGGGTGTCGCAGTAGGTTTTTATGCCGGGGTAAGTTGCCCACTTTTCTGGTTGATATGGCTAAGCAATACGTGTGCGGGTTACGTATTTATTTCAGATATTAGCATGGACTACAAATGAAAGTGTCGCTTTTTTAATTTTAAAGTACAATACAATACAATACAATTCCTTACTGTATACAAATGGAGAGCCATTATGAAGGAAATTTAAGAGTTAGAAGAAGAAGAATGGGAGTGATAAAGAATTTAAATGAGGAGAGCGAGAGAGAAAGAGAAATAGAGAGAGAGAGGGATGGAAAAGAGAGAGAGAGAGAGGGAGGGAAAATTAGATAATTTAACGATTATGAAAGTGAATGTGAAAATTAAAGTAAAACGCTGATAGGGGCATATATAATAGGATATTACTCGAAAACTATTCAGGAGCGTATGTAGAGATTGTGCACGAGTTGTGCGGGCCTTCTACTTTTAGTTGTAAAGAATGGGCGTAGTACGCACGTGTATATAGTCACTGTTCTACGGGCGCCACCTTTTAATATCAAAACCCTGTATCCATTACCGCGGCGTACAACAACACAATCGAAACGACTTTCAAGAAATCAAGTCAAGGGCTATTTTAGTACCCTATTGTTTATCCCACAGAAATCATGTTCGGATTATGTAATCCTTCATTTTAATATTTACACATTTCAATGGTCATGATGATAGTCGAGGGGCAAAGCTATTGAAACTGCCCCATAGGTTGATTTTTCGAAAGTCTTTGCGATTGTGTTCGGCCATTTTCAGTGCACTTGAGAAAAAAAAGGGTTTTTTACACGTGTGTACCAATAGCCAACAAACAAACAAACAACACCTTATCATAGAATTG
This sequence comes from Mesocentrotus franciscanus, assembly GCA_037976565.1. Taxonomy (NCBI): domain Eukaryota; kingdom Metazoa; phylum Echinodermata; class Echinoidea; order Camarodonta; family Strongylocentrotidae; genus Mesocentrotus; species Mesocentrotus franciscanus. The sequence goes on along the minus strand of CP137679.1, from coordinate 2,332,416 downwards.
AAAATTAAGATAAAGAAAGTGAAACAAACAAATGAAAACAGAAACGAAAGCGACTGTGGAAAACGAAACGAAAGAATTCTTCGAGACAGACTTTTGTATTTTATTGACGGCAGGAGATCATTAAAACAATCAATCTGACTAATTATCCGAGAGATAACATCGCTTTAAACATCGCTTCCTCATTAAGACAAATAATTGAAAATTGAAAAGACGTTTCGAGTTTATCTTCGGTCGGATCACAGTCGTCCTTTCTGTGTATGATATTTTGGGAGGTAGATATATTGAGCTAAAGTACGAATGTACCGACATATCCATGTACTTCTATTCCTTGTTAGAATGACCATTGCATACCCCTTAACCTTTCAAAAGCATGGTGAGAACATTATATTGTTGAACTTGGCAATATGAAGCGTCTACCCTTACGCCCCCTTCCTTAATCACCTTCATTAATCAACGTACCATCGTCTCACCAACTGTTCTACTTCTTCCTCGTTTCTTGTATAATTCCTAGTTCTCCGTGTCGCGTCTAGTGCTTAGTTTTGTGTTACATATACTTCTATGTTTCCTTATCGATAACCGCTATAATTATTTTTTAACGGGAATATGTTAATTTGTATCGTTTGCATTGCTTGTTAACTCCGTTTTATTCAAGTTTTACTCTAGAAAACCTTAACAACTTCTTGGTTGTTGTCTTGTAGCTTAGGGCAGATAACAAATGCTGGCATATTAGGCCAATGCCTCTCTATTCAGTTCCAGATTTTGCTTCCTTTTCATGATAGCTGGATCGTTTTTCTGGTATATGGAATTCAATGTCTTCCATATTATGATGCGTTATTGTCATGATTCTTGACATGATTCTTGACATTTATTTTATAATTTCTTTGACAGTGCTTAACTCATTCAATGATATAACTTGTATGTACTTAGTTATTAATTAGCAATTAGGAACGACTTTAATTTGCACGAAGTTAAATGCTTCCAACCAATTTGGGGGATTTTTTCTTCACCCAACATGAGTGATACATTGTCCAATTAGGTTCAAAATATAGAATGATTATTTCAAAATGGGAAAAAATATGAACCAAGTTGGGTAAAATAAAAAAAAAGATTCCTAAAGTTGGGTGGATACATAATCACCCTAATGGCACATTATTTACCCAGTATCTTTATGAGTGATATACACCAATCTCAGAACACTTTGATGTTTCTTTGACAAAGCTTAACTCATTCAACGATACACTTTCTGATGTATTTGTTGATGACGATACGGGATGGAGTGAGGAATAAATAAATGCTAAAGCATTGCTAAAGCTGTACGACCCACGGTTAGATACCCATCTAATAACTAGCATTCCGATCCTACCAAGCAAGACAGATGTTACACTACTGTCAAGAGGGGAGGGGGTCAGGCTGCGCTCCAAATGACCTCTAGTCTCCCATCAAAGACACCAGTCAAACACACCAACAATACCAAACTAAACACAGTGCGTCTGCCAAGTCTACATTACAACATACACTGTAATAGCTCTCTATCTTGAATTGAATATGATGTTGACTTTCACTTTACAGCAGACTAGATCATTCGTTCTTTGAGTGAATTAAAGAGAAGGTTGAGTTCTGGGAAGAGGTGAAAAATAATTTGTGAGCGTTATCATTGTATTATGCAAGTGTGGAAGAACATCAGATAAAAATGTTCCCTGAAAAGCATGGCTCTTCAAATGCCTTAATATTCTAAATATGGCATGTAAAATCATAAAAATCGGGACGGATTTTTATGCCACATGTTCGTGTAGTCCCATATACTTCTTTCTGTGTTAAGTGCTTGTAACTTTACTAAGACTGGGCCAAATTTTTGATAATTTTGATGATTCCAGAACCTTGCAGTTCACACCAATACTTATATGCTAGATGATCAACCTTTTCTGATCGATTCCATAACGTTTCTTTCACAATGCAATCGCATGACCAGAACTCCACTTTATCTTTAAGGTACAAAAATCTCATTGCATGATACACGTATGTTACCTTCTAGGAAAATCCATCTTTAATTTATTACTGTAATCTGATTTCATTTTCAAATGAGGAAAAATCCAAATTTAAAGTTAGGTTTAATTTACCCCAAAAAAAAAAAAAAAAAAATCGAAAAATGTATCATTTATTACAAAGCCCAAATAAAAACGGTCAGAAATCATAAAACAGAGAGGCCTTTTATTCAAGTAAAAGAAACTAATTTTGATTGTTGTCTTGAAACAGCTCCTACACGTCATTTGAGAGTGTCAAAATATAGTTGATAGGAGATATACAGTCGCATAATAGGATGAAATTGTTTTTTTTTTAATCGGGGGGACATCAAGACAGATTTGGCATGTAAAGCGCAGTAGCGTCACCGTTTGAATGTGATAGCTGAGTTTGTAAACACGTCATTTTTTTATAGAAATGCAAACAGCCTCTTCCTTGTAAACGGCTAACAGAATGATTTCAAGGATGTCGTTAAAACTAAAACAACAACAACAAAAACAAAAGAAGATAGTAAGAATGAGAGATAAAATGTACAATTTTTGTCTTGGTTAATTAAGACAGGCTTGGTGAATTATTAATGCCTTTTCACCACAACATCGTGTAAATTATGGTACGCCTAATCACCAATTACCAACCAACTCACAGCCCAAGGACGTATAGAGATGTCAAGTTAAAAATACCTATAATTCCATCTGAAGATGCATGCTACGGCTGTCAACGGAAAAAGTCTAAATTACCAGACGAGATTGAGGGTGATAAATCGTTCGTAGAAATGATGAGTGTTTTACCGCCAAAAATGTATAGTAACGGTGTCAGAAGGCCGACGCCGATAGCGCGCAAAAATAGGTATCGGTATTTTCAGTATCTTGTTGATTCCTGAGCCATCCGTTAAAGTAGGTTGAGTGACATACAATCAGAATACCCGCCATGAAGGGGCAATCTGAATTATAACAAGTTACCATGGTTACTGGATATGGAGCAATTATGCCGGCAATATTGTGATAATATCGTGTGGAAAGGTATTTAATTAGGAAAACAGGGTCGTACTAAAACGGAATACATCTCGGTGTATGTTGCGTTATGTATTTGTTATTATTATTATTATTATTATTATTTCATTTGGCATTTTGTATAGCAAAAAACAAACAAACATAATATACAAATCGAATATACATACATGTATAGTATCTCAGTTATGGGTGCATCAGGCTGGGCAGCCTGGGTATGGAAAGAGCCAACTAAATCAATGACCAGAGCCCGCAAGCCATCCCTCCCGAACCCACCCTGTCGAAAGGAATTTGATTCCTTAAAGGAAAGTTATTCTTTACAACATTATTATGAAGAGCACAATTAATTTCTCTCTAAAATCAATCGGTAAACTTTATCTGCTTGATCTACAATCATTGTGCAGTGAAATGATATACTTGTATTGTGTGTGTCTGCTAACACGGCAGTAACTCGTAACCATATCCTCATCCCGTCAGTCGGAGAAAAAAAGGTATTTACGAGGAATTGTTTATCCTTCAAATGACTATTATTTTCTTTCTGTTCCTTTTCAAATAGTGGAGACAAAAATACCATTTTAAACGTCATTATATCGTCATTACATGGAGGCTTCGCTTATATTGGCGTCACGAATATCATATATTCATATCAAAGTTGTCTCTTACACAGAAATGTCCCTGTGCAAAGACATGTGTTCTATGCATCTTTCATAACTTTATGGGTGTGTACTATGAATCGTTGCGTTGCCATGGATTCTAAAATCCATTAAGTGCATGCTTTTATCTCATTTCTAACGACTTTTTGCGGTTTTGCATATGCCCTCGAAAGGTCGCAAGCTCTGAAAATGACTGCTGCGTTACCAGTTTATTTTAATCATAAGATATTTTCAGTATGATCACAATGAAATTATTATTCATCTCAACACGATCGCAACTACTTTCGAAAAAGTCAATTTTAATTGCCTTGTGCGTCACCTTTTGTAATGTGCGAACATTACAAGGAGTATTACGTAATCTCAACATGATTATATATATATATATATATACATCACATCAACTGAATAAACACACACGACAGCCCAACACACAAGCAAGGTAAAACACAATTGCATAATCATTTCTAAGTTTATTCCGAAGTATTTCTCGTACTAATTTTTGCTATGTTCATGATGCTTGACTATATGATTGAGTGATATTAAGATTTTATGCCATGTATATCTGTTCATACAATGTATTTGTTTCTGTATGTGTTTGCACTTCAGAACCTGAAGAAGGCCTCACAAGCCGAAAGCTCGTAATAAAATTAAAAAGTACAGCTACGTCTCACGTTCCTAGACCATTTTCATCACGCATATATATATATATATATACACCTATATTTATACCTTTTACAATGTATACTATTTACTGTATCATAGAGAGAGAGAGAGAGAGAGAGAGTGAGGGAGGGAGAGAGAGAGGGAGAGAGAGAGAGAGTGAGAGAGAGAGAGAGAGAGAGAGAGAGAGGAGAGGAGAGAGAGAGAGGAGAGAGAGAGAGAGAGAGAGAGAGAGAGAGAGAGAGAGAGAGAGAGAGAGAGAGAGAGAGAGAGAGAGGAGAGAGAGAGAGAGAGAGGGGGAGAGAGAGAGAGAGAGAGAGAGAGAGAGAGAGAGAGAGAGAGAGAGAGAGAGAGAGAGAGAGAGAGGTGAGGTGGAATAAAGAACTTAAAGAAAAAGAAAGAGAAGGGAAAGTAGGATTGATAGGCCTTAATATAATAACCCCAAAAATAAATTAAACGTGAAACGAACAATGAAACTTGAAGCTATTCACATATATATTCAGTCCTTAAACAACGTTGCCTATCAAATCAAGATATTTCTACCCGGATCGCTACACTGTACTCTGAATCACAATTACACTGAGGTCTTACTTTATTAGCAATAAAAAGTAGAAGAACTATTCACGTACATATCCAGAAAAGTTTCGTGTTCAATCGTAAGGTTGCTGCACTACATTTTTGAATTATCTTGTTCATGTCATCATGCTTTACTGTTTTATTTTATGTTTGGAAATGAAAAATGAATCAAATTAAATTAAATTACAATCACACTCAGTTGACTGTCCTCACTGTGTTCAGATCTACCGTTGATCTACAGAAATTACCCATAAAGACTAAAGAGTACCGTATAGTATGACGTCATATTGGCCGAGTTATCAAGGTCGCTGGTTGGTTGCAAACAATTGTGTGCTAAGCAATGGTGTAGTAATCACACAAGCCCCAAACACTGAATTTGCCCTGATCCAGCCTGTTGCTTGAAATATATCGCGGTGAACCTGATGCGCAGTCTATGTTGTTTAGAACCAGTAACTTGGACGATGAGCGAATGACGATGACGTCAGCACTTCGGTACTCCATAAACCCATGATACATGTTATATTCGCCTTTAAAGATAAAGTTGAGTTCTGGTCATGCATTTGTATTGTGAAAGAAACGTTGTGGAATCGATCAGAAAAGGTTGATCATCTAGCATAAAAGTATTGGTGTGTACTGCAACTTTCTGGAATTATCAACATTATTAGAAAGTTGGCCTAGTCTTGGTAAAGAAACAAGCTCTGTACACAGAAAGATGTATATGGAACTAGACGAACATGTGGCATAAAAATCCATCCCGATTTTTATGATGTTACATGCCATATTTAGAATATTAAGGCATTTGAAGAGCCATGTTTTTCAGGGAACATTTTTTTCTCTGTTGTTCTTCCACACTTGCATAATACAATGATAACGCTCACACATTATTTTTCACCTCTTCCCAGAACTCAAAATTCTCTTTAAGCAGTGTTGGTTAAGCCAAAGCTTCTTGATTCAGCTAACAAGCTTTAAGTCTGTAGAATGTAGGTTATTGTAGGTCATGTCTTACATACCACATACAACCGATACGATCCAGGGATTGTCCTCCATCAAACGGGGATGGGCTGGGGAGGGAGGGAGGGAGGGAGGTGGATGGGGTGTGGAACAGATACGATCCAGGGATTGTCCTCCATCAGACGGGGATGGACTGGGGAGGGAGGGAGGGAGGGAGGTGGATGGGGTGTGGAACAGATACGATCCAGGGATTGTCCTCCATCAGACGGGGATGGGCTGGGGAGGGAGGGAGGGAGGGAGGGAGGGAGGTGGATGTGGTGTGGAACAGATACGATCCAGGGATTGTCCTCCATCAGACGGGTATGGGCTGGGGAGGGAGGGAGGGAGGGAGGTGGATGGGGTGTGGAACAGATACGATCCAGAGATTGTCCTCCATCAGACGGGGGTGGGCGGGGAGGGAGGGAGGGAGGTGGATGGGGTGGGGGATACAATTACGGCAGCTCATGAAGTTTAGAGGATAAAGAACGGGACGGAATAATTCCTCTCTCAAGCCTCTGGAATAGTCCTAGTATTGTTCTCATTTAAAGGTGGCTATTTAAGATGATTTGGGTAAAATGGTAGGGATAGATGAGAATAGGGCTGGATTATCACCCTCTATGCCTCAGGGTAAAACGGAATGCTATGTCGACTGGTATCGGTCTTCACTAGAGAGTGAGAGTGTGGTGAGGCAATTCCTATGAATAGAACGGAGGGTAGGAGTGACGTAGCATTGGTACAGCAATTGAGGGGCACTGGTGTATGGGAAGGGGTACCGGTATGACTAGATTTAGATGGAGGAGAGTGGGAGAGAACAATACCAAAAAGGAAGAGGAGGGTATGGGAGGGGCTGTTAGACGTTTCATCTTCTTTCTAAGCTGACCACCCCCGTCTCTCCCTCTCTCTCTCTCTCTCTCTCTCTTTCTCTCTCTCTCTCTATTTATTTCTTTTTTCTTGTTGCCATTCAAAGAGAGGAGGGTTATGCCATGTTCGACCGTAGATATGTTACTGAAAAGAGAGAGATAGAGGGTGGGAGGGAGGGAGAGAGAGAGAGAGAGAGAGAGAGGGGGGGGTGAGAATAGGGGCGGATTTATTACCCCTCTGCCTCGTGATGACATGTACACTCGAAGCAGGGGAATTGTCATCTCTTGTAGTTTAGGGTGCAGAGGGGTGGTACCTCTTGGGGGAGAAGGGTTCGTGAGTGAGAGAGAGAGAGAGAGAGAGGTGAGAATAATGTGTCTCCGGATAACATGGAATGGCATTTTGATTAAACGGGTTATGCCCTCGGTTGGAGGAGGGAGGTGGGGCGCTGGGGTGGGGATCGGATGTACACGTAGTAGACCTACTTCTGAACGGGACGAGGATAAAGGAACATACGGAGCAGATGACTTCCCTTATAGTGCCTAGCCTCCAGCTAGCTAACATGGACTGGTATTTAGGTTATGAAGCGAGCAGCGTTTGATATCCAAGTTTGTGTTTCATTCTTGATTCAATCATGTCAATTCTCATCTATTCTCAAGGTTCCAACCCCCCTTAAATCCAAGTTATCTTCGTTTCGTATCTCGAAGTTTGACACAGATATTAAACAGTCATTACCTTCCTGCAAGATACAGTCATGAATTTGCCAGCTCTCTTTGCGCAATACCCTGATATTGTCGTTTAAGAGCATGAAACACGATAGCATCTACTTTCGAGAATCAACCTAAGCAATTTCAATAGCCGTTTGGGTCACCTATTGAAATGTGCGAACATGACAATGACGTATAACATATAGATCAGAAAATGATTTAAATGAAACATACAGTGGGGTATTAAAAATGCCCTCGAGTATATTTTTCGAAAATAAATGCGATCGTGTTAAGATTCGATTTTTTAATCACTCTAATGTTGGTAGCACCTTATCATTACCAATATGCAAAAGATCATTCATTCATTTAGCCATAACTTTTTTTTAAATCTTTCTAATTGACAGAAGCGACCAGCTTTGCTATCCATGATGGGGGGGGGGGAATAGACCGGGTAGTTGCCTCCTTTAATCACATTATTCATGGGAAAGTTTTTTGGTATATGATAGAAGATATATCTCCTCATTGGCACATTAATTTCCTTACGTGGCTCCCGACGTCAGATTCAAGAAAGATTATCCACATAAATCTTGCTAAATCTATACATTGACGTACACGATGATAGCCCTTCACGAAGCCATGCTAGGACACCCCCGCTCCTCCTCCTCTGTAGATCACCCTGAAGCCCGCCATGCTCTACAACCCTGGTTTATCCATCCCCATTCACCAGTCACCTGCACCTGCTTGTATATGTTCGTTCGTCTGCCAGGCAAAGATGTTTGGTGATGGAGAGGTAACAAGGTATAATTAAAGCGCTAATCAGAGGGATAAACTGTGTAGGACATTCCATTACCGTCATCAGCACCCAATTTCTGTTACTAGTGTTAGAGGAGCTAGGAGCTAGAGGAACTCATGCAAAGCAACTTTCAAACAGATGTTTATCATTGAAATAAATCACTCTAATTGCAAGTACATGTAGATGATGGGGGGAGGACTTAGACTTATACCAGGTCAGTGCGAGGAGTTCGTGTTAATGACTGTGCATGGGTATAGATGGTGTATTCTGAATAACGTCATCAATTATTGATTACCATCAGATTCATACAGATCCGACGATGAATAGATTTGGAAACCCATTACTCAAGGATTCTTTAAGGAACAAAATCTTCCTGTTTGAGGTACTCAGTGATGACAAAACAATGACTATCAACACTAAATTAACGCCCCGGTGGGAAGGCGAGTTAGCTTGTCCAAAAAAGTCTGAACAAATATAAAAACAAAATTGTCAATAACTTTGGTAATCTCTTTTTCTCCCTATACAATCACAACCCCCTTTTCGGCATCATAATCAGTCTTCATTCTAGAATAAATACAGGTGCTTTCCTTTCGCTTTTATTGGGGGAGGGGTAAAATACTGTTTCAATGAATTGCGCATGTAATACTTTCTTTTCATCCCCTACCTCTCCGTCATTATTTACAATTTGTATCCTCCTTCATGCACCTGCTAGTCATTGTAAAATTGGAGTGAAAGGTACGAGGTGCCATTGGTGCTATAAGGAATGTTTGGTATGGTAATTCCACTTCATATAAGCACATGTTCTCTCGTGTTTCAACATCATTGACAATATTTGATCACGCGAAAAATATTGGCTTCTGCAGTATTTGCGACAAGGATAGGGCTCTTTACGCATAGATTCAAATGTGGAGATATTTTCTAGTTCGACGAGTGTCTTTGCTGTGTGGGATTGATGGATGGCAATAGCTTGAGTCTTCGTTGAAATGAAATATTTTGGGGTGGGTTTTTTGGTTGTTATAAGTTGTATTGATTCAAAACTGAATCACAATATTGACAAATAACATGAGAGAACTAAAATAAAATTGACTATTTATTCGACATTTTCAAAATATCTTATCAAATCGAAAGATGCAGCCTGTCCTTAATAATTTGTTGAATTGTTCTAATTATCATCTTAGCTATATTTAATATAGCTAAGATGATAATTAGAACAATGTTCTGATACAAAAATAACATTCTAATTTAGAATGTTATTTTTTGTATCAGAACATTTAGATGATTATTTATTTACAGTTGCCCTGCATTTTTTATTTTGAAATGAATGTTGTTAATATTATATAATTAATTGAGCATTCTCTTAGAATAAAGAAAAATCCTTTGCCAGTTTCATCAAATATGTCAGACTTTGAAAATGCTGCTTATTTTCATCTTCATAAGATGTGAATGTAGTGGTCTGTATTGCGCGTGCTCAGGCGACTATGACTCCGCGCTCAATTTCCTGCACAGAATAACTTCCTAGCTTCAAGCCCTAAAAAATCCCGTAAACTATACGTAACCTTTACCCTATACCTTATTTAATACCCAACCGACGAAGTAGAATCCTGAGCAGATGTCGGTCCAGAAAAAAAATTCTTTTAAATACATCATACAGTACGGTTTGGTAATATGTTTCAAAATCGCTGCTTTCTAATGATATCGTTGTCGTTATGATTTGGGAGAAAGGGAGTTGGACTCAATACAGGTAACGTTCAAATAGAATGATCGCAATCTATAAATATGATTTCATCTTCCTCTCGTCCAACTCTGACCGAAGACTACCAACCCTTGGGATCACATCTATTCACATGGTTACAATAACAAGCACTCTCCTCCACTAATGGCTTAACGCTGCGCGTCAATTTGTGAAATTAAATTTGAAGACATGGGGCTTAGGTAAAGATGGCCCTGTCTTTCGTCACCCTTATGGGATCCGTCCTGGAGATGACAAGTGGGTGAGTATACCCCTCCCTCCCCTCTCCTCCAACTGAACACGCCTAATCATCCCGAACCTTTAGTGCATAACCAACTCACATTTTATATAATTATTTTCATACTGCTAAGTCTATTCCCATTTATAATATAACGTTCTGGTAGAAGTGTTTATTAAGCCATTCTAGCGCATCTTTATCACAATTATTCAATTCGTTTCAATTATTCTCAGGGCTTTATGAGACCGAGAGGGGTGGGGTGGGGAGTAACAGGCAGACCAATGAAAAAGAAATCAACGTGTGCCAATTTTACCCATTCATTGCGAGGGCGGAAATGCTATAGAACTATTCACCGTTTGTATGCAAGCGAAACACGGACAGCGTTCTGAAAATGAGCGACAATTGAATTTGCTCTACTGAATTGAATTGAATTGAAATTGACAAGAAATTTACATTTATTTTCTTCTCACTCTCGGTACAATATGGTAAATAATTCAGAAATTAGAAAACGAAAACGAGAACCCGAAAATTTGGATAGCAAGGCATCTGTTGGGAAGGCCTATTACAAACAAAAAGAAGTTGCTGTAAGGCCATCTTTATATAAATACGCTTCTGCCATCTAAAATATGGAATTGATTATAGAAAAGAGATTACAGTAGATGGAGAAAACCTGAGAAGAAAGTTAGGCATTTGAGGATATGTTCATTGGAATGGCATGTTAATAAGTAGATTGTGTATATTGTTTCTTACATCTATATTCGCCAAAGCGTTTCGGCCATCTTGACAACGCTGGCGACTACGATTTTCCTCTCCGGTTGAACATTAATTGCCCTAGGTTATTGTACCCTTTGCTTTGTAAATGCCTGGATACGCCCTTTCCCACGGCTCATCGGTCCATCCCCAGTCATGTCGATACGTCATGACCACACCATTGTGTTTTATTCACATCTTGGTTTATGACGGAGGGTCATATTATTACCGATAGCCCTTAACTAATTGAACAGAAATTCCCCATCCTGTATTAAAGGGACACGGTAACTTTGTCTTAGATTCTAAAATAAAATCCTGGATTTAGCTCATGCTGCAATGATAATTATAAACCTTTATGTCAGTCAGGAACCCCATGACTTTTACAAGCCGACCGTCTGTCTGATTATCAAGATATTTATGATTGGAAATCGAAACCAAATTTTGCGTTTTCCTAACACTACAGTCTATTGGGGAAAACGAGTACGGTAAAACCGGTCTCTCAAAGATATTTACTTTTTTGAGACACTTCATAATCATTTTGAAGCGCGATTTTTTTTTTTTTTTGGGGGGCCGCAATATTACACCATATCACAGACACTGATAAACACGTAGGGCCGTGCATCTCAGATTTAACATTGTTAAACGATGCCTTTAAGCCTGGAACGTCTATAACCATCTCCATTACTTTTTAAAGTGTACCCCTCTATCTAGGGTCTAGAAATATCTTGGTCTATTGAATACGTGACCGGACCATGGGTGACATTGTTCGCGGTTCGAGTCCCACAGCGTTAATGTCTGTGGCAAGACATTAATCTACATTTGCCACTCTCCACCCAGGTGTAAAACGGGGACCCGGTAGGTTATTGTTGCTGGATTGGCATATGTGCGCTTGTAAAATAGCGCCTTGCCGGAATAATCCCCTGGGAGCGGAGCGTGTGCACTATCATGTGCGGATTAGCAATTTAATCAAATAAAGTGTTATATATATATATATATATATATATATATATGTGAATATCATTAACATGTATAGCAGTGTATGATGGATGATACAAATGCGAGGTAAATGTGCAACAAAGAAGCCAGTAAATAGATGTCTTTAAAAAGCAAGCCCCCAATAGACTATTAAATGGTTTGATGCGCTTCCACCTTCATTGTTTTAAAACTGAAATGAAAACAATGAAAATCGAGGCATCAAGCTCCTGATCTATATAGGCCTATAGTGTTATGATACATATTTTATTACGTTTTACGTTACCAGCTGTGTAATTCATGGCCAACTATAGCAATCAGACTTGCACTTTTAACAATCTAGCTAGGCGCCATTCTACAGACGCTCACAGGGTTACAATGCTGAGCAATTTACAATGACTTTCGCATCCTACCGGGTATCAATTTAACACCTGGGTGGAGAATGGCAAATGTGGATTAACGTCTTGCTAAAAGACGGCCATGGTAAGAGGGCCCCCTCAATGGCTGGACCAATGCTACGCCACTACGCTACGACATCTGTCGTCAATATGGACCTCGTTCTCATCCACTGGACCAGTTGAATTAATTTCTATTCTACGTTTCGTCACAGATTGTCATTTTATGACGATTAAAGAACGGACAAAATGTTGGTCAGTTGGAGGAATTAAACTCGCCGATGACGTTCATGTCGGATAGAGAGATGCCATTACAAAGATGGGTAAGAGATTGAATGATAATAACCTCCCAATCGTGGAATCAATCACAGTTAATTTAGACTGACATCATTTTCTAGGTATGCACAGCCCATCAGCCGATGCTTAGCTCCCCCGCTGGCCTATGCCTATGCCCACTGCTGCCCTTATGCTAAACCTGAGGCTTCCAGCTAGCAAAGGAGGACGTACACGTTTCCCTATGCAACAATATATTACAATGATATACCGTGGAAGTTTAAAGAAAAAGGAACACGTCATCCCAACTACATAGTACAAAGTGAAAAAAAATATATATCATATACCTTGGCGATACTTTCATCACAGCGTGGTCTTATACAGGCTTGAAGTTTTCATTTTCATTTTTGAATGGTCTCATTGAAGGCTAACTAGAGTCTTGCTGCTGTAGCTGTTTTCAAATTTTCCAGATTTATTCAAACTTCACATAATGGCCGTTCCCTTTCTGTTGCCTGACTTATACCAACATCATGCAAGATCACTCCGGGATTTTAAATGATTATAATAAATTTCCTTTTTTTCTCGATGTAAAGTGAATGATTATGAATTACGTATTTAGATCCTCTTATTGCTGTTGAGTGTGTTTGTATTCGTTTCACAAATCCTTTTAATGTTGTTAATGTTGTTGAATTGTAAAATCATTGAATAAATAACCTCTGAAGAGGAAAATATGTATATTTTTTAATCATGCAGGAGCATCAATAAAGTTTATTATAGATAACCCTTCCATCCCTCCCTCCCCTGTGTGAGAGAGAGAGAGAGAGAGTGTGTGAGAGAGAGAGAGAGAGAGAGAGAGAGAGAGAGAGAGAGAGACAGACAAACAGACAGACCCAGAGAGAGGGGAGAGAGATCGGGAGGGATGGTATGGTAGAGAGAGAGAGAGACAGACATAGAGATAGAGAGTGGGAGGGAAGACGAAAGAGAAAGGAAAAGAAAGGGAGAGAGAGAGAGAGAGAGAGACAGGCAGACAGAGAGACAGAGAGTGGGAGGGAAGACGAAAGAGAAAGGAAAAGAAAGGGAGAGATAGAGAGAGAGACAGGCAGACATAGAGATAGAGAGCGGGAGGGAAGACGAAAGAGAAAGGAAAAGAAAGGGAGAGATAGAGAGAGAGACAGGCAGACAGAGAGACAGAGAGCGGGAGGGAAGACGAAAGAGAAAGGAAAGAAAGGGAGAGATAGAGAGAGAGAGAGAGACAGACAGAGAGACAGAGAGTGGGAGGGAAGACGAAAGAGAAAGGAAAAGAAAGGGAGAGATAGAGAGAGAGACAGGCAGACAGAGAGACAGAGAGTGGGAGGGAAGACGAAAGAGAAAGGAAAATAAAGGGAGAGATAGAGAGACAGAGAGAGAGACAGAGAGTGGGAGGGAAGACGAAAGAGAAAGGAAAAGAAAGGAAGAGATAGAGACAGAGAGAGAGAGAGAGGGATAGATAGAAAAAGTTTTGGCTCGCACGAACTGTAATCACATCATAATCTCTTAAAAGCATCGAACCAATATCAATCGCACCTCGAAATACTATTTAGGTTAGTTAATATACAATGATCATATAGGCTAGCTATGAAAAGTATGAGAATTAGACTTTTATCATACTGCATAGAAACTATACCAACCCTAATTATATCTCTAATCATATTGAGCATATCGCAATGGGTTAGAATTCAGACATACAAATTTCTGGTACAGCGCTGAATAAGTCATAATACCCTTATGTACAACATGGATCAAACCGATAATAACGTCTGTTCAGAGCCACAAGATCATTAACTCTGTGTTAATGCATAGGAGCTAACGCCCTTATGGCTCCAAACCTTTAATAGATTAAGAACCGAAGTTTATTACATTCGCGAGCCTATGTAGAGAATGAAATCCGAATAAAGTGGGTCATGAAATAACGCAGGATCTGAATAATTAGATTTGATTGCCCTGTTTGGGAAACGTCGCATTGCAGTCCTAGCTATACCCATAAACAAATTTACATGGCTTTTTTGTCATCACAACTTTTCATAACCATTATTTGTTGTTGTTATTTTCTGTTTTTGTCTTGCTAAAAATAGTTCGTTCAACCTCAGAAACTGCAAACAACATGTGTACTATTTTTATTTTTCAATTTGATATGTTAACTATAGTGACGTAACTTGGTACCGGTTTGAAAGCTATAATTTATCTTTCTTAAATGATTCAACTCATAGGGCATTACAAATAATGATATCACTTTATACCGGTTACCAGTTTTCTACTCCAGGGTTGAAAGAAACACATGTGAATGAAATACATTGTCGAAGTACGCAATCCCATACTTATTATATTTGTCTACGCCATGGGCTTGAAGGGAATGGACCAACATAATTAAAAATGTTTTAATCGTATACAATTTGCCATATCGTAATATTTATATAACTAATTTTACTTTCATTTAATATTATACTATGTTTCATAGAAAATAGTCGTTTCTTCTGTGAAATTTGGAACAAAAGATTTTTTTTGAATGAATGCTAAACTTTACACATTGCTTACACAATAATGTAAATTTGCTCAAAAAGCTGTTCGCAAAATTTAATAGTAGCATGTGGCTGGGCCTGCTTGCAATTAGTCTCTTTCAAGCAGTCTACAATCATTGAGGTGTATATTTCAATGTACGCAGTGCCATGGTATGTCAAACAGAAAGTTCGATGGAGAAAAACATAGGGAATTATACTTACAATATGGATTATTTCCTTCAGTTTTATTCTCCTACGAGAAGGTTCGTGTCTTAACAACTCACACGTCACCTTATAGATGTCCTTGGAAGACCAATACTCCTGACGATTCATCTAAAGTCGTCGTAAGGCGATCCTATACAATCATATTTCCCCCCACCTTCAGCAACCCGTGATAATTATGATTTGCAATTTTACATCTCCTTGCGCTTTCAATGGCGAGAGAGAAAGAGAGAGAGAGAGAGAGAGAGAGATGGAGATGGATGAAATGAGAAAGAGGATGGAGGGGAAAGAGAGAATGGGAAGGGAGAGAGTGGATTAAGGGATAGAGAGAGAGGGAGAGAGAGTAAGGGAGAGGGAGAAGGAAGAGGAGGAAAAGAGAAAGGGATGAAGGAAGGGATGGGAAGGAGGAGGAGAGAGAGGGAGTGAGAGGGGAAGGGAGACAGAGAAAGACAAAGAAACAGAGACAGAAAAAAGAGAGAAACAGAAGTGAGTGTGAAGCGACACGTTTCTTTAGAATCTGACTATTGTCACCAAATAATTAAAAAAAGTTCGATGTGCAAATGATTGAGGCTTGAGTTCGTGCATGGTCTGACTAGTGGCATAGCCAGAAAATAACCAGAAGTAGGAGGGGGAAGGTACCCCAGCTGCTAAAGTCATTCTAGCTCAAGACGTCACGGTACATGCTTCCTCAAAACATTTAAACACCGAACTCATTTTAATGTAATCTGAGGTATACTAAAAGACCCACTGTTATTCAATTAAACATAGCCTTTTTAATCTATCGTATGACTTTTCAAAATTACCCTTTTGGGAATATGAAAGCCACCAAAATGTTCCTTAATGATTTGTTATATATTTTCTGTTTTAACTAATAAAGCAAATTCTTTTGCGAACGGAAGAATTGCTTTAGATTAAGTCAAAGAGAGATCGCGTTCTGCTTCCTGTGATAGAAAAAAGTGTTCCACAAAAAAGGAAGAGTCCGATAAAAAACAACTTAATCAAATTTGTGTTGATTTTTATCGTGTGTAATGGTCGAGATACATTTCAAACTGACACCGCCTTCAGTTTGTTTATACACTAATATATTGTACAGGTATAAGAAATTCGAAGTTATATCTTGATTTTACCATATTTCTTAGAGTTCGCTCATCGTCCACTGGTAATGATAGGAAATGCTAGGAAAACAGCCCTGCGGCAAGTATTATCTTGTCAGTTGAATTCCAAACAAGCTGTATTTTCTCAAAAACTGTGCTGCATAACAGTCCACAGTATACCTGAGCTTCACAACGGGAAGGTATAATCATTCAGAGTATGGGCTATCTTCTTCTTGTATTCGATTCAGAGTTCAAACGTTGACGTCCACATCCTCCAGCAAAAATTTCAAACTATTTTAAAGGGTGTTTTTCATTCGTAGAGAATCGTACGTGCAGAACAAAAACCATATGCTTAGCAATATGCGTCTATATACACAAAAATTAAAGATATGAAATCTCTTACTTGAAGATCATATCCTATCGAAATCTTGGTTATCCGGATAAGAAGCTTTAAAGAAAAGAAAGAAATGTAGTCCTTTAATTTTTGCTTTTCAGATTTTCCTTTTCCACGATGCCATGCTGAACTCTGTACTATGATTATTGCGATATTGAAAATTGTATATGATTTGAAATGATGGTTGTGGTCATATTATCATTTTTCACGAAGGCGACGAGTGGTTATCATATACAATTTGTAAGTGGAACACAGACGCATTGACGGAGAGTTTTAATAAATACAGACAGACAAACACAAATTTATTTTGTATTCATTACGTGAGCATTCGTCTATATTTTGTTTGTTCGGTATCATCCGTCCCTTTTCCTCAGTTGCTTTATCCAGGTTGGAATATAAATATTTTGGAGAACTAGTGCATTTAAGGAGCTCACTGCATTTCATTTATTGTTCCTGACTTTTGCTCCGATTTGTCAACATAACTAACGGCTTCAAATCCTTCAGGATAATGACTTTTAGTCAACCTGATCTGGTTTGTAGTGGTAAATTGTTTTATAAATATTGTAATTATTTTGTTTTTCTATGTTCGTTGGTTTTTATCTCATAACAAAATAAAAAATAATAGCTTCATATACCTCAGATCGAAAGAATTACTCTGATTGTGAAAGGAAAAATAGCCTTGAGTTCTGGTGAAAACAAAATTAAAAAGATTTGATTCGAATGATACCCAGTATACAGTTAATTTAAATGTTAAAGAAAGTAACTAAATGACAGTTATTTTATTGTGTCTATTAAAATTGAATATTGGTTATTATATACTAAGAATATCATTTTGGAAAGCAACAAAAAGATAAAAGAGATTCTGTATTAACTTTATGATTTTGAAAGAGAGATTTAAAAACAGAATAGAAATACAATGAAGCAGAAATAAAAGAATACAAACATCTTCATGTTTTCGTGAGCTCTCTCTTTCTGTTTTATGAAAAGGCGCTATAAAATGTTTTGTATTATTATTATTATTATGATTATTATCATTATCATTATTATCATTAAGCAAAACAAAAAGATGACTTACCAAAGGAATTTTTGAAGTTCATTTGAAAATTTGACTGATATGTGTAAGTTAAATTTGATGATGTAGTTACCTTTTGAGTCATTTGTGTATGATTACTGTTTTATTGATTTGTAAAATTTGAATGTGAAATAAATCGTCTAAAGAGGCCCCCAAAATATCAAAGATGGTAAGAAAATGGAGCTGATAATCCTTAGTAACTGAGAAATAAGTATTGCAAGTGTCTGGAAAGAGCCAGAAGGGCGTTATCTCGAAATAAAGTGATATAGGTTGACGAGCACCCTTTTGCCTCCCAGCAGACAAAGAGGGGCCTTTTCAGACAACTTGATTTGGTCACAACGTTTCATCAGTTTGCTATTTCAAACCAAAACATAAATCCCAATGACTGAATTACCAACATTTCAAAATGACATTTAAAAAAAAATTGAAATATGGCTCCACACAAAACTTGTGACACGAGTTATGATACATTATACCATGTCATAATGCAAATAGATCTCGAATTTCATGCAATACGCGCACACTTTCATTATACACCTGGTCTAATCACTAGAATTCTCTGGTTAACTATTATTAAAACTTATATCCAGGCCGTTCGGATATTTTCTCTTTCCCTGTCACTATGGCAACGGCATGCGTCAAAATATTCACATACACAAATAAAGGCAAACAATAGTGTTGTTTTACAACTACGCCTTGCATGCCGCCCTTTCACTGCCTACATCCTTATCTCTCTCTCTCTTCTCCTTTTTCCTCTTTAAAAAAATTCTCTGTGTGATCTATAAACACGATAAAGCCTCTGTGACGTCGTCATCATCAATATAACAGGATGAAGATACTGTATTTTCGACAGCTTTTTAAAGAAGCGATGTGAGTAATTATAATACTGATAATAGTATGGAAATTTGTAACGCGCCATGTCTATCAAAATTGACACTCCTGGCGCAATTGTGAGAAAATTGTATAATTGTGGGCAGACATATTATGTTCCCCAAACCTCTGAGCTGAAAACCTTACATTTGCATACAATCATATGACTATATTTATGTTCATTTAACTTCTACTTGATATTGTTATATGTAGCCATCATTCATATTTAGAATCATTTTTGTTAAGGCCTTGAATTTTTATGTTACCATATTTTGTATTACTTTGATCTATTTTGTATTTTACTTTGTAATACTTTGTTATTGTTACTACTTTTCATATTATGCTTTTAATACCAGTTCCAAGATGCACAAAAACATTATTTCTGATCTTTTGTACCTGTATAAATATGTATAAATAAAAAAATAATAAATATGTAAAGTAATTGGAGAAAATAAAGCAAATAAACATAGTCGTAACTTTTCTTCTTTTCTTTCCTCTGGATCTTTACAAAAATAGGAGATGCAAGTGTTATTTATTTAACAATATAATAGACTCGATTAATTTATCATAAGTTGTTACTTCTCGAATATTTTGTTTTCAAGCATGTAGTATGAAATGTGAAAAATGTAAAACTGTATTTATAATTTTGTTTATGTGAAGAAAAAAAGGTATTTTTTTTATATGTGAATCTTTATTTGCAATTTGTTTATAAGAGGAAATAATACAAAATTACAAAAACGAAAAAAGGTAACTACCTCACCAAACAGCAACGTAACTTAAGAGGCTTGTTCGTTTCCTCTAATCGAATGGCGAAAACAAGGAAAGAGAATTGAAAGTAAAGAATGACGATACAGAGAGCAAAAGAAATGGAAAGGCGGAATGCAACGTGAAAAAGATGATATGATACCCGCCCATATCCTCCCCTCATTCGATCGCCTCATTCTCCCGCATTTTATCTACTTAGTAAGTCCGGAGCCGCCCCTCCCCCCTCCTCATCCCCATGACACAAGCGCCTGGTCAATGGCTGATTATACGCGACGCCTCTGTGTCCTTTTTAGCGCATATCCGGATGCACTAACACGGTCTATTCAAATTATCCAATGTTCAAACGGTAATACTACTTTCGAGAAATCAATTAAAGGCAATTTTGAACAGCCCCATCCATCACCTTTTGGAACGTGCGATTATGAGGAGGCGCGATAGCTCAGTTGGTAGAGCAGTGGTGACCCGGGCTCGAAACCAAGTCGATGCGCTAGTGCCCTTTGGTAAGGCATTAATCCTCACTACCAGGTCCCTCGGAGAGGACCTAAAGCCGTCGTCCGTCTGGTTGCTTACTTACAAGCATTTATGCTTTCTTAGCAGTCAGGTAAAATAACCATCACATTCAATCGATCAAATTGTATTTAGATTATCAACTTCGGACGAGTTTGATTTATAAATCATAAGTCATATCCGAGGTGCTAGATAATTTTTATTTTTGTTCGTAATAAAATAAAATATTGATAACATACTTAGTTGAATGTACGTTTCACGTCGGATAGCCCATTTCAAATGTTATGGCAGAGAACAACTGTTCTTCCACTTTAAGTTTGACATCACCGTGTAGTTCCAGTAGCCACGCCATTCTAGTGTTCATGTCATATTTT
This sequence comes from Mesocentrotus franciscanus, assembly GCA_037976565.1. Lineage (NCBI taxonomy): Eukaryota > Metazoa > Echinodermata > Echinoidea > Camarodonta > Strongylocentrotidae > Mesocentrotus > Mesocentrotus franciscanus. Next base: position 2,311,964 of record CP137679.1, on the reverse strand, counting down.
TCATATCATTCCCAAATAATAGAGCTCAGTCACAGATATAATCACATTACACACAATCGCATGACACGCGTCAATTGCATGCGAGCCCAGCAGTTACCCCTATATTTGTGACAAATAAATCTAATAAAGTAACTAAATCCCCAATATGTTTTTGATCGTCGGGGCGATAAATCAATAAACCGAATATGGGATTGAGCAAAGCTTGAGATTTCCAATATTTGCCGGACTGTGTGTGAATGCAGCAGTACAGTGAATGATGTCTATGATATTTCACAGAAGGATCAACGTTTCTCTCCCATTCACAGTACAGGGTGAACAAAAAACACATGAGGTACTTATTAATAATAATAAAAACTGTGATTTTAAAGCGCTTACCACCGAAGTCTCTAAGCGCTATAACAAACAAAATACAAGGATAAACAATTACATATTAAACAAAACAAAAAATTATAAATAAACCTACAAATTCCAATACATATGAAATATACTTACATTGGAACTCTGAAAGCTGTCAACTTTAACCAAGGAATCATTCCATTAACTGTATATTAATTAAAGTAGACTTAAGCCCCGTCTTATAAACAGTTGCGATTAGTCGCAACTTATTTGCGACTGATATCAATCGAAACTATGTACATAAGAGATTGAAGACTGCAAACTTGCGATTGATGCGGTTAATTCGGATCAATAGCAAATCTTTATAAGGGCCAATGTCTTAAAGCCCCATTGCACTACTTGTAACTACTTGCGCCCTCTATATAGCAAACAATGCCTAAGCGGTACCCGTTGGTCCCCCATGACCCTCTTTTTCTTATGTTAATTGAGAGCTTATTTGATGAGATAACCACCTGTCAGTGACCATGCAGGGAGGTCTAATCCCCCTGGCTAAACTAGTGCAGATGAGCTTTAAATGTATATGGGGTAGTCAGGAGCACGCTTTAAAGACAAATGGTCGCTTTTCAAAATTCACAAGATTGTCATTTCTCTCATGTACTGAGTGAGAGGCAACTGTTGGACTGGAGATCACTAAGCAGCCTTATGCATTAATACACACAATGCCGACATTAATGAATCTGTTTGTCTCTCAGTACACTAAAGAAATGGCAATCTTGTGAATTTGAAATGTGGTTATTTTGGAGTTAAAGCTTGCTCATTAAAGCATGACCGGACAGATACCTCTGATTTTCACCCGAAAGTTACGTAAGAACCACATGCACAGTCTGTTGTGCATGGAAAAATTGTTCAAAGCTTTGCGGTTCAGAAATTATGAGGAGTTGATAAGAGGGTGACTTATTTATCGGGGTTGTGTTTCAGTACTTCTAATTTCAGTAAAAGTAGAAGAAGACGTCTTCGTATCATCTATTTGCATAATTCATAGCTAGATTCGATCGTATTAATCTACCGTGTTAAGACAGACAACGGGGCAGGGCAATTAGTATTTAATTAACATTGTGAACTTACATAAGCTGCGAGAGTATGTTGAAATTGATTTTGATACAATGACGATCTCCCTCCTCACGAACATTCATTTAAACCTTCGCCTAGAATGAAATAGGAATGGTTTTCTGTGTAAGCCTTGTCCAAAGCTTATGCTAGTTGTTGGTGACGGGAGTGTAAATCATAGAAATGATTTTATACATCATAAATCATTTGACAATGTTTGGGACATCAAGATAAAATATGGATGCAAATATCGAGTGAACATTCAGAATGATATTCCCTTTGTCTGGAGTCTCCAACTTTGTTTTGAAGAAGAAAAAAATTAAATCAAAGATTGATTTATACCCACCATAATCAATTTTACTTCCAATTAAAAGATAAATTCGTCTAACGACTACCAGACCATACTGATTGAAATGTCGAGAACCAAGGGCTCATAGCGGAGCTCACCTATTCTTTTCAGGGCTCTTATTCCTTCTAAAGAATGATTAGTTTAACCCTGAAAACCTTATCTACAATTTTAAAAGATACATGTTAAACACTGTTCGTAACCCCTTGTGCTATTAAAATTCAAATTGAGGAAATAATGCAATGAGCTATTGATGAATAATAATATTAATATATTATTTATAACGCGCCTAATACTTTGTTTTTAGGCGCAGTGGTGCTATTGTCCTAGCAGCCATTAAGTGAAGCGCTGTCCTTACACGAAATAAAAGCCAGGACGACAGCACCACGATTACACAATATCATTCAAAAAAACATTTCACAGTACTAACACACTCTTCAAGAGTTTTTCAAGCTTACCAACCGGTGACGGGGTTCAAGGATTACATACAACTGCGTATAATCCGCGTATGTTACATGGTGTATGTTTCTATGTCCATTTATTACATCAGTGAGTGGACTCGTATATAAAATAAACTCGAGCGGCCCGAGGACCGAACCCTGGGGTACGCCATGCAAAAGAGGGAAAGGGTCAGATATACTTTTGTTGATTACAATTCTCTGTTCTCTTTGTTCAAGGTATGATGTAAACCATTTTGATGCTGTGCCACCAATCTCGAAGGTGTGGCAGAAGCGTTCAACCAAAGAATGATGATTGATAGTGTCAAATGCTGCTGAATAAAACATTACTAAGGCTACTTCTTGACCCTTATCACCTGCCAATAGTAAATCATTGTACACTTTGAGCAGTGCAGTTTCTGTAGAGTGAAACTGCCGGTAAGCTGATTGCATATCAGAAAATAAACAATTATCGTTAAGATACACTTTCAGTTGATCAGCTACAATACGTTTCATGATTTTAACAAGTAACATAAGATTAGCTATAGGGCGATAATTCTTTAATCATTACGATCTAAATGGATTTTAAAAAAAATCATATCTTAAGGACGAAACGTAATTTTAAGATTTACTGGAGATATCAGACAACCACTCTATTCCTATGTATACGTACGCATTCTGCAGTTTGTTCGCCGTCGTCTATACGGAGCCTTGTGTTTGTCAGTCGTTCTTCCTATTCATACCAGATATCCAAAATAAGATCAAGTATCCAAGACAATGTTACTCCTCAAAATAACCGATTTCGTGATCCTGTATCCACTCCAGAGTGAGTTCTCGCCTCCTAGAATTCTTATTTATTCATAAAAGACACGGTAACTATAAAACTGTGCTCCGGTGCTGGTTTTGTCATGTTTGTGGCGGAAATTGCAATGTCAAATATAACCCATCTTTGAGTTTGGTATCATACTGTTTCTTGTCTTCTGCGTACTTCAGATCAGTTTATGCTCGAAGACGTGAGAAGTGTATTGAAACACCTGATTGTCAAGGTAGTGTTGAAATAACCACAAACGTAATGTGATGTGTATTGTGTTGTTGGCCAGGAAGGATCATGTGTTCAATTCCCTTAGCTCGAACGAAGAAAGGCTAAGGGTTAACAATGAATGATCTCATTATCTGCGTCGCTCCATTGCAGACATTTCGATTGCGCCTTCTGGCAAGTGAAAAGTACACGCAGCTTACTCCTCACATCACAGATCTGCCTTGTCCTCACAGATTCAGATTTGCCAACAGAGCGTTGACATGTAGCAGTCCTACAACCTATCCAGCATTGACCGTTGCCTGAAGAAACCATAAAGCCACGAGGATATACAACTGAATTAAAGACATGCGATGTGTAGAAAGCTTACTAGGAGGACAATGTGTTATTATCAGCATCAACATCAGCATTATTCGGAAGAGAAGGTCTACTCCCGGGTCTACTCCTGTCTGGGTTCCGGTCGCTTCTTCTTAAGGATGACAGAGTAATTTACTTGGAGGGCTGTAAGAGAGAGTCGGATTACGCGTTAAATGTTGAATATATTCGCATTACGAAGTTGCATCCATTAAAGTTTGTATCCTTTTCACATCAGTACCACGCCAGGCTAAAACTTGGAACATGGACAGTGATTGGCAAATTGATGGAACCATGTCAAGAAGATAACAAAGACCGAGGTCCGTGAAGAACTTTGTAAGACATCGGTACTACAGTAATAGATACACCATGCGGTGGGCTACATAGATCACTTTGGTCTCCAAACACATGGTCACTTCTATTCGACCTTTGCCGTGCACTTGGAGAAGAATGTCCACTCGATGCCTGCTGTTACTAAAAACACGATACACCTTTAAAAAATGTCAGATTCGAACAGAAATGATCAAGGATCATTCTACTTCTATCTTCAACCTATAGATGTCCCATTTCTGGCAGAGACTGGGAGTATAACGTCTTCATTAACCCCGACACACCATGGAGAAACAGACTGGGTTGGTCCTTGAGCTTTCAATTCCAATCATCACTGGGCCTCAACACAGCTTGAAAGGAATTCGTTGCCGTCATTGCAATCGTCAGCGTGTAAGATTGTTACGTAATTTCAATTAAGTATGTAAATAACATTAAGTGGCAAGAAATGACAAGGTTCTACCCCTCTTTTACTAATTACTCTTACATACGGAGTGTTTATATACCGTCCACTTATATCATTAGTTTTTAAAATCCGCTTACTGGCCTGGACCTGTACTCATTTCAATTAACACACTGTGATCAAATCTAAAGTGAAAGATTTCCTTTATGCTAAAGAAATTGTTGTTACATTTAATTACATTTTTACGCGTAGTACCTGGAAAATTTGTTATTGGCTAACTTCCGAAGCTTATCTGGTAGCTTTCCAAATAGCAACAATAAAATAATGCGATTTATCGCGTAACTATGAAAAATAAATCATTGTTAAGAAGCTCTGAATCACTAACTATTTTAGCAGAGGAGAAGAAGCATGACCGGTTTACTAACATATTCAAATTTAATGCATACTTTTTAAACAAAGGTTGTTCTTGACAACCTGAAGGCTTGCCCGAGGTTTGCCCGACATAGCAACATACAATGTATGCAGACTGGATTCCAAGGATTGTAGTTATAACCGGTTAATGGAATAACTCGTCACTAGGTCCCCAGGAAAGAAATATCCATAAATGTTAGTATGTGAGTAAACCAGTCTATCAATTTTTGTTTTAAAGCATGCTAAACACTGAGAAAAAGAAATATACAACAAATCTGATTCTTCAACCTCCCTCAAAAATTGCTCGAAATCCAGAAGCATGTAGCAAAAATATTCTATTACTCTTTTACTGGATAGTGGCACATGTAAATTAATGTCTTGCCAAAAGACTTTAGTGCCACGTCGGGACTCGAACAGCGAACCGTGTGGTCCACAGTCCAGTGACTTATTTACTAGACCATGACATCTATACTGTTAATACTGGTTTTGATGTTTAACTGAACATAGTAAGGTTCTTGGTGGGAAAGGCCACTTTTCTAGTGACATCCTAGAGCTTCTTCACATAATTAGTCGCTACCATTAGACACCAATATCTAATGATGATGATGATCCACAGCACTTGTGTGGCGCCATTTATCTGTTTCAAACATTCAAAGGCGTCCGCTCCTCCAATAGTCATGGACTACATATTTGCTTGAAAAAGATGGGTTTGAGGCCTGCCTTAAAGCTTTCTAGCTTGTCGGTGTTGCGAAGAATAGGAGGGAGGGAGTTCCAGAGGCGTGGAGCAACTGAAGAGAAGACACGCTATCCATAGACCATACATCTGGAGTCGTGTACGTGGAACTTGGAGAAGAAGTAGTCCTGACGAGCGTAAACCCGGACGAGAATGATGTTCTTCTACCAGTGAGGCCACATATCCTAGGGCCTGATCATGACCAGCCTTAAATGTCAACAGTAAGACCTTAAACTTTGTGCTATTCATACCCAAAATATTTAGCTTAAAATATATGGATGAAACATAGATTATTCTGCACACTGGTTACGGATAGCTTGATATCAAATTGCAACATGTCCAACCGAATGAAATCAATAATAATGTCAAATGTCAATTCTTAACTTTAATTCAGATTTAATATACACGATTTTATGTCAATTTGTCCGGGGATGTACATGTATATACTGTCCGAGGGTTATTGTCCAAGAGTGTTTTTGTCCGGGTGTAGTCGTCCAGGAGTAGAAGTGCTCAAGCAGTGCGATGTATTAATAAGCTTTACATAACATTACATTCTAGAAGAAAAATATCGACCATACTACCTTTCAGCACCTCTCCTTTTAAAAGCACTTTGCTCCTTTTAAACCCCTTTCCTATTTGTCGTATTTATCAGTTAGATATCTTTATTGGAATGTACGAAGTGTATTCTGGTATTAACTCAAACTGATCAACGAGCCCATCTTTGAAGTTCTGCCAGCCAGCGAGAGACCCGGGGGAGCAGGTGGGGTGAACTCATGGTGATCAGGGGGTCTTCACACCCTGGGTTCATCAGTGCTTTACTGTGTCATCTCGTAACACAGTCATATAACTGAATATAAATTTAGCGGCCGATAAAGCTTAGCTAACAACACCAACTCTGGGTGTTTGCACTTTGTGGGGGTAAGTTATGATTTTCATTCATGACGCATTTGGTAGAGAGAGACAGAGAGAAACAGAGAGACAAAAAAGGTAAAGAAATAAGAGAGGAAAATGTAGAATGGACTATTAATGGATAGAGATGATGCTTCAGAAGAGAAATTAATTTCGCATAGAAGCCATCTTCTAGCTTAAAGGGACTTGGTAACATTGTTCAGATGAGAGAAAATGGTGCTAAGGTAGTGACTTCAATGCTAGATGTGCAATTAAAGATAATATGAAAGTTTGAGTAAAAACAGACCATTATTAACGATGAAAATTGGGGAAAACTGATCTGATCGATTCCTTAATTCTCCCAACTATATTATTACAATTTAATTACATTTTAGGTGAATGTAAATCGTAACAAAGCTATGAATTGGCTCTATATATCATTCCAGACAATTCAGTGTTGAAGGAGTTTTTAAATCCTGTCTTAATATATGTATTATTTTCATGGAAAAACGGTTGGGAAAATTCAAAAATGGTTGGGAGAATTAATGTCTCCCGTCAACCATCATGAGATCGAAAAATAACATTTCGTCTCACATCAAGAAATGGATATTAAAAGCTTCAAGCAATCAAAGATGTATTGATAAATGTACTAAATTATAATTGTGTCTACTTTATTTTATACATTAAATATATCACGTACGACGAACAAAAAAACTACCCCTTTCCAACTCCACATGTAATTCATAAACGTTATTTATTTTTATTTTTTAACTTGCTGTCAAATGTTTATGCTGTTTTGACCAAGTTGAACAAATGCTACGATTTAAGTCCTAAATACGGTAGTTTTATAATCTGTTTTAATTTCCCCTTTATAGCAAGAATATGCTTGATTTCAAATCATTCACTTCATGAATTCAATTACAGAAAAATCAATTGTACATTGCAAAAATCAAAACAATTACGCTCGCACAAATGTAAATCATACTCAGTACGTTCATGTTACCAAAGAATCAAATAAGAAACAAATCGTATATAGGGAAACTGTCTTGACTTTTATATTATTTCACAATTTTTGTAATACTTTGTGCACGTCTTTTGCCTCTTATTTTCGAATTTTTTGATTTCATGTTTTCTTATTTTTCAATTTCGTGATTAGGTTCTTATTCACGATCTTGCACTTCATAATATTTTCTACATATAGGCTATAGCAATTAACTCACGATATATTTTTCCATAGATGTATCAACTAAAACATGACGAATAGGATGACAATATAAATATTCCATGAGCAACTGTAACAAAAAAAAACAGATATTTTTTAGTTTCACTTCACCAACGGCCCTTAGTCAATTGCCAACAGTGAACAAGTACAAACAAAAAAGCTCTAGTGTGACATGTTTCATAAGACAACATCATTATAATTCTCCTAATGAGGACAATATTCACCCACGAAATCGAATAAATGCGCATAATCTGAGACAAGAAGAAATGAGAGTGAAAATGATTATGATAATGTATAGAGTGCATTGTAGAAGGTGTATATGGTAAAGCTATTGAATCCATTATCTCAAAGTAGACAAGCAAGACGCGTGAGGCTATTCTCAATTTATTTTATTAGCCCTCAAGAAAGTGGGTTAGAAAGACCCTAACCATGCGCTATTGTACTTTATAAAAGTGGACACATCTTGAATCGAATAAAACGTGGGTAGCTTTAGCTGTCAATCAACTCAAAACCCCTCCAGATACTTGGCATAATTGTGTATGTTGATCCATTATGTATTACTTGACGTTCTAGAAGTCGTTCCTATTATATATACCTTTTGTCACAAACACGTAATTTGATAATCTTGTTATCCTGTTTCACTCGTCCAAGAGAACGGTAAAAAGGGAAATTACTCGCTCAATATAGTACACGGGCGTGAAACTCGATATGTTATTGTGTAAAACGGTGGTTGCATCATCTTATTTTAAGCAACGAACATCCCTCGATAAAAGACTATTAAGAAATTGTTTTTGGTTTCAATCCACTTCTTTCTTGTATTTCTAAAAGGCTTTCCTCCCCGAAGTTTCACCATTGTGAAAACTCTAGCGAATATATAGAGAGAGAGAGAGAGAGAGAGAGAAAGAGAGAAAGAAAGAAATATGACAAACGGCCTGGGATTACCAGCCATTTCCATGGCAACACGGAGAATGGAGTTCATCTATAATTTTTGTAAAGCCATAGTTACGCAAGTAAGGCAGTAATTCGGGGACAGGGCGTGTTTGTTTGGAATGCATGGTTTGGACAGGTAGGGGGAGATGGAGAAGACAGAGAGGTGAAGGGTGAGAGGAGAAAAAAAAGAATAAGGGGAAAAAAGGGGAGAGAGCACGGATAGGGAAATGAGGAAGGGGAGAGATAGACAGAAGCGGAGGCAGCGAGAGAGGAAGGGAAAGAGAGAGGGAGAGAAAGAGAGGGGAGGGGAAGGAGGGGAGAGGGAGGGAGGGGAATGATAAGGGATAGAGGGAAAAGGGAATGGGAGAAATAGACCGGAGGGGATGTAGCGAGAGAAGGAGAGAGAGAGAGGAAAACAGGGAGGAGAGGGGGGGAGGTAGCGTGGGGAGAGTAGAGGGAGAGAGAGAGAGAGAGAGAGGGAGGGAGGGAGGGAAAAAATAGGACATGTCGACAAGAGACCCACAAAATGTGAGAAAAATGTGCTCATATGTCGACTAGGAGGAGAAAAGTTCTGTTAGAATCATTAAGATAATTTGATGATGAGATCTTCATGACTAGCTATTCAATTAGCTCTAGTAGGCCCACCATCAGATTTATCTATTGTTAGGAAACCATCTGCAGACGATGGTAAAGGGTTAAGATATTTCTCGTATATCTCTCTAGCATTCACTCTTTGCTATAGATCTATATCAAGTTATGGTACGGCATTCTGAGGGTTATATAATGTGAAGAATACTAAATCATATCGCTTAGCTCCTCCTGTACTGGTCTGAGCTATCAAGTGTTTAGTTACTGCGCGCCAAAATGAAAATTGTTATAAAAAGTATATTTTTTTAAAACCCTCACAGATATCGTCTAATTACTATTCATGTACTCATTGAAACGCTCATGCAATTTAATTGAATGGGAATAGTGCAATTAAGTATGTAAACATTGATTTGTCCCGATTCATGCTTCTCACGTTTCTTGAGAATGTGACGTATTAAATCTTACATCTAAAAGTATTCAACAAAGGCCATAATTCAACAAGTCCACCTTTCATTCTTGAGTTACAAAAAACACCAAAAAATACTAACTGCATAAACATATATCATATATATATATATATATATGTATAAGAATATTATTTAAATAGAGAAAACTATCCCCTGGACTACCACCCTGCAAACTATCACTCCCCAAATTACAGAATATAAAATAATATTATTAATATGTAAAAACATATTGGAAATCTACAAAAGAAAATCATTTGTGTTGGACAGAGAAAACACAGAAATGGACCATAATACGTTCATATTAAGTTTTCTCCAACGACACGTAGAAGTATATCACCCCTCAGCACATTGGGGACTGGATTTTTGCAATAGAAAATATATATATTCGAAGGAATACGTCATCATCACGACAAATTGAACAAAAATTATCTTTAGTCGGTCAAAGCAGTATGCGATTTCATGAAGTCATACTATTCCATCAAATTTCCCCCTCGGGCGCTTCTAAAATACCTCATCTGATTATTATAATATAACAAAAATTGCATGAAAATACGAATGGTAACCCTCGAAAATAATTAATATCGCGGTGCACGTTTTGTCAAAATATGACTAAAAAGGCAAAGTTTGGTTTTAACGCTATCAATTCATGCCAGAAATACAGAGTTAACAGTGCCCTAAAATTGGATAAAAAATATTTAAACAGGAATTGCGAAATTGCGCAACTCACTGGAGATAATGTCTAATCATGTAGGGCTACAAGATTTACTACTGAATGCAAGACAGGATGCTAGTCATGTAGATGCTAAAGATATAAATGAATTCATCTTTAAAGGGGGGAAAATATAAATAGAGAGAAAGAGCGAGAGAGACAGACAGAACGAGAAAGAATCTTTGTTTTAAAGATTCTAAGTAAGAAGGTCAAGGATATAAGAAGCCATATATACATGCCTTTGTGTTTCCAGACAAATCAAATCATGAGAATGGAAAACATTCTGCGTGATTAACATGAAAGTGAGGATCGCATAAAGCAGCACCATATTTTTAAACATCGTTACTTTTATACTACGTGGCTTGTAGCATAAAAACATTAACATATTTTCACTAAACGGTTGTTTTTTTCAAGTTCGGGTGACCTACTTGCCCATTTTGGAGTACATGTACGTGTATGTATATCTATCGAGGCAAGAATTTAAAAAAAATATCGAAAAAATACCAAATTAAAAACACGACCACTGAGAGGCTAACTGTGCTAATAATTCCTAAAATATTGTTCAAATGTAAGTTGTTGGTATGTGTGCTGAATTACACATCGAATATAGCTATAGTATTAGAAAATAATGTTAGTTCGTCGCTCCTTGTCTCTTGATCTGTCATTCGCTGCGGGATCTTTGGAGGAGAAATATCGAATAGAATCCAGCTGTGATGAGGTCATACATGTAATTGCTCTCGACATCGCTTCTGTAGCTCATTATAAAGCATATTAAGCGTGCTTGTTTCGAATCAATCAGATAAAGTGCATAAGAATTACATACAATCGACATTATTACATTTATTTATTATCAATAAAGTGTATAAAGGGATTAACTGATTTAAAACTTGTAAATGTGAATTGTATTTACCACAACGAATGCTGTTGACATTTATCACATATAAAATCTAGTCGGCCATGTAGGTTGTTTACGAGTGATTGATAATTGATTGTGTTTCATAAAGAAGCACCTGTCTTCATCTTTTAACAGAAAGAAATTGAACTTACAGTCGCTGTCAGCCGTCGACCCCCGCCCTTCCAGTAAGTTCCCGCCATTTGCAAACTCCCATGTGCTGGCTATAGATGATCGTCTGCTGTGTCTTATCACCGGCGTCCTCATACTTCTGATTTTAGGCGCCAAACCAAACAAACTTTTCCGCGCGAAACAACAACATCTTACAAACACGATTTAATATCGGGATTCTACGAGCCTCTGCACTACGCGATCGGCGCTCTCCGATAGTGATAATTCCAGTTTAGATATATCCATAAATCCATAAGGCAACGGAGTCGAGAGATGTTGTGAAGATGTATTGAGATATAACTCTAATGACTTACCGCGCTTGGTTGGTAGACGAGGCTGCGTAAAGTACGAATTGACTACCAGAGTGAACTGCGCATGCTCGTAGCAGACGACATGACCAGCCAGGTGAAGCTTTACAACAATGACGCATTGTGGGAAAAGTAGTCTTCATTATCAAGCATGGCTAGTGAGCTTTCGAAATGTTCAATCACGTTATCACTCAAAATGCAAGGCCATTGAAATTTCATTTATTACGGGTTGTTTCCTAATTGAATATTAGCATGGGTCTTGCTGAAAAAATTATTTTGGTTGTATCCAATCAATGAAAACAATTCGATATTCGAATTACGTCTGGTACTTAAGTTCTATGTTAACATGCTAGTCTGGGTATGGCGGAGAAACAAATCGCTGCTCAATTGCCAGAGTTTAATTAGACTACAAATCCGTCCACAAATGAGTGTAAAACGCGGCAGGGAATACAGACAAAAAATATGGCGGGTGGTCGAAAGAGAGAGAGAGAGAAAAAGAAAAAAAATTAATGTTATTCACTAGCCTAATTACCAGTTGCGTCAAATGATAATGCCACTGATATTTTGTATTACACAACGACCTTGGTTTGTAATAGCTAAGTTAGATATAGTTTTAAATAGTAGCTCCCCATCTCCAGGACGGGGGCGGTGATCCTGGGACGGGGACACGTTCCCCCTCAATTTTTTTAGGGAGGGGGTCGTACCCCCCGGAAAATTTGAAAAAGTGCACACAAAAAATGTATAGCAAATACTGACTAAAGACTGCAACACACTTTTAGGCTCTGGAGGGCCCGAGAGTGCAGCGCTTAGACTAATAAAAATGGAAAAACTTCTAGCTCGGTCGCTACGCTCCCTCGCATAATATCCTACAAAATGTACACCTAAATACTTTAGGGCAAAAGTGCTATTTTGCATGTTACAGGTACTGAGTATTCCGTAATATTGGTTGGTTTTAATAGTTCACTACCACATAGTCTATATATTTGCCATTTCAACTCGCATAGCTAGATCAATATACATGTACATGACAGAGGCCTAGAGTGGGAAATTCAATTCCCATTCATGCTCAAGCTCCCTACTTACTAAATTTTACCTACTAAATATTTACAACCCTTCGGACTGCGCACTAATTACCGGCAATGTAAAAGTGAAGTGTGAAAAAGGTATATTGCTTGTTTTTATACTATAGTTTTGCTAAGGTATGTAATTTTTTCATACAACAAAACTTCAAAAACCTGTGAGGGGGTAGTCACTTCCGTCACCTTCGCCCCTCTCGTTCACTATGCTCCCTCGTCCCTCGCATTTCAACCCCCCCCCTCCCCCGGTCATGAAAAGAAATCGCCGCCCCTGCCAATCTCTCTTTGAAACAAAAGTTTACTTACTAAATTTTACCTACTAAATATTTACAACCCTTCGGACTGCGCACTAATTACCGGCAATGTAAAAGTGAAGTGTGAAAAAGGTATATTGCTTGTTTTTATACTATAGTTTTGCTAAGGTATGTAATTTTTCATACAACAAAACTTCAAAAACCTGTGAGGGGGTAGTCACTTCCGTCACCTTCGCCTCTCTCGTTCACTATGCTCCCTCGTCCCTCGCATTTCAACCCCCCCCCCTCCCCCGGTCATGAAAAGAAATCGCCGCCCCTGCCAATCTCTCTTTGAAACAAATTAAGTAAGTCATGATAAAAGGCTTTTGAATGAGAGCACAAGTGCATATATGTTGCAAACATTGGTATATGAGACGAGCCAAACACAAAAAAAAAATAGCTAGGAACCGAGTAGCAGGTCAAGTTACCTCAAATAGAAAAATGTAACCTTGAAGGGGAAGAGAGAGAGAGAGAGAGAGAGAGATAAAGAGAGAGAGAGATACAGAGAGAGAGATACAGAGAGAGATACAGAGAGAGAGAGAGAGAGAGAGATAAAGAGAGAGAGAGATACAGAGAGAGAGATACAGAGAGAGATTCAGAGAAAGTGTGGAAGAAACAGAAGCTCATGAAGAGGAAAGAGAGAGAGAGAGAGATACAGAGAAAGGGTGGAAGAAGCAGAAGCTAATGAAGAGGAAAGAGAGAGAGAGAGAGATACAGAGAAAGGGTGGAAGAAGCAGAAGCTAATGAAGAGGAGACAGACAGACAGACAGACAGAGAGAGACAGAGAGATAGAGAAGGGGAGAAAGAAGCAGAAGCTCATGAAGAGGAGAGAGACAGACAGACAGAGAGAAATACAGAGAAAGTGTGGAAGAAACAGAAGCTCATGAAGAGGAAAGAGAGAGAGAGAGAGAGAGAGATACAGAGAAAGGGTGGAAGAAGCAGAAGCTCATGAAGAGGAGAGAGACAGACAGACAGACAGAGAAAGACAGAGAGATAGAGAAGGGGAGAAAGAAGCAGATGCTCATGAAGAGGAGAGAGATATATAGAGAGAGAAATACAGAGAAAGTGTGGAAGAAACAGAAGCTCATGAAGAGGAAAGAGAGAGAGAGATACAGAGAAAGGGTGGAAGAAGCAGAAGCTAATGAAGAGGAGAGAGAGAGAGAGAGAGACAGACAGACAGAGAGAGACAGAGAGATAGAGAAGGGGAGAAAGAAGCAGAAGCTCATGAAGAGGAGAGAGAGAGAGACAGACAGAGAGAAATACAGAGAAAGTGTGGAAGAAACAGAAGCTCATGAAGAAGAGAGAGAGAGAGAGAGAGAAATACAGAGAAAGGGTGGAAGAAACAGAAGCTCGCGAAGAGGAGAGACAGAAAGAGAGAGAGAGAGACCGCGAAAGGGTGGAAGAAGCAGAAGCCCATGAAGAGGAGAGAGAGATAGAGATAGAGAGAGAGAGAGAGACAGACAGACAGACAGACAGAGAGATACATAGAAAGGGTGGAAGAAGCAGAAGCTCATGAAGAGGAAAGAGAGAGAGAGAGAAATACAGAGAAAGGGTGGAAGAAACGGAAGCTCATGAAGAGGAGAGAGATAGAGATAGAGAGAGGTAGAGAGAGAGAGAGAGACAGACAGACAGAGAGATACATAGAAAGGGTGGAAGAAGCAGAAGCTCATGAAGAGGAAAGAGACAGAGAGACAGAGAGAGAGAGACAGAGAGACAGTGAAAGGGTGGAAGAAGCAGAAGCCCACGAAGAGGGGTGAGAGAGAGAGAGAGAGAGAGGAGGGGGAAGACAGAAATTCAATAATTTGAGATTAAAGATGGGCTGCATTATTCAGTGTTATTCTATTGATACTCTTGTAGAACCACAATCCAATTCTGTTCACAACCGCAGATTGGGTTTTCTTCTCACCACATCTTTCTTACACAACGTCATCTGAATCTGCTAACAGAAAGGGAAACTTGTGTATATATCTTTCTCTCCATCACGAACCGTTACCATCACAATACAATGTATATCACGGCTGTTCAGTAAACCACTTACCTTTCACATTCTCGCTTCAAATTCCATAGTAAGGTTTTGTATTGCTGTTTGTTTCTCTCTCATGATTTTAATATGACCTTCTGGCTGCAGATTCAAGTGGAAAAGTAATGCCAAAGAAGTTTATAATCTTTATCTGTAACCTAAAACCCACTATAGCCATAATAACTATGATTATGGAACCAATATTGTTTCTTTCCTTTTATTATTTTTATCTATTCTATTGTTTTTAGTTTTTTTTATTGGTTTTGGGTTGATGGTGCTTGGTTTTGTTGTATTCTTCATTTACTACATTCACCTCTTTTATGCATCTAGACATAAAATAGTTCTCTAAATCATGAATCCCTTTGCACCTATAAAAAGCAAACAAACCTTGATCTCTCTCCGTTTTCTTTTCTTCTTCCTCCTCTATTCTTTCTTTTCCTCTCGATCTCCTCTCTTCATGTTCTTTCACACTCCTTCTCTTTCTTCTTCTCCTCTTAATCCTATTATGAGCATTCTCCTCTTTTCCTATTCCTCATTACTTCCCATCTCCCGCTCCTCCTGTACCCCTTTTCTTCAACTTATCTAACTATTACCCCTCCCCTCCTCATATCGTTCCAACTCCCTTCCCATTCTTCTTCTCTTTCACTCAATCATACTAACGAGCAAGGCAAAGTTCTCTATTATTAATTACCTCTTCTTTCAATCCCCCTATTCCCAGTACTCTCCTCCTCCTTTCCTCCCTCCTTCTTTTCTCCTTTCATCCCCTTCTTCCCTTCCATTCAATCATACTAACGAGCAAGGCAAAGTTCTCTATTATTAATTACATCTTCTCTCAATCCCTATTCCCTATACTCTCCTCCTCCTCTCATCCCTCCTTCTTTTCTCCTTTCAATCTCCTCCTCCTCCTTCCCCTCGGATTTTAGTCATAATGGTGCGCAAGGCAAGGCACTCTATTATTCATTCTTCCACCTGCCGCAGTCTTCGCCTAAATTGAATGTCCACCATGGTTACAATGTCCCGTGTATTTTGCAGCTGGCGTGGAGTATGGAGAATTAAGAAAGATTCAGTGTACTTGACACATTGGCTTAGAGGGTGCGATTGTTCCATATCTACCCTAGATGCTGGTTTCTTATCGTTGATGAAGGGTGTTGGGATAATACTAAGAACAGGGGTACTCATTTATTAACTCAAAATGAGTCATGTATTTTGGGTTAATATTTTGGGGGATTTTTTTCTTTCTGTATTCGATTCAACACTTTCATAGAATGCAGTTTACTTCATCAGAGCCTTTCCCATGCTATCTAATTTGATTCTCATGTTTTTCAATGAACGTGATGCTATTTTTGTGTCCTTAATTTCCATGTTTAATTGTCATTTCCAGGTGTGACTTATTGTTTTGTCTTATTTTTAGACTAAAATTTCGGATAATTACATTAGGTATACATCTATTTACTGCTTAGGGCCAATTGTAGACCGAATGAAAACACCCTTTTTGCAATTCTGTATTCAATATTTCTCAACAGCAAATTAGTTTTTGTACAAATTGAAATGATGAAAACATCACGCGTCATGAATCCTGCAAAAAAGCTCTATGATTACGATAAAAGCAAAGTAGTTATCACGTGAATCCCACTCCATTAAACTGTGATAGTAATGATTGAACTACACCCCTTCCTCGCTTTTCCCCCTCCCTGGTATTCTCGTGAGTAAAATACCCTGGATTAAACACTACATTCTAAATGTCATCGAGATTATTTCCATCAACGAGAATCAGAAGAAGAAAAAAAATCATGGCATATTTCATTGATTATTAGAGATTTTTGTCATTGGACGATTTACGCTCTTCCGAAAAAATACGTCGCATCCTGTCCATATCAGTCTCTTTATGGCTCTCCATCTCTCTCTCTCTCTCTCTCTCTCTCTCTCTCTTTTGTTCTTTCTTTCCCCCTCTCTCTCTCTTTCTTACTTTCTCCCTCTCTCTCTCTCCCTCTCTTTCCCACTCTCTCTCTCTCTCTCTCTCCCTTTTATTTCTTTCTCTCTCTCTTCTTTCTTTCTTACTCTTTCTTTCTCTCTCTCTCTCTCTCTCTCTCTCTCTCCTTTTCTTTCTTTCTCACCCTCACACTCACTCACTCTCTCTCTCTCTCTCCCTTACTCCCTCTCTCCCTCCCTCTCCATCTCTCCCTTCCTCCCTCCCAATCTCTCTCTCTCCCTCCCTCCTTCCTCCATCCCTCCCTCCCTCCCTCTCGCTCTCTCTCTCTCTCCAGAGGCTGACATTCTGGTTTGACATTTACAACTGCAGGAATGCGATCATGGGGATTCATGCGTTGATATGATATTCAAAATGAAATTGTTATTGGTGCATTCACATCCACTTGCGTATTGATAAATAAATAATAGGCGTAGCAAGCTGAGAGTGAGGAGTGGGACAAGGGGCGGGGTGACGGTGGTGTGTGGAATTTTCTATTTATTTATATAAAAAGTCAGAATACTAAAATACGATCAGTGTCAAAAGTGTTCAATAATAGAGAATAGAAAGTATATTTTTATTCATTTTTTAAATTGTTTTATTTCTGCATTTTTCCAAATACAATAACTGAATAACAAAGAACATATAAACGCAAGGTATACTACAAATATGAAAACAATAATAACTTCATCTCAAAATGCAATTTACATATAAACATATATGCATAAAATAACGAACTTATTATATCTATTAATAAGTTATTATAAATTTAAAGTATTATCCTAAATATCTGTGGAAAATGTGCAAGAGACCGCAATCACAAGCGACGCTTGACTACGATGGCGGCCTCAAAAGAAAAATCTTAAGGTGAAATTTAAATGACAATATATAATGTTATCAAACGTCTGATAAACCTATAGCCCAACATTATACTGCGATCATTTAATACTAGTAGCATTCTCATTATCCAATTACGCTAATTATGTTAATGAAACTGTACAGTGTTGTAAGAGTAGTAGTAGTAATGCAGTGCTTTAACATTATAGTATCCATCGCTTTGATATAAAATCTTTTTAGTTTTGTTTAATTTCATCATCAGTTGACAATTAATTTTGTTTCGAATCTCAACCTTGCCCAGTCCTTGTTTTATTGTCACTTCTTTCTGTTTAATTTCATGATGTGAACCTTAGAACTATCTGACCATGCTGACTGTTCTCCCAAAATTAAAAGATCTAAAAAACACCCGAATACAATATTTTGTTCTCGCCTTGATGTTGTTGTAGAAGATAATGCAGATATAAGCAAAGTGCGAACACAAAGCTGCAACGAATCGGTGTTTTTTTTAACGTATATTTCACGTATTCAAGTGAGCAACACATTATGATAAAGCAAGAACCCAAACAAAATCGATCATCAAAAACCTTGACGTAAAACGGTCATCGATTATGTAGCTTTTCCCGATGACCTAGTTTCAGAGGATGACACAAAGACTGGGATTGCGTCGGGATGGGACGGTGTTTGTTTTAGCTTCATTGCATAAGGTCAAGAGCACTTAGATGCTAAAGATGACGAGACGGACTTACCCAGGCAGCTTATACGATAATGTGAAGCAAAGAGATAGAAAGAGAGAGGGGGAGGGATGGGTAACGGAGAAGGGGAGGGATGGGTAGAAGAGGAGGGGATGGGGGAAGGTGTGTAGTTGAAAAGGGAAGGAAAGTGGAGAGAGGTTTTAAGATGATGGAAGAGAATGCATAAGAGAAGGGAAAAAGAGATGGGTAATAAGAGAGATCGACGGGTATAGTAGGAGTGGGATGGTAGAGAAAGGTATAGGGGGAGGAGGAAAGGAGTGGAGAGAGTTATTGAGATAATGGAAGAGAAGGCAGAAGAGAAGGGAAAAAGAGATGGGTAATAAGAGAGATAGATGGGTATAGTAGGAGGGGGAGGGATGAGAAGGGTATAGGAGGAGGAGGAGAGGAGAGAGTCATTGCGATTATGTAAGAGAGAGAAGAAAGAAAAAAGAGAGGGAGTAGAAAGAGTGAGATGGGTATAGTAGGAGGGGGATGGATGAGAAGGGTATAGGAGGAGGAGGGGGAGTGGAAAGAGTTATTGAGATAATGGAAGAGAAGGCAGAAGAGAAGAGAAAAAGAGATGGGTAATAGAGAGATAGATGGGTATAGTAGGAGGGGGAGGGATGAGAATGGTATAGGTGGAGGAGGAAAGGAGTGGAGAGAGTTATTGGGATTATGTAAAAAAGAGAAGAAAGAAAAAAAGAGAGGGAGTAGAAAGAGTGAGATGGGTATAGTAGGAGGGGGAGGGATGAGAAGGGTATAGGAGGAGGAGGAGGAGAGGAGAGAGTTATTGGGATTATGTAAGAGAGAGAAGAAAGAAAAAAAGAGAGGGAGTAGAAAGAGTGAGATGGGTATAGTAGGAGGGGGATGGATGAGAAGGGTATAGGAGGAGGAGGGGGAGTGGAAAGAGTTATTGAGATAATGGAAGAGAAGGCAGAAGAGAAGAGAAAAAAGAGATGGGTAATAAGAGAGATAGATGGGTATAGTAGGAGGGGGAGGGATGAGAATGGTATAGGTGGAGGAGGAAAGGAGTGGAGAGAGTTATTGGGATTATGTAAAAAAGAGAAGAAAGAAAAAAAGAGAGGGAGTAGAAAGAGTGAGATGGGTATAGTAGGAGGGGGAGGGATGAGAAGGGTATAGGAGGAGGAGGGGGAGTGGAGAGAGTTATTAAGATAAATGGAAGAGAAGGCCTGGGGCAAAAGAGAGAGAGAGAGAGATAAAAGGAGATGGGTAGAAAGAGAGGGAGTATAGTAGGAGGGAATGGAGAGACTTATTGAGATAATGGAAGAGAAGAGGCAAACGAGAGAGAGAGAGAGAGAGAGAGAGAGAGAGAGATAAAAGGAGATGGATAGAAAGAGAGATGGGGAGTATAGTAGGAGGGGAATGGAGAGACTTATTGAGATAATGGAAGAGAAGGGGCAAACGAGAGAGAGAGAGATAAAAGGAGATGGATAGAAAGAGAGATGGGGAGTATAGTAGGAGGGAAATGGAGAGACTTATTGAGATAATGGAAGAGAGGAGTAGAAAGTGAAGAAAAGTGGCGGAAGATCTAAAGATGAAGTCAGGTTGAGAGAGTATTAGAGGAGAGAGAGAGAGGGAGAGAAAGAGAGGAAAGGGAGTGACAGAGAGAGAGAGGGGGAGGGGGAGGGTTGGGGCTGATAGTAAATTCGGTGTTGATATGTAAAAATAGATATCAGTGATAAAGATAGTAACGATTGACGAAGTGATTTGAGAAGGACTATAAAATGATGGAGCGTGTAAATAACGAGGTACGAAAATTAACGTCGAGCATTTACCAGATAGCTTTTATGGACATCAACTCATTATGCTTGAGGTCAATACAATAACATTATAAGTTCATACTCATACTGCTCTCCAATGAAGTGTGCGTACTATAGTTAAGATTCAAAATACTCATTCTCGGAGCTTGTTTTATTTATGGAGAAACCGATTTCTCTAGGGAGCTTTTAGAAGGAAAGTCGGTGAAAAATTGAGGAATGTATTTATAATGTACATCAACGCTTTAGTTTGCACCTGCCTTAAGGTGTACGTGACAAAGTATACCAACCCTCCTCAATTCCTCCCCCCCCCCACCCTCACTCTCTCTCTCCCTCTCTCTCTCTCCCCTCTCTCTCCCTCCCTCTCTCTCTCTCTCTCTCCCTCCCTCTCTCTCTCTCTCTTTCTCTCTCTCCCTCTCCTCTCTCTCTCCCTCTCTTTTCCCCTTTCTCTTTCCCCTCTCTCTTTCCCCTCTCTCTCTCTGTTTCCTCACCTCATTTTTTCATAAACTGAAAGAGCTTCCCAAACCCTTCATCCTGCGGTATTAGTCCCGTGTGTGCCTTCACCCCTCCCAGCCATCTAAAACTCGGCCATATATACCGCGCTGGTCCGGTCATGACGTCTCAAACTTCATACGACCCGCTACCTGGGGAAATACCGTCAAATAAATACGCGGGACTAAAGAGAAAAATAAACTGTCATGATTTTGTCCGAAAAGCGAAATCTATGGCGAGTTATGACCTAGATTTTTAGAAGATTACGAACCATTAGGAATTGCAGAGAAGAGCGAGGAATTTTTGGTTAATATTATTTTGGCGCTGCAAGCGATAATTTACTTTATAAAAATCCCTCTTGATAAACATCTAACCATTTTTTTAAACGGTTGTATCACAGTTTTGGTTCAAGTTAAATTCAAAATATCAAATTAATCGTGTGATTTCTGTTTTTTGCACAGAATAACACAAACCTATTAGGCCAAATAACAAAAATAACTTGTTTCTCGTCCGGACTTTAAATAAAAAGGAGGAGACAGGGAATTACTATATATTAACTATTTTGACATTTTTTGCATTTTTTTTCAAAGATGGCTGCCATGCTAATTATAGCTGGCCAAGCCTATTTATTCACAGATATTGTGCTATGTGAGAATATTGATGCAGTGTATGACAAATCAAATAATTTGTATGACTTTGGAAGCTATTTAAACAAAATGTATATCACAGGCCTTTTTTTGGGGGGGGGAGGGGCTTTATTTTCCGAATAGTAAATAGTAAACAAAAAAGTAGGCGGAGGCTCAAAGGGAGGCAGGCGGGGACGAGAAATACTTTTTTTTTGCCTCATGTTTCACCTTATATCTCATTTAATTCATCCCAACACGTGATTATTGATTACCAATGGGCTTATAAACACATGATGTGATCAATTGTTAATTTATAGAGCCAACCTGAAATTTTATATTTTCAAACATCGAAATATCTATAAATATCGCATTATCCATCAGTTTTCTACCAAACATTGTCTCCCTTATCAAAAACAGTACTTCACGTCCTACCCGAGGGACTGAGCAGAATTAAGAGTGAATAAGGTCATTGTATAGAATGTAAGAGTAATAGAACGGTATTATATTCGTAGTGGTAGAATAGTTTATAAAGAATTTAAAAAAACATACCGACTAGTCTTATAAATATTGTTTGTTTTGTTTTGTATACAAATTTTATCTGTTTTGTGCAGACTTAGAATGTATGTCTAATACTGTCTTGTAAACATGTTTTTTGGTGGTTTCATACCCCCAGAGGGGTATCGAAGGGACATTTCATCATTTTCGTTGATTACAAGTAAAATATAAATATAAATCTAGCATTAAGTTACAGAAAGAAATCATTCACCTGCCCATTTAGATTAATGAAAGGAACTCGATTACCGCAAACTCCTTTCCATCAGAGAGAGCAGATTCATACATACTTTTGGCTTTGGGCATCCATCATAATGGTGAAATGACGTGAGTGAAAGGAGGAAGAAAAGATGAAGACTTTCTAATACGGGAGTAGTGGCGTCGATCTAACTTCAGGTTAGGGTACATAGGGACAAATCAACCAGGGCAAGGATACACAATACACCTATAATTATTAGCAACTGTAAACTCATTCAAGTCTTCTCTTAAAAACCCAGCTGTTCCAAACTGCTTTTGATAAATTCAATATTTCCAGAGTTCATCTATGTCATTCATTTATATTCCTTTAGTGTATCCTTAGTGTATCTTTAGTGTATATTCAGTGTATCTTTAGTGTATCTTTACGTCAACTTCATTTTTCGATGTACTCTCTTTTACTCTTGATTAAATTGTTCATGTACGCTGTATTGCAATCTACATTTAATTATAGTTTATATTTTTATTTACACTAATACGACCTGAGCATTTTGCGAAAAAATATGGCCGCTTACAAGCAATCATTATTATTATTATTGTCATATTTTAAAATCATAAAGGGTAACTGCCTCCTGCCCCCCTCCTCCTCCCCCGAATCGTCATCCCTACGTGTGGTAGCTGAGAATAAGAAAGAATAGGTAATTCATATAAGACACGTCGATGGTTAGGAACGTAATCAAATCTAGAGTGAATTGAATTAGAAAACATGAATACCATTATCGGGATGGTAAATAATCGAATCAAACTGTATCGGTAACCGGTGATCAAGAGAAGGGATGTCCTGATGAAGTTCCTTTCTACACTCACGTTGCTCCCCGTCTCTCTCTCTATCTCCCTCCCTCTCTCTCTCTCTCTCTCTCTCTCTCTCTCCCTCTCTCTCTCTTCTCTCTCTCTCTCTCTCTTTCTCTCTGTCGTCTCTCTCTATCTTTCTCTCTCTCTCTCTCTCTCTCTCTCTCTCTCTTCCTTCTCTCTCTCTCTCTCTTTCTCTCTCTCTCATGCTCTCTCTCTTTCTCTCTGTCGTCTTTCTCCATCTTTCTCTCTCTCTCTCGCTCTCCCTCGACTCCCTTTCTTTCCTTTTCCTTTAAAAACGCTTTTTGACACACACACGCATATTCACACAATCATATTCACCTCAAACTATTCACTTCCAATTAACATTTATTTTGATTTCATTTCTTTTTTCATACCAAAAGTAATATTATGAATGCATACAATATGACATAAACCATTTAACACATCAACAGTTTTAAAACAGGGAAGACGGCGTGATTCGTAAAAGCATATAATTATGCTCGTGTTGTATATGCATTATAGCAATACAGTATAAATATATAAGAATGAAGAAGAAGAATAGAAGAAGAAATGAAAAGGAATAGAAAGGGGAAAAGGAGTAAAAGAAGTTAAAAACGAAGATTGAGAAAGTGAGAACAAGAGGAAGTAAGAGAGGGAAAGATGTGTACATGCAAATGAGACAAAAAAAACGAGGAGGGCAGACGGAGCAAGCGTGGGAGAGGCAGTGGGAGAGGGAGAGAGAGAGAGAGAGAGGGGGAGATGAAGAAATAGATATACAATATAACAAAAAGAGGGAATTGCAATGTTATAGTTGGCGAGGATATCACGTTGACTAAGATTAGAAGAGGAGTGTAACAAAATGATAGAAGGAATAAAACTCGATTAGCAAACAAGCCATTTCCGGTTTATCAATAATTCATACTTGCTTTGTCACTATATACTAATAAAGTACGTAGTTATGGAAGTAAGTAAGCAAATTAATACGTAAGCAAGCAAGCAAGAAAATCAGCAATCAAGTAAATACGTAAGTAAGTAAAGAAGGTAAGTAAGTAGTTTAGTAATTTAGTAAAGTAAGTGAGTAAATAAGTAAGTAAGTAAATAAGTAAGTTAGTACATGTAAGTAAGTAAATAAGTAAGCAAGTAAGTAAGTAAGTAAAGTACTTAATACAGTAAGTAAGTAGTACATAAGTAAGTAAGCAGGTAAGTAAGTAAACAATCAAGTAAGTAATTAAGTGAGTAAATTGATTAAGTAAGTAAGTAAATAAATAATTTAGTAAGTATTAAGTAAGTAACAAAGTAAGTACGTAACAAAGCAACCAAGGAAGGATTATAAGAATACTACCTTTAAATTTAGTGATCAACAAGTAGATTGCGACATATGCGGTAAGTTTTACTTATATTTACCTCTCTTTGTTATCAAAGGTGATCTGGAATGATGATAAGGAAACTGCATTTCTACACGAACTGCTTTAAAGTAAACACGTTGTTTCCGAGAGAAAATTAAAATAAGTAACAACAACTTAGGACACTGAGTGACTGAGGTATATTGGTGAAAACTCTAAATCGACCCTCATTCGAGAGGTCCCGGGTTCGATGCTTCACAGCCATGGACAAGGTGTTTTGCCCACATTATGTCCCTCTCGAAAAAGTGTAAATGGGTAAATGGTAATGGTGGGGTAATAATAATTTAATGACCCGCAGGAAGAGAAGTATTAATAATGTCGTGGCTACCCTGTGTAAATAAGACTAAATTGTTATTATGTTTTAGAGCTTGCTAGAAGCCGCGGGCAAGAACAATGAATAAATCACATGTGATCATGTGAGACGGAGTGTTGTTCAATCGGTAATAATAATAAGAATATTGGGCTCTTGTATAGCGCTCATATATGTCAGACTTGACACTCCTGGCGCTCCCGATTATTACCCTGGCTTTAGCACGGCTGCCATTACGGCGCTCTAGCATTTCAAGGAATTAATTCTTGCTAGATACCCATGTACATCACCTGGGTTGAGTGTGGCACGTGTTGATTAATTTCTTGCCAAAGGAAATTAGAGCCGCGGCGGGACTTGAACCGCGGACCTTGTGATCGACAGTCCGGTGACGTATCCACTCGACCACAAACTGTTACTCTGGTATTACAATTTTTCTATCCAGATCGTTAAGCAAACATAATTTGATGGTAGTCTTGACAATTTAGTTAAATGTTTCATGAGAGTACGCTACCGTTAAAACCAAAAGTGAAGATACCCGCTAATTACATTTTTAAAATTCTCTATCTTAAGTATGAGCTACTGTTACAATGATTTTACAAGTTTATGAAAGATCTATAAGACACCAAAAGACGCCTAAGGGTTTCCCTAATCTGGAAGCTTGAAGGTGGAAAAGAAAACGTGAACGTCTGTTAACAACATGGGGAAGGACGGTCCTGAAGGTTCTAGATGCAATATGGACCTGAGCTGGGGAGTGGTGCCAAATGTCTTGCAGAAGACTGCATAGGATGAGGAACTTCTGTTGAGGCCCAATGTTCCACATGGAATAGGAGGAACTAAGTCAAAGTCTAAGTATGAAAGATCACTAACAAATAATTCTTAAATTTTCAACGATAAAAAAGACAACTACGGAATTTTACCATCTCTTGGCCATGTCAGCCAGCTACCTACGTATATAGCCATTAATATCATGATGTTAAAGTAATATAGATGAATATATTCCGCGTCGATTTTTCCCGCTGTTAAATGTCACTTTTCTTATTCCTCTACCTGGGTCGTAGTAAACCGGCGCGTTACCATGGTGATTTATTCTTTTCATCTTACCTTCACAGATCCCTCTAGATTCGCAGCTTGACAACATCCAATCCATCAACGGATTTTTAACATGCATTTTAGACTTGTAAAGAGAAATACCACACTATACAATAACGAAAATCAATATACACACAAAGTCTATATCTTCATCGTAAGGGCTATTCATTGTATTTCTGTTAGGTTCAACTTTACACAGGAAGTATACCGTTAAAATGTCCTGGACGCTCCTCGAGTGTAAGTAAGAAATCTAGAAGAGGATTAGATGAAGAATACAAAAGAGGAGGAGGAGACGAAGAAGAAGAAGAAGAAGAAGAAGAAGAAGAAGAAGAAGAAGAAGAAGAAGAAGAAGAAGAAGAAGAAGAAGAAGAAGAAGAAGAGGAAGAAGAAGAAGAATAGGAAAAAGAGGAGGAGTAGAAAGAAGAAGGGAGGAGTAGGAGTAGGAGGATAAAAAGAAGATGATAACAAATTGAATTGGTGATCATTTTGAAACCCTGTTGAAGATCGGTCTCCATTATTGCAGAACTGTTAAAAGAAGAAAAAACGGACAATATGCTTTAATATTATTGTAAACAAAAAGTTGTAATGCAAATTTATCATAAAAATTTCTTTCATATAAAATGTTTCATTATCTTATAATTCCTTTAAAATTTTATCAGCGCAACCTTTATCAAAACAATGTTAAACTATATATAGTATGATCCATCACCGTGCTCCAAAACCAACCAAACAAACCGAAAACAATATCAAACCAACCACAACTGTAAACATTAAGCATTACTTTTTAATTGTCCATATTATTTGATACATTAGAATCGGGCACTATCTTGATATAAACAAATTACGAAATAGGCGACGAGAATCAAGGATTTACACTATGAAAAAAGAAAAAAAGTCAAAACTTTCAAATGGTTTTTATGCATTTGGTTAATGCGAGCTTTAAAGAGACATGGGTTTAATTTAGAAAATGCAATCAATAGATAAAACCTTTAGAAAATAACATAATGATCCGCTATTAAGTTAAAAGTGGATTTTAACTTTATATTTTGAATACACATTATAGTTAATAATGATATCAAAAGCATTCTAAATCTTTGTAATTACAGTTGACTTATCCAAAATCGGATAAACATGAGAAAGTAAAATTTGAATTGACATAATTATTTCTCATCAGCATTAATAGATAATATCATACCACAATCCAAGCAAGGTTCCACCACGAAGTTTACAACTGAAATACCTTACCCTTATAGGCTCATGAGAGGACATTGTGGCAATCACCATCCATCATTCAGTTAGAATTGTAATCAGTGATCATGATTGGTGTACGTCAGAAATGTTGTATTCAAATGTAAAGTTTCTATCCAATCAAAGCCCACCATTGAGTTGAAACCATATTATTGGTCAGAATTGATAAATGAGAGAAATGTTACATTCAATCGTGTAGCGTGGTCTGTGACAAAAAATTAAAAACCAGACTCTTTAGGTTTTTGTTTATTAATCAAAGTTATGATTGATACCTCGTTTTTGACAGCTAAATGTACATGACAGTTAACTTGTTTTTGTTCAGAAGTTACAGAAAAACGAAGCATATTTTAACGATCCTCCAAATTTACTATAGTTTCTTTTGGTTACAGTCTTATGAATTTAATATATTTAACACGTTCCCATGATCAGTTTCTGCAGAATTTGATTCGATGAATCAATCCAATATTCTTGCAGACAACGATCCAAAGATGTATATTTGCCATTCATGTACACCTCGTCCCACAAAGGCCAGTTAGGGTTCGGGTACAGATACTTAGTTCACATAGGCTTAAATATCATGTAATATAATATCATTTTGTAACCACTGATCCTTCAAATTATTTAGCTCGAATGTGCATGTTTTTTAGGGTTGTCACAGTGATGTTGGGTAACAGCATTCATGATTAAAGACCGAATAGGTCGCATTGATTGTCTCGGCAGGCAGTTGTACCATCCATGGCGGTTCAATATTTATCGTGAACCGTGTTCATTTCGCCATCTTAATCACCACCAAAACAGTCCTAAACTATCTAGTTTACATATTTTGCTCACTTTTGCTTTGCTTGACATTAGGGACAATGCAAGCAGGAGCACTTATTGACTGTCCTGTTATCACGACTCACAGATGAGTTTGACAAGAGACCTACAAATTGATTTTGCTTCGGTGAAAGTTACCGGTGTTTTGTCTATTTAGAAAATGGATAAATAGGAGCATTGTTATATTCTAGCATTACAGTGGCCCTCATACACTTGTAACCTTTGAAGAAGCTAACTGTTATCGAAAGAAGATAAAACAAGAATAAGGTATGGGTATGCTAATGGTTTGGCATCTTCTGTCTCGGCACTCTAACCCCAAAAGCTTGTGTTGGATGCTTTGAATCGGAAGCTCTAAGCAATATCACAGATATTTTAGTAGCAGCTGCCATTACAGCGCTTGAGCGTTCCAAGGAATTTACTCTTGCCAGGTACCCATTTACCTCACCTGGATAGAGCGTGGCAAATGTAGATCAATCTCTTTCGAAGGGACATTAGTGCTGCAACTGAGATTTGAACCCCGAACCTTGTAGTTCACAGTCTGGAGACTTATCCACTGGACAACAAAAAAGCAATAAATTGGAGCAACTCGGTAATAAATTGCACAATCGAGTGGTATAATAGGCCTCTCTTCATCTTCTTATGTATTAACGAAATAAACACATCTGACTGAGATGCAACAAGCAAACCAACAAAAATAAAAATAAAAGAACGTAAGTACCTCACGTGACATATTCAACTCTGTGTTTTCGTTTCGAGATTTCTGAATTCATTAATTCCACTAATACATTACATGACTAACCAAATAGAAAGAGAAATCACACACCAACAAGCAAACTAGAATAATATGGGGGTTATGATTTGCAATTTGAAGTTGACTTTAGATTTTCCGGCTCAATGTTCACATGCGATCTTTGGGGATGATACTATATTGGAGGAAGGTGAAGGAGAGAGAGAGAGAGAGAGAGAGAGAGAGAGAGAGAGAGAGGGGGGAGAGAAGGAAAAAAACTGAATTACGACTCGATTCGATTCGCCTCACAGCACAGCAGCAGAATATCGGTCAACCACGCGAGACGGCGGGCTAAGGGAGGCAAAGGGCGGTGTGGTGGATCATGGGGTCATCGCAGACGAGAAAGAGTGATGAAATGATGGTGAGATTGAAAGAGACATTGACGGAGAGAAATAGAAATGCACAGAAAACAGAGAGGAATCATTATTCCATATAGGTGTATACGACGCCAGTAGAAAGACACAAAGAGAAAGAGAGAGAGAGAGAGAGAGAGACTCAAACAAAATAGAGAGATAGACAAGACATTTAGAGAATACAGATGAATCAAGTCGAGAGACGGACAAGGAAAGTTTTAGCGAGGATACAGATATATGTAATTTATCAACAGAGAACGATTGAGCAGGAGATCTCCCTGGATTGAGGTAGAGAAAGAGGGAGAGGGTGAGGGAAGAGAGAGGGAGGGAGAGGGGAGGCGAGGGAGAAGGAGGGACGAGGAGGGAGAGGAATCGGGAGGGTAGTAGGGACGTAGGGAAGAGAGGGAGAGAGGAAGGGGGTTAGAAGGAGGGAGGGAAAGGGGAGGAAAAGACTAGGTTAGACGATCAAGCATGATTATATTATGGAATTAATTTAATATTATTGAATCAGTTTTAAATAGGAGGTCGCAAAAAGTCAAACAAGGGGCCCTGTGCCAATTTTTACATATACCGACGGGCAAAAGGTGTCGAAAGAGGTTTCGAACATATTTTTAAGGGATTTTTCGACAGGGCAATAAAAATGTTCGATTTTCTATTTTTTTCTAATTTTGAACAAAGGGGGTATCATCTCCATACCCCACCCCCTCTAGCGACGCCCTTGTATCTAAGGCATGATTACATCAATCCCGCATTCTACAGGTGCTACAGCCCTCAATCTGGCTCGCCACGATAAACTCTGAATATTGACTATTCGGGCATGAGGGCGATTGAGAGGCAGGGTGCAACGAAAGGGCACATCGGTTGACATATTCAACACGCAACACTCTTCCTAGTGTATGTAGCAAGCAATCTATTCAAATGACATTCCCCTTCCAAATTGATTATAATTATTCCATTTTTAACAATGACAAGCAACAATAATTTTGTTGTAAAGATTTTGTGTTAAGCAAGTCCACCCATAAAAAGAAGAAAAATACGGTGTGGCAACCGCAATCGCACAGTCGATGTCCTTGACATTGGTGAAATATTCCTCATTTGCACGATAATAAGCATCATGAAATTGAGACACATGAAAAAGAATATCAGAAAAATAGTATGAGGGAGAGAGGGGAAGAGAGAGGGAGAGAGAGAGAGAGAGAGAATTACAATGTATATGGTTAGGAGGGGGTCTCATTGTGTACACCATTGGATATAATGATATATGTAACATTTAAGGGTTGAGACGTAAAAACATCAAAGGTTTACCAGTAGACACAATGATCGAGAGGAAAAACATATATGAGGGAGCCGGGGAGGGGGCAGAAAAATACTCATGTGCGACGTCATGATTACCATAAACTGCCCTTGGAATATTGACCACTCGGGTGTGAGAGGGGTCGAGGGCATTTGATAGCAACGTCGTAGGCAAATTATCGGAGAGTTCTGCTGAAAAAACCCTGCATACCAGTATCTAGAACAACAATGTGAACGTCCCTTTATGTTGTTAATAGTACATGGTTAAAGTGTGGACAATCTGAATTTAAAAGGAAATCACCCAAACACGCTGAAAATCACATTAAAAAGAACTGCCAAAGATGTTACACAGTGAGAATTCGTACTCCATTGACGAACTAATTCACCTGAGATACTCATCTCACTACTAACAAAAATACATGTATACAAAGGAGATTTTATATCCAATTTTGGAAAATATCATTTGCTTAAAAATTATGTTTCGTTGAATTCTGTGTAATTCATTTCTCGCCTTTATCAGTGTGTATCAAGGGTGCTTCGGCCACTACTGTTTGATCTATTATTGTAAGAAAGCCATGCAACGTACTTTTCCATCCATTCCAAAGAATTTTGTAGAAAACAGGGAGAGTAATGCTAAAACGCAACCTCGAGAGAACTTAAGCTAAGCAAAGCATCCGGAACTCTTTATTTTACAAAGCAGAGAGCTGAATAAAAGCAAGAGCCCAGAGCGATTATGAATGTATTCGTATTGAAAATGTGTTCCTTGACATGCTTTTAGGAAGGTTTAGCTTAAATTTGGAATATGCATTCCACTAATCCTTAACACACACCGAGGCCTGCCGATGTTCTTCTTCTTACTTCCCTCTCTTCTTCCTTTTTCTTCATCTTCTACCTTTCGTCCTTCCTCTCCTTTCTTGTTCTTCTTCTTGTTCTCCTTATTCTTCTACTTCTTCTCCTTTCTTGTTGTTGTTCTTGTTCTCCTTCTTCTCATTTCTTGTTCTTGTTCTTGTTCTCCTTGTTCTCCTTTCTTGTTCTTGTTCTTGTTCTCCTTGTTCTCCTTTCTTGTTCTTGTTCTTGTTCTCCTTCTTCTCATTTCTTGTTCTTGTTCTTGTTCTCCTTCTTCTCCTTTCTTGTTCTTCTTCTTGTTCTCCTTATTCTTCTACTTCTTTTCATTTCTTGTTCTTGTTCTTGTTCTTGTTCTCCTTATTCTTCTACTTCTTTTCATTTCTTGTTCTTGTTCTCCTTGTTCTTCTACTTCTTCTCATTTCTTGTTGTTGTTGTTGTTCTCCTTGTTCTCCTTTCTTGTTCTTCTTCTTGTTCTCCTTATTCTTCTACTTCTTCTCATTTCTTGTTGTTCTTGTTCTCCTTCTTCTCACTTCTTGTTCTTGTTCTTGTTCTCCTTCTTCTCATTTCTTGTTCTTGTTCTTGTTCTCCTTGTTCTCCTTTCCTGTTCTTGTTCTTGTTCTCCTTGTTCTCCTTTCTTGTGTTTGTTCTTTTCGTTCTTCTTCCCACCCTCCTCCATCTTCTTCTTCTTCTACCTTTCGTCCTTCCTCTCATTTCTTGTTCTTCTTCTTGTTCTCCTTGTTCTACTTCTTCTCCTTTCTTGTGTTTGTTCTTCTCATTCTTCTTCATCTTCTTCTTATACCCTTTGTCCTTCCTTGTTCTTCTTCTTGTTCTCCTGTAGTACATTGGTAAATCCAAAACCAAATTTGATGGATTGGGTAGCATTTATGCCAGTACCAAATTATTTAATCAATTGCCATGTCTTTCACGTGCTGAGCAAGATTACACAAAACTTTTTACAGCAGTTCAAGAATATTACGGAAGAGGTCATTAATTTGCCATTTAAAAAATGTTGTTAATGTTTGGAATGCTTTTTACCCAATATTATTATGTATTGTAAATGTTGTATTCCTTCCTTTTTATCTTTGACTTTCTCTTTTGTTGCCCCTTCCTTATTTTATTTCTCTTCACTTTGACCGGTAGCCTAGTCATATATCTCTCTTTTCTTCTGCTATATGTAAAACCTTCTTCTACTTCTTCATCTCATTCTTTTTCTCATCCTCCTCATTCTTCTTCATCCCTCCTCCTTCTTCATGTATTTTTCCCCGATATATTAATATCTCATATGACGAAAGAACTACTCTTTTTAGAACCCTGATGTGCTAGTCTACTATTAAGTTAGTTCAGACCCTGCATGTAGTGTTACTCTAACAAGATCTCGTGTCTGCAAAGCAACCACCAAACCACATTTAACCTTCTCATACGTTATCCGCAATCAAATACCGAACAAAATCTCACATAAGTACCTTTTCAATGTGTCTTTTAATCGATTGTCATTCAATACCTACACATATACATCAGTCACTTAAAAGCAAGTCGCACTCAAAAACAAGTCAATATTACACAATTACTATATTCTTTCAAAGCACGACAAACGGTGGCATTTATCTATTCTATGATACACCTATACACCCACGGGTTATCTTCTACAAGACATCTCATAAATAGACTGCAAATTATAAACGGGGCGAGGGGGGTGTACAAGATGCACGCCTGTCAGGAGTATAGGTAGCAACAAGTGTTTTCTCTCTAAAAATGATCCCCTATGCATATGACATTTCCAAGCATAATCCTTAAAGGCAAATTATATTACTGCCATGAATAAATTTGACTCATCAGAGCTCCTGTCAAATATACTGCTTTTATCGTCTTAAGGCGGAAAGGCAGAGACAGAATTTTTGGTGCACGGCAGAGCATATTTAAATGATCTCTTATACACAAAATGCAAAACAAGTCATTTCTCTGTCTCTCTTTCCGTTGACCCAAATAAGTTTTCAATTTTCATATATCAAATATTCCCTAGAGGCACAGGCTTCATAAATTCTATATTACCTTCCGCTAATCAATCTAGTTTAATGATACAGTTAACAAATAAATTATTCATACCCCTTGTAAATTTGATGTATTTTTTTGTTTTTCATGACCAAAAAAGGAAAGGTGGTTGAAATAGGGCCTTTTCAAATACTAAAAAAATTACAAAACTTGGTAAGGGTATGAATGATCTAGTTGTTAAATGTATATAACATGTTATTTTATGTGTTTATTATCAAGGAAATGATATCATTTTTTTTGGTGCAAATTAAAATTATATATATATATCATTATTGCATAAAACCAAACATGAAATGGAATGGGAGACCATGAACTCAATGCAGGATTTGTGTTCAACACTACAGGAGGAATTTTCAAATTTCCTTTAAAAAAAACCTTGGAATGGGCTATATTGATAGAAAATGGTTTTCCTTTCTAGAAATTCAATCAAGCTTAAAATGTAACAGAAGATTTGTCATTTTCACATGAAAAAAAAAATTAATAAAAACAAGTCATAAAAATATTGTCTTGATACTAAAATGTATAGGAACAGGCCATATTTAACATTCTCAATACAAAAAAAAAGGATAAAAAAGGATCAATGAAACCCATTGCCAATTACTTCATTAAACTACTCTTCACACCATAAGAAAATACATGTCATTTTACAAATTGTGTTGAAATGGCTTAACTCATTTTCACAGAGACATATACAATCTATTATAAAATAGTAAACAGGGTTAATTGTTTTCACAATCAAAGATTAAGTGGATTCAGGTGAAGGAGTTAACTTGGTGTAAAATGATATAATGATGAAGGGTAATCCAACCAAGCAACCATTGTAATGAGTTCATTTGTATGAAAGTAGAAAAATTGGAGAAACAGAATGGTGAAAGTTTGAAATAAATCAGACCAATAATAAAGGAGTTATGAATGTTTGAAATATGAGATCCCTAAATCACTGCGAATCTCTATTTGGCAATTGGGTTTAATAGTGGATTATGACGTACAGTACAGCTGTAGTCATGGACAACTCTCCAATTTGATGTCTACAAAAATATCATTAGTTTCTGTTTTTCTCCATAGTGCCTTCTCAATTAGGGCACTTCTCAACAAAATATTACGAATAGTATACTAATGTAGGTCCTTAGGTCCTCTAAAAAAAATCCTCCCAAGTCATACATTTTGAGACACATCATGAGTTGAAACAAATAGGAAAGTTGTCTAGCACTACGTTACAGTGATATTACCGCTTCAGCCAATTCGAAGTGCCCATACGTATTGTGATAATAACTTTCAAAAATTCACAGCTTTGTTTTTTTCCTTTTTTACCAGTCTGCCTCTTAGATTTTTCTGCTTTCTTTTAAGGTAGTTGACTGTTAAGAGATTTCCTTTAACTCTCTCCTGGTTGGCAGCAAACAAAATGGACAAAAAAAGTTGCATTTCCAGAGGACGGATGGTAGACTGTAAAGTCATCATACATGTATAAACATAATGAGCAAAGCATGGGGTATTAATAATTGACTGTTGAAAGCAAGAAGGTCATTAACTCTGTATTGAGAGTAAATGAGTTAATGCCCTTCTGGCTGCAAACATAGCATCATCCACTGAGAGCCAGAAGGGAGTCAATTAATAGCATTTGACAGCGTTAAATGCCCTTATGGCCGTCAGCAGACGATATGATGTTTATCTGAACAAGCAGAGAGTGAAAATTAAGCACAAATAACCCAATTTGTAACTATGCATGAAATGTCAAAATACATTTGTGCAGACAATGATGACTGATATCTCAGGTGGTGAAGCCGGTTTGGCTAAGTAATAATGAAGGCACTTCATAGCACTTCAACGGCTGGAATGATGAATGGATCACAATTACAAAACAAGTGATGTGATCATTCTATTTTCAATCAATGACGAACTGGGAATATATTATGAGAAAGAAGCTCTGCCAGTAGCATGATGCAAGATGTTACATTCAAACCTGTATACATTGGGCCTCTTACAAGATGAGTTTTATGTTGCCCTCGCTAACCTTATGTTGTTGTTGTTTGTTGTTATACAAATGTGAGATATAGTCATGAATACAACCTGTAGTCACGTATTATACTGTACCAGCATGATCATGGTATAAATGTCCACAAATTACTTGAAAATCTAACCTAAAAAGTGGACAAGTGTCACATTCACATACAATTCTTGAGAGTAAAATACAGATCATCTAAGAAGTATCACACTGAAAGATATCAGTACCAAAGCTCACTTCTGACCCCCTCTCAAACAATCAGGAAATATGCGGCTTATTTGCTACTTTTGAGAAAACTCTTTTGAGGTAGTCTTGATGGAATTTCAAAAGTTTATTTCAACACAAAAATGCCCAGACCACACACAACATACAAATGTTAGTAATTCTTAGTCATGCACACATAAGCTTTACAAGTTACACGTTGTTGACTAAAAATATGACAAACTCCCCATCCCCTCTTCCCTCAGTATTTGTCAAATTTCAGAATCAATCAATCATATCTTTCAAGATAATACAAAATCATACAGTGAAATAATATACATACTGGCCTTAAACCATAAATATACATGAATTAAGAATCAGTTTTCTTTGTTTCCAGCCTCTCATGTATTATAACTGGTAGCTTATTTATTAATGTTGATTTTGTGTTTGAAATCTATGAAGTTATGTTCTTTTGAATTGAAATTTCTTGGAAATACCCAGACTTAACTGCTGCCCCACCCCAAAAAACAATTCAAAGTCACAAACAATGTAAGGTGTTAATTTCAAAGGAGTCAAAGGCTTGGTATAAACCTGGTTTAAAAAAATGCAGCATGAGATTTTTTTTAGGAGAACCACTTGATAAATAGTATAGTACACAGTAAAACTAAAAGAAGCAAAACTTGTAACCAATTCTTTACTTATCAATGAAATTCATGGAGAATACAAGAATACAACATCTCTTTGTGCAACACCACATACTACAAAATGATGTGTTTACTTTGTGAATAGCTTGATTGAGATTTCAGTTATTTAACCTGCATGCATTAGGCAAAGGGCAACACTCTTCTTTTCTCCATCTGAACCGTTTGTTGTGCCTGCAACAACAGCTATTTCTAAGTCTTTTTCTTTCAATAAAATTAAATACCATCAAGTTCACATTGTTCTAGCCCTTCATGCTGATTTTCATATTGAGCACATTTTACACATCAAACAGCAATCGATTTCAGAGAATAACAACACAATTACAAATATAACAATTAAAATTGTCAGTAAAAATCAGTCAATAATTCGTGATCAATGAAATCAAAATTTTCATGGTCTAAAATGACTTAATAACAGGTAATAAAAATGTACGGACTATTAAAAAAAGAGGCATCTATTATTATCATGTTTCTTGGTCTCTTTTTCTTTTACAGAGCTTTGTTTAGGATCTAGTTCAAGATAACTGTCAGTATCATATCCGTCCCCTTCCAACGATTATCAGGTTTTGTATGTATCACTTTCTACTCCAATTATCCACTCTGTGGCATTAACTGTTAAACAAGAACTGTTCTTATCTACATTTGAGCTTTCAACTGTGATCTCTATTCATATTCATCAAGTAGGCTAAAAAATATGATATGATATCAAATATTCATGTATGTGAGTCCAGCTCACAAGATTTTACCGAATTTCCATTTCTACTCAGTAGATTTGACACCATCCTTCCAGAATGTTTTTCTTTACACCAGGGGCCCATTTCATAAAACTTGTTATCTATAACAAATGCTAAATTTCTATGACAAATCTGCTCTCAGCCAATCAGATGCCATGATTTCAGTAGCTTATAACAGTAGCTTGTAACTTGTTATTGATATCAAGTTTCATGAAACAGGGCCCAGAATTTATCTTTGCATGAGGTACAAAGTGTGAACTATGCATATCTAAAATATTACTCCAATTATTGAATAAGAAATATTTTCTAGTAGGCCATTATTCTATTAATTCATTAAAATGATATTTTAAAAACTTAACTTTGTTGTGATGACAAAGGTGAAGGATAGTGAACTGTATTATAATGAATGAATGTCACTGCTGATGAGAGAACCTACTAGGCTGCTTATTCTTCTACGCATTGATGAACTTTACATAGCTCATAATCATCAAAAGCCTCCTAAATTAAAAGGTATTTAGAACCTTGGAATAGGAAGGGGTAAGGAAGGGCATGGGAAGGGGTGCAAGAAGTGGTGAGGAGAATGAGGGGGGTTGTGGGGAGGGGAGGGGGTTGATGGAAGGGTGGGTGGGTGAAGGGAAGGTGGATGGGGTAGATATTACATAAAATATCACCCATGTAGACTATCCTCATTTAGGACTTGGTACTACCATAGGGGATGATGATGAAGTGGCCGCAGCCATGAGGAGGTTCACGTGCACCATTATTCTATTAATTCATTAAAATGATATTTTAAAAACTTAACTTTGTTGTGATGACAAAGGTGAAGGATAGTGAACTGTATTATAATGAATGAATGTCACTGCTGATGAGAGAACCTACTAGGCTGCTTATTCTTCTACGCATTGATGAACTTTACATAGCTCATAATC
The DNA here is from genome assembly GCA_037976565.1 of Mesocentrotus franciscanus. Lineage (NCBI taxonomy): Eukaryota > Metazoa > Echinodermata > Echinoidea > Camarodonta > Strongylocentrotidae > Mesocentrotus > Mesocentrotus franciscanus. The sequence goes on along the minus strand of CP137679.1, from coordinate 2,274,120 downwards.
ATCAAAAGCCTCCTAAATTAAAAGGTATTTAGAACCTTGGAATAGGAAGGGGTAAGGAAGGGCATGGGAAGGGGTGCAAGAAGTGGTGAGGAGAATGAGGGGGGTTGTGGGGAGGGGAGGGGGTTGATGGAAGGGTGGGTGGGTGAAGGGAAGGTGGATGGGGTAGATGTTACATAAAATATCACCCATGTAGACTATCCTCATTTAGGACTTGGTACTACCATAGGGGATGATGATGAAGTGGCCGCAGCCATGAGGAGGTTCACGTGCATCTTGTTCCCTTTATGCTTGCAGATTGCAGCTCCACAACCACACACAAAGAACTTGGACTTGATGGCCCAGAACTTGTCACCATAATCAAACCTGCGAACAATAAATAAAAAAAGGAAATTTAAAATATTAAAATAATTACAGATATTGAATGAATGACAACATAACTGAATAAGAAATTAATGAAAGAGAATTATATGTATATATGCAGAAAGAGAGTAAGAAATAAAGGGAGAGAGAGATGGAGAGATAGAGAGAAAGAGAGAGAGAGAGAGAGGGAGAGAGAGAGAGAGAGAGAGAAGGGGAGGGTTGTATTTAGATGCATATGACAGGAAGAGGGATAGGTCCAAAGAGGATTCATGGAAATATGCAGGGATGTAGAAAGAGAGAGAGAGAGAGAGAGAGAGAGAGAGAAGGGATGGACTTAAAGATTTGTCACCTTTTCAAAGACATAAAATCTGTATTAAAATATATGGATTAATATCTTTTTGGCTCCAAACATAGAATGACATGAGAGAAAGAGGGATTGGTAATACATGTAAGAGGATTGATGGAGAGAAGGGGGATGTAGTACCAGGGAGAGAAGGAAGGAATAAGGAGGATGGAGAGAGGGAAGAAGGGAGGGAGAATGTGTGTGTGTGGATGGTGAAGATCACAAAAGACAGGATTACAATAAGATCATGACGTGTTGACTCTCCTGTTTAAGGTCACTATCTCTAGTGGCACAAAGCAATGAATGGCAGCCCCATGGTTGTCTGTGCAAATCCTCCACTCATCCTTAAATGTAATTATCACACTACATCCCACCATATTTGCTTTTCACACTGTCATAACTGAATGAGCCAAACAAACATGCCATCCAATAGAAAGGGGAACACACAAAAATCTAAAATCCCTCGACGTAGGAGTAAAAATGGAAGGAATAACATGTATAACATGTAGAATCAAACTCAATGCACCAATCCTACACTAAATTTCCCCTGATGATATTCCCCACATTGCTGTGGTAGTCATGGCAACCAATGACACAGACCCCCCATCCCCAACAATTCTCAGGACTCTCTTTCCCAGGTACTTTCTTTCTTTTTTCTCTCTCTCTCATTCTTCAGCTTTAAAAAAAAAAATCCATGTTGTAATATTATTAAAATATATTTTTATTATTCTGAAAAGCTTTTAGGGAACTATACAATATTTTTGAAACTTGAAAGTCATATATTATAAATTTTTGCATTTACAGATTCAATAAAGGATGATAAGCTTCCTGCAATTATAGTGTACTTTAAAAAAAAAATCCATTTAGAGGAAACAAATGCTGCATACAAATTATCTTTCATAAAATAAAATACATATCACTTGATCTATGATATCTAGCTGCTCACAACACCCATGACCAAATTGAAATATTTTCATTATAAACAATATAATCTTCGCATTGATTGAAGAAGAAGTGCTTGATATAAGGTACATGTACATTAAATGCGACTTACTTGCGGTTTGATTGGTTGTGAAATTCAATATCGAATAGAATTTATATAAATAGTGAAAGAGCTTTAAGATGGCTAGATTCATCATTCACATCAACTAAAGGTCGACATCCAATACGCTATCTTAGTATGATGTGAATATTCTCATGATTATTAAAGATAAAGTTGAGTTCTGGTAAATATAGAAAATAAATTCTCACAGAATCCAACGAAACTTACACTGAATGTTCAAGATTACAAATAAATGACATGTGCCAAACAATTTTGGTAGAAAATGTATAGTGGCTGAGTAATGGGCATAGAAAGATAAGGAAATCCGGGTAAGTCGGCCCGACACCATGTGCTTATTTAAACACAGGTCCCTACATTATATGTGCAAATGGGAGTTGTGGTTTTTCTCCAAGATGATGCCCAGTAAGTTTGGATGTGTTTGTTTTCATTTCACTGGTTCAAACAACCAATCTACTGCAGGATAAACAATTCAGAATAAATCATAGCAATTTTCTCTCAAAATACGATTCCCATACAAGAGCTCAAGATTAGCTTTAAGCTACATGTATATAGTAATACTTCAATGCTTGAACTTAAAGCAGAAAGTTTGTTCTCAGCACAGATTCTACGTTAAATTTCCCTGCATGACACGTCTTGGGAAACTGACCCATCACCAAAATGACCCATATATTTTCAAAGCACACATCCCAAGTCATTAATGGATCATATAAGCCTGGAGTTGTAATCTATACACATCTGATATCTCTCACACACACAAGAGAGACACTGTCTGTTGGGAGTCAGAAGGGCATTAACTCACAAACTTCAACAGATTTAATGCCCTCTTGGTTCTCAACCAATGAAATATCATAAACACAGCCACAGATGAGATGGCATGGAATCTCTCTCTCTCTCATCTATTCGACATCGTATTCAAGCGAGACCACCATTTACCAATCCAAACACTACAATAACTTTCTTTCCCATCATGCCGTAGGACTCGCTGCTGAGAAGACGACGACGGCCAGGGATGGTTTCATTCTGTATGACTGTGAGAAACATGGCCATACAACGCAAATACCACCCCACACCAGATCAATATCGATGGTAAACACGGGTCTGGCGTCGGACTGAGCGCCGCTGCCGCAACGAAGATCAAGAAAGCAGTGGATTTGATGTCTAGAAGTACAAGGAACCTTCGGGTGGATCAATGTTGGCTCTTGGGTGCTGTTCACATTACGTTCTGCGTTCATGACCAAACTGATCTCTTTATCTGAGCCCAATAGTGAGTTAGAATTCCCTTTATCATTTCTGGGTTATGTCTTAATTTCTTTGATTCTTTCTAATATCCCTTACCAAGGTTTGCACAAAAAGAAGAAAAGAAAAACGATCCATGCAAATTTGAAATCACTGATTTAAACATGTTTTTAAAAACAAGAATTTAAATTGCATTTTTAAAAATTAATTTAATTTATAATCTAACAAATTTGAATAAATCAAGTATTGGTAAAAATGTCTTTGTACAACAAATTTTCATATGTGAACCTTGCCTTCCAACAGAGGGGGACCATGTATAGACCACTTTTTTCCTTTCTAAAAAAGTTAAAAAATAATAATATTCTGAGTTTATATAGCGCTGAATACATCTACGATATCTCTAAGCGATTTGAATCAGGCTTGCCAACAAACAATGTATGCACATTATCTACTCCCTGGGGAGCATTCCACCCAGGCGCAATTTTACAGATGCTCACGTAACTGAGCAAACTACAGTGACTTTCGCACTGTACCAGGAACCTATTGAAAACCTAGGTGAACAGTGTGAAATATGGATAACGTCCTGCCAAAGGACGTTGGTGCCGGACTGGGATTTGAACCCTCAACCCTTTGATTGAGAGTCAAGTGAATGAACACTATACCACGACACTTCCACAATAGAATTGTAACATGGGTGATACAGGTATTCAAAAACATCGATACCTAGATAGCTCATCATCATCCCTGCGTTTCCTAATTAGCATGCTCTCATGGAATCAACCAAAGAAACCGATCTCAATCTCATTGATTGGAAAGTTACCATAACCCCTGATATATTAACCCTCAGTTTGTTTGAGCATTCATTAAAAATGCTTTCTAAGACATTCTCCAGAAACCGTCGCCCAATGTTTGTTTAGCATTTAATGACAAGGATTTCATGAACGATTTCCAACTAAAGAAACCGATCTCAATCTCATTGATTGGAAAGTTACTATAACCCCTGCAATTTTAACCCTCGGCTTGTTTGAGCATTCATTCAGAATTTTTTCTGAGACACTGTCCAGAAACCTTAGCCCAATGTTTGTTTAGCATTCAATGACAAGGCTTTCATGAACGGTTTCCATTTATGATTAATGAAACAGAGAGTGGTACACAAAGAATCATTTTCACATGAGCAATATGATGCAATGTAATCCTCTGGATAGCCACAGAGAATGGGACTGTGCAGGATCATTGCCATCTTTTCAGAAGGTTCTCATCAAAGGTTGAATCCTTGATTTTGTTTCAACTATCTTTGGCATGAAAGACAGGAGATTACTGATTTAATTTTGTTTGGACTATCTCACTAATCTTGGGATAATAGGAATATACATGTATGACAGAGTTAATATCCCAACCACCGATCTCCTCATGGTAACTTTAAAAGTTATTTCAAGAACAGCAATTTGGTATTCAAACTAGCACAATCTCTTTACAACAGTTTCAATCAAGCTGATGTGTTGAATATTGGATACCAGGATACAACTCAAAATAGACAGAGCAAAAAAGTTTGGCACGATTGGTCCCCTTCCATGTTTAGACAAAATTAGTTCACAACAATCCAATGAATACTGATTACTAAACGAGGGGTGCCATATGGTGCATGGAAAAAATTACAAGTGTTTCATTACTACTGTAGAAAAGATTTCACTATACAACAGCACAAGCTACATCTCAATCTCTCAGAACCAACAATTGCTCAGGGCTTTTAAAGTCAATATTCAGTCATCATTTCCATTTGTATGAAAACATAAAGTAATAAGATAATAGACAGGACACAAACAAGATTCCCATGAATAATGAAGGTCTTCTATACAGCTTCTGTTTCAACCTTCACCAATGCAGAGAATTTCCCCCCGATACAAGGAGAAACAGAAACGTGACCAATTGAATTTATGAAAAGGTCACCTTGCAAACAACCCGATTGTGTACAATTTAACTGTGCATCATCGCAGCTTTAACGGAGAGAGGCATCTTTTAATCTCGACTACATCTAAGAAAAATATGATGCCAGAGGCAGATGAGCCATGGGTGCCCATGTTTTCCAACCTCCTGCTACAGTGTATTTGCTGTCCGCCTGCCTCTTCATACAGTTAGAATAATGACTCTAGTGACTTAGCAACATCATCACAGCGAGGTCAAGCTATAGGTTGCCATGACAACAAGGTGCACGCAGCAGACGATGGAGGGGAGAGTAAGACCCAACTGTGCAGTCACCCGGGGTGGAAATCGTTACAAATCATGATGTCATCTCATTATACTATAATGTTCCCTGAAGACCCAAGTTGTTGGTTTGTCACATCTATGCAGTACTAATCAAAGCACCTCTCTCTCTCGTAAATCTTGGGCAAACAGAAGCAGGCATGCCCTCCAACTATTTCACTTCATGTCACTAACCTGCACAGAATAATTAAATTGTATTCAAAGTATGTTGCAATAAAACTTGTGTGTACCATTTTGTGAGAATAGTAGAAATGTTAGACTGTAAAAATCGTACATTTACATGTAACTTGCATTAATGTTGTGAAAGAATTTTTTCTAAACTTACTGCTATTTCTTTACATACAAGATTTTAACTTAATATTTTTCATTATATTAACAGTGAGAAGCAAATTATGTGAACATGATTTGAGCAATGTTTGAGTTAATATTACTCCAATCTGGATTATAAATTTGTTATTGCATCAATTTGCTTAATGTTGTTATGTTGTTATCAGAGGAACAGAAATGTGAGAGATTATATAAGGAAGACAATGTAAAAAAAAATACATGGCATGTAAATTTTTAAGTTTTCAATGACGAACAGAAAACAACAAAAAAGATGAAGAAAAAAAAAGAGAAGAGAATGATAGAGATAAAGAGAAATGCAGAGTATTTAATGCAACACATTTACAACTAAGTCAACATTAGGGAGTGCCATAAATGACAAGAAAAAGATGGAAATATGGCTGCATAAAAAAATAAAAAAATAAAAAATAGCCCAAGGCTACGAATCCCAGTCCATATGGCGTTCTAATTTCTCACCACACAAAAACACGCCATGCAAGATTTATCAATGCTTCAGACAGTAGCGAGGTGAGTTTATAATGAGACGAAGAACCTGCACAACAAAATGCATCACAAGATTATGTCACTATGGCAACCACTAATGCTTGAATTTCAAATTTGAAATAATCTTTCGAGATTTCTTGAGGTAAACCCAGTTAATTGCATTGCACATCAGTCAGGATTTGGCGGCATAATAATGTCATTCATAAGGCACTACCTGAACTTCTTCATTACACAGCCTAAGAATGATGGAGTTGGGGTATTAGGAAGAAGATGGGAATATCTTCTTGACTCAATAAACTAAATGCATATAAAATGGCCATAATACTGTGGTCCCACTGCCACTGCCACTGCAACTGCTAAGAATACAGTCAAAACTGTCTTAGTGGCTACATATACGATGTACCTTTCTATAAAGGCCATCTCTCTATCTCTCCATGTATTTTATCTCCCTCTAGAACAAAATGTGTGATGAAAAAACCTGTGTAAAAGGGTCACCTGTCTACAGTGGCCATTTTTTCTGTTTCCCTGGGGTGGCCTTAATACATGTAGACAGGTTTGACTTTATAAAAATGCCCTTGCCTTTAAAGATACTATGTCCCTTTTGCAGCCAACATCAAATTCTGTAGAAATTTGCAGGAATTATGAATATGTCATGTACAGTATGTCCTATCTGTGAAATTTAAACTTTAGCAGTGTCCTAATATTCAAATTATGCAAGGAAACCCGTTTACTTGCTAGACTTCACTGTCAGACACTATTGAGTGACTGACTGGCTTTTTCATCTTTGGTAATAACATACATAAAATGAGCTGTAAAGGGTACATGAGCATTTGTCTACATCAATAACCCACTTCTTGTAATGGCCAAAATTAAACTGATTGAATCTTTGCGCAGCATAAAACGTACGACCATTCGGTACAATGGTCTGAAAAATCAGACTATTACTTACTGGCTCTATAGCTCCTAAGTCGATTCGACAACTAATAGTCGTTATTTTCCCACTTAAAGACATTTTCAAGCCCCCCCCCCCTTTTTTTAGGGAAGTGCTAAATTAGTATTGTCTTTCAAATGCCGTTGGAATTTAACCTTTTCATTTTTTTGGCCTGCAAATGGGACATAGTACCTTTTGCAGCCAACATCAAATTTTGTAGAACCTTGCAGGAATTATGGATATGTCACATATGTCCTATCTGTGAAATTTAGACATTAGCGGTGTCTTAGTATTCAAATTATGCAAGGAAACCTATTTACTTTCTAGACTTCACTGGGACACTATTGAGTGACTTAATGACTTCTTTTTTTCTTTGGTAATAACATACATAAAATGAGCTGTAAAGGGTACAGAGCATTTGTCTACATCAATAACCCACTTCTTGTAATGGCCAAAATTAAACTGATTGAATCTTTGCGCAGCACAAAACGTACGACTATTTGGTACAAAGGTCTGCAAATCAGACCATTTACTAAATTGAATGCAAATTTGCAATCACTTAAGTCGATTTGACAACTCACGGTTGTTATTTTTCCACAAAAACACATTGTCAAGCCCTTTCGTTTTGAGGGAAGTTCCAAGTTATGCCCGTGGAATTTTAACCTTTTCATTTTTTTGGCCAACAAATGGGACATAGTACCTTTAAAGCATACTACACAAATTTTCAATCACAACCTCAATTGTAAAATAAATAAATAAACAATAAAATGAACATAAATCATACAAGACATCACATTGATACAGTGGAACCTCATTATAACGAGACCATGGAAATTACCTTGTTATAATTAGGGTAAAAAACAAAAGAATATAAAGAACTGGGACTAGCAAAATCACCTCGTTATATCAGAGCTCTTTATAATGAGGTTCCACTGTATTTGCATACTAGAGATTATTTCTATTCAAATCATCCATCTTAATTTTCATCCATACTCTCACTGTCATACAGAAAGGTCAAGATCTTTCTCATATCACTAACCAAAATCTTCATTGGCCATATTTTTGTCTGAAAATGGTAAATTTTATATCTACACTGTAACTTACAAAAGAGAGGGAAAAAGTCTTATAGAAGAGAAATCTTATTGAAGAGAAGCCTTATCGAAGTCTTATGGAAGAGAAGCCTTATTGAAGTCTTATGGAAGAGAAGCCTTATTATAGTCTTATGGAAGAGAAACCTTATTGAAGTCTTATGGAAGAGAAGTCTTAAGTCTTATGGAAGAGAAGCCTTATTGAAGTATTATGGAAGAGAAGCCTTATTGAAGTCTTATGGAAGAGAAGTCTTATGGAAGAGAAGTCTTAAGGAAGTCTTATGGAAGAGAAGTCTTATGGAAGAGAAGTCTTAAGGAAGTCTTATGGAAGAGAAGCCTTCTTGAAGTATTATGGAAGAGAAACCTTATTGAAGTCTTATGGAAGAGAAGCCTTATTGAAGTCTTATGGAAGAGATGCCTTTTTGAAGTCTTATGAAAGAGAAGCCTCAATGAAGTCTTATGGAAGAAAAGCCTTATGGAAGTCTTATGGAAGAGAAGTCTTAAGTAGAGAAGTCTTCCATTAGGCTTCTCTACTTTTCTCACCATTTGTCCTCTCTTCTTTACTTGTTCTTGGATGGCAATAGTGTCCAATTCACATTTGAGTTTGTTTTGTAAGTTACAGTGCAGATATCAAATTTACGGGGACACTACATATCCAGATTTACCAACTAAGATATATGTTGATGTTACAAAGTCCTCCGGATTTGACCTACAGAGCTTCACCATTTTTTTGGCAGTAGATTATTTTCATATAGCATTTATCATTACATCTTTGAAATATGTACCCAGTAAACGCACTATCAAAGTTAGCATTAATTCAAACACATATGAGTGAAATGTGAATTGTTTTTGCGTTGTAATCCACATTATATCTTTTGTTTTATATAACACACTCTCATAATGCAGTTTGTGCACATTCTGGACACATAGAGATAAATCTCTTCATCCATTCACACTGACATGCAAATATCAAATATAATCATTGGTGCGCAGATATTTACAAAAATCAAACCTTGCATGAATTAATTGGGTAGTATTAACAAATGAGGTATGAATTTAACCCACTGTCTACACAATTCCCCCCCCCCTGAACATAGCAAGCATAAATAAATGTACACAAGCGTATAGACGTTATTGGACATTAAAACACATGTGTGTGCTATGCATATGGGGGTTTCAACCATGGAAACACTACTCCCATATTGAGTCTGTTTTGTAAGTTTACACTGTACATGTATCAAAAGAAAGAAAGAAAGAGACAGGAGTTATAGTGATAGAAAGAGCAAGAAAAGGAGAAGGAAAGAAGAGATAAGGAGGGAAGAGATAAGGAGAGAAGAGATAAGGAGAGAAGAGAAAGATGAGAAGAGAAAGATGAGAAGAGACAAGGAGAGAAGAGAAAGATGAGAAGAGATAAGGAGAGAAGAGATAAGGAGAGAAGAGATAAGGAGAGAAGAGATAAGGAGAGGAGAGATAAGGAGAGAAGAGATAAGGAGAGAAGAGATAAGGAGAGGAGAGATAAGGAGAGGAGAGATAAGGAGAGAAGAGATAAGGAGAGAAGAGATAAGGAGAGAAGAGATAAGGAGAAAAGAGAAAGATGAGAAGAGATAAGGAGAGAAGAGAAAGATGAGAAGAGATAAGGAGAGAAGAGATAAGGTGAGAAGAGATAAGGAGAGAAGAGATAAGGAGAGGAGAGATAAGGAGAGAAGAGATAAGGAGAGAAGAGATAAGTAGAGGAGAGATAAGGAGAGGAGAGATAAGGAGAGAAGAGATAAGATAAGGAGGGAAGAGATAAGGAGAGAAGAGATAAGGAGAGAAGAGAAAGATGAGAAGAGATAAGGAGAGAAGAGAAAGATGAGAAGAGAAAGATGAGAAGAGATAAGGAGAGAAGAGAAAGATGAGAAGAGATAAGGAGAGAAGAGATAAGGAGAGAAGAGATAAGGAGAGAAGAGATAAGGAGAGAAGAGATAAGGAGAGGAGAGATAAGGAGAGAAGAGATAAGGAGAGAAGAGATAAGGAGAGAAGAGATAAGGAGAGAAGAGATAAGGAGAAAAGAGAAAGATGAGAAGAGATAAGGAGAGAAGAGAAAGATGAGAAGAGATAAGGAGAGAAGAGATAAGGAGAGAAGAGATAAGGAGAGAAGAGATAAGGAGAGAAGAGATAAGGAGAGAAGAGATAAGGAGAGAAGAGAAATAAATATGAGAAGAGATAAGGAGAGAAGAGATAAGGAGAGAAGAGATAAGGAGAGAAGAGATATGGAGAGAAGAGAAAGACGAGAAGGAGGAGAGGGGTAGGAAGACAGAAAGCATTAAGAAAAAAAATGTCCAAGAAAAAATTGAGTGATACATCATAATTACTGAAGAAAGAATATAATTTCCACAACCAATATGACATAAGACACAAAGGAAAGGGCAAATTAAATCTAGCTATTTTTTGCCAAAGCATCACATTCAGCAATGCATTTCCTACACAGATTGAAAGGAAAGCTGGATTTAAAACTTCCACAAGTGAATTCCCCTTTCTTCAGACACAAGACATGTTTTTCAAGAGATTGTTGATTTTGAGACAGATGGCCATTGACCATCACCTTTCATCTCCTACTGACTGGGGGTTAATAATTAATAAACAATGAGCCTTTCATTATCAGCTGGATGAACTAGCTGATAGATCTTCATTTAACCCTTTCAATGCTATTATAAACTGGGCCTGAGTTGTTTCAGCTTGACACCAGGCCCTGTCTGTGACCATCGGGGCCAGGATTTAATTTCTCTCGTCCAGTGCACTGATTTCTGTGCAGAATCTCTACTGTTGTCTCACATGTAGAAAGTTATTGGGGCCCTGACCGGTTTTAAGCCTTCGGGCCCTGGTTTAAAGGAAAACCATGATGACTCAGGTCTATCATACACAGTACTTACTTTGGTTTCCATTTCATCAACAGTTTTGCTAGGGTGAAAGAGAGAGTTTTATGGAGAGAAGAATCTTCTTGAAGAGATTTCCATGATTCTGACTAAATTTTTCATTCCTTTTAAATCAAATTGTCCTATTGAGGAATAATAACAAAAATAACACATTAGTGAAAAAGGAGTGTTATTTATGTATTGGTACTTGTCTTTGGCAGGGCATCTTTGGATTTTAATAGTAAGTTACATGTACAACATGCTTGAGCAAAGTGAGTAAAATGCATTAATTCACTGCAAATTTGGCAGCCACGTCCATCTCAAAATGAAAGATTGTTCTTTAAATAGTGTTCAATTCAGTTCAATATGTCACTGCCCTGACCCATCGACACCAGAAAGGGAGATCTGCTGTAAGTATTACATGACAGATTAAGTTCCACTACTTCATTTGCCACCCTCCCCCACACACACACATACACACACACATAATTTGACTCATTTGGATATCAAGCATACCATCTTTTCAGGTTGTATCAGCAATTAGCAACCCATAAAATGAGTTACGAACCAAAATAAATCTTAAAATGTTTAAGCTGGAGGAACATAAACTTGAGCAAACTCTTCTAACTAATATAAACATGATATTTAGAGGATATTTTGTCTTGTGCAAGCAGAATTTATCAGAGAGTAGGGCTGTGCATAACCTTGTAATGAGGTACTCGAGTACACTCCTAGGCTTACAGGGGCGAATACTCGAACGCCATGTTTTTTTTGAATTTTTTGATTTTTTGAATTTTTTTTTTTTGGCAACACCATACTACGAACAGTACGAAGGTTCGTCTCCAAAAACCCACGCGATTTTACTTCAAGTTGCTATTGAAAGCGCCGATTTGTCGAACAGTACGAAGGTTCGTCTCCAAAAACCCCACGCGATTTTACTTCAAGTTGCTATTGAAAGCGCCGATTTGTGCTTTTGAATTTTTCACAAATAATTGAAACAATGTTATTTTTAAAACTAAAGATGACAGACAAATATTCCTCCGAGTCCAAACAGAAATCCGGAGATTTGGTCCCAGTTTCTGAGTGGCGAGTTGACAGTGACACCCTGTGTATGATTGAGCTGGGAAACATTTGTACCCACGGTACCATGCCGGTGCTCTTCTGGCACGGGTGACCATCGGCCTGGACAGTGCCAGGTGAACGGGGGAAAAAAAAAAAAAAAAAAAAATGGCGGCCGAGTATTCGAGTACGAGAAATCGTACTCGAGTAGTTGTCAACAGTGGGAGTGCTCGAGTATTCAAGTACTCATCGCAGCCTTATCAGAGAGACACAGAAAAGGCAATTCAAATACATCCTACATTGAGAATGTGTTTCATTCTAACTCTCGGAAACATATCTACATTTCAGACAAATACATGAATTTGATGTCAATTAAAAAGCACAATTGACAAACTCCCATCTCAAAATCCTATCGTAGATTTTCCAATATTGTGACTCTATTTCACAAGTAGGTTATTACTGTTGAAAAGCAATAAACCAAACAAAGTGAAAGAGTAGCACACTTGTGCTGTGAGGATTGATATTACTGAAGATGCTATCATCAACACCACTACCACAAACAATTACAATTTTCATTCTCAGATGATTTAGGCTCTTCTTTCATGGTCTTTCATCATCATCATCATCAGCAGCATCAGCATCATCACCATCGTCATCGTCTTTGTCTTCGTTGTCATCACCATCATCATCATCATCCTTGTTGTCAATTCTATCTTCAACTATAAACCTAAAAGTCAATGACAGGTTTCCACTTACCCTAACTCCTCATAAGCTCTGATATCCCTTGAAGCAAAGAAAGCAATCCTTGGGAATCATCATCATCATCATCACCATCATCATCATCACCATCATCATCACCATCATCATCACCATCATCATCATCATCCTTGTCAATCCTATCTTCAACTATAAACCTAAAAGTCAATGACAGGTTTCCACTTACCCTAACTCCTCATAAGCCCTGATATCCCTTGAGGCAAAGAAAGCAATCCTCGGGAATCATCATCATCATCACCATCATCATCATCACCACCATCATCATCATCACCATCATCATCATCACCACCACCACCATCATCATCACCATCATCATCATCACCATCATCATCATCATCACCATCATCCTTGTCAATCCTATCTTCAACTATAAACCTAAAAGTCAATGACAGGTTTCCACTTACCCTAACTCCTCATAAGCCCTGATATCCCTTGAGGCAAAGAAAGCAATCCTCGGGAATCATCATCATCATCATCACCATCACCATCATCATCATCATCACCATCATCCTTGTCAATCCTATCTTCAACTATAAACCTAAAAGTCAATGACAGGTTTCCACTTACCCTAACTCCTCATAAGCCCTGATATCTCTTGAAGCAAAGAAAGCAATCCTTGGGAAGCGAAGATCCTGATGGTCAATAAACACTCGTACTGGAACTATGTTGGGATCGCATCGATGGTTGATGAAGCGACTTACGTTACCATAGAAACGGGCATCGATGCAATACACATCACCCTCCTGGAATGAATTATTTTTATAAAAATTCTTTGAATTGATGAAGAAAGGCATGTAAGCGATGACAAGCATGCATGATCACTTTTATGAATGATATGAGATGTTTATGTGTTGTATAAGCCAGGCTTCATACAGATACCAATCAACAAATACATCACAAGTTTGTCCTAGTTTGGGGCACTAAAATAACCATCATTTGGTGTGCAATATCTAAATATCCTACAAGATAATACAAAAATCTAAACGTAGGTACAGAAATAACTTGTTAACAAAGTGGCTTAGGCAAAGATACCCTATTTTACTCTTTGTCATATATTCAAACTCATCTGTTTTTTGTTCATGCACTGTAAAGGAAGCCAGTTAAACACATACATTTTTATATGGTTTCAGACAGACCAAAATCGATTCCCCACAAGCATGTTGTTTTTCGATACACAATGCTAGGGGAATTACAGAAGTTTATTCATATGAGACATTGTCAAGGACATTGAACTTCTGCTGTTATAATGTGACAATTTAGATGGATGGTGAAGGAATTTGTTTTTCTTCATAATAGGTGAAAGTTTAGGTATGTACAAATCAAAAATCCAATGCATAATCTGTGCAGTGGTCTCATATGTAGAAATTTATTGGGGCATCAGGGCCTGACCGTTTTCTTTCTTTTTTTAGCCATCGAGCCCCGATTTAAAGGGAAACCGTGATGACTAAAAGCCTACTATCTAGTCTTGCGAGATTGAAGATTTTGATACACACAGCTTTGCCACATATGCACATGACCATATCATTGTATACTTTTGAAAGTGTGAATGTTTGCAGGCATTGCTTCAACAATTTGATTTCTTTAAGCTTCATTTCACCAAAAGAACAGGATTTGGGTCAGGGTTACAACTGGGTTTATAAGTTAGGTTAAGGTTTAGCGTTGGGTACAGGGTTGAAAGTTAGGAATTCGGGTAGTGTAGGAAATCATCGTGGAATCGTGGTTGGAGGAGGAAGAGTCATACAACCATTGCTGGCAACTGTTGAAGAAGATCGCTTACCCTATTATCAAGGTCAAAGAGGTAGGAATCATCTTGTCTTTGGTCAGCATCAGCATCGGATAAAAGCTCTCCTGCATATCTGGGTAAACATACAAACAACATATCAAAAACAACATCAAGCTAAGTAATCCTCAACTTCATAAAAATACCAAAGAATTTAATAATTCTTAACGTGACATTTTCGCAATGCAACTTTGTCCTGGTTTGTGCTAATCAAGACTGACTTCATTGGAGAAGCCTGTGGCTCCAAATGTTTTTTTTTAAAACAGAAGTATGGCACCATATAAATAATGCTGTGAATCATCATCACAATCAGCTACCAGCTCATGTAAACATCACCATGAAATAGACCATCAATAAATTAATGAAAATCCCCATATTTGCAGGAGAAACCTACTTCTGACAAAGTAAGAAGAAAGATTTCTTGGATGGTATTAGGCAAGTTAGAAGATCCTTGAAACAAAATATTTTTTCTTTTTTTTCTCCACATTATATATCTTTTGTTTTATATAACACACTCTCATAATGCAATTTGTGCACATTCTGGATAAAAGAGATAAATCTCTTCATCCATTCACACTGACATGCAAATATCAAATATAATCATTGGTGTGCAGATTTCTACAAAAATCAAATCTTGCATAAATTAATTGGGTTGAATTAACAAGAGAGGTATGAATTTAACCCCCTGTCTAAAGCAGAATTCAACCCCCCCCCCTGAACTATAGCAAGTATAAATAAACTTACAGAAGCATATATACTGCCAGTTCATCAGACATGAGAACACACATGTGCTATGCATAAGGAGGTTTAAACCATAGATTAAGATGCACTGCTTTCATGAATTCAGACCATTGACTGCAACTTGTGGCCTCACGTGAAGTTACAGCAAGTTACATTCTTCTTTGAATATCCATCACTTACTCGCATATAAATGATCCCCTAGGAACATCCTGCATGACACGTACAGCCCATCCCATTGAAGGACTACGGAACACCTGCATGTGCTTCTTGAGGCCGTTCTGGACGACGCGATTGCGGCAGTTCCTCCAGCATCTGCAGGCTCTGCTACATTCAAAGATCATGGGAGGCTCCTGGTAGTTGAAGTCTGGCATAAGACGCCCATCCTAAAAGATAATAATAATAGTAATAATAGTACTAATAGATAAAATTTGTAAGGAACCAAAGCCACTTGAAAAAATACTCATGGAGCACTAGCACAAAATGATGAAAGAAATGAAAACATCCCATTTTTAATTGATGTGAAATTCAACAAGCAATAAGGACACCTACAATTTTTCGACCTATGTGAGGGAGAAAATTAAGGAATTTAAAACCTACCACAGGGGCACTGGCTAACAAACTTGTCCAATCTAGAGAAATCCAGGTTCAAATATCCACATTTATAAACTAGGATATGTGTCAATTTTTGTCCAGATTTGGACTACAGAGCTTCACATTTTTGTGAGCCGCAGATATTTCCATAAAGCATTTATTATTACATCTTTGAAATCTGTACCCAGTAAACACACTATCAAAGCTACCACTAACTCTAACACAAATGATTTTTTCCCCTCCACATTATATCTTGTTTTATGTTTTATCTAGCACACTCTCATAATGCAATTTGTGCACATTCTGGATAAAAGAGATAAACTCTTCATCCATTCACACTGACATGCAAATATCAAATATAATCATTGGTGCGCAGATTTCTACAAAAATCAAACCTTGCATGAATTAATTGGGTTGAATTAACAAAATAGCTATGAATTAAACCCACTTTCTAAATCAGCATTTTTCAACCAAGGTGCTGCAAGACATCTCTAGGGGTGTCGCAAGAGAATCTTAGTAATATAAAAATAAATCATTATTTTGGAATAACATCGATTTCTTGAAAACCTTAGAAACCGCTAAAGTATGTACTTTCCTGAGGAAGTAGCAAACAGGATTACTTTATTTTCTGTTAACTGGTGATGATCTAGTCAGTGTGTTAATGGTATCATCAATAAGACCTGCATAATATAAGTCCACCATTGAAACAATTCAGAAGTGATCAATCTCATTGCTTAGACTGTGAAGAGAAATCTTACCTTATCGTACCAGCACCTAACACTACTCCGACTACAGGCACACGCTTCACTGAAGCAGTCATCGGCACAGTTACAACCCTGTATACCAGTCAATTTAGATAAAAGAAACGTTATCAGTTTGGTGATGACACAAATAACAAGCTTTTGTTAACATTCTTTAAAAAAAGTTTTCACATTTACAACTTCATCTAAATCCCTTTTGAGACCAATTTCAGTTCTATCCACAGGATTTTAGGTCAAAATCTTATGTACATAAATGTTGCAGTATATATCACATATCTCCCTGTTGATGAGTTTCCTAACTTACTAATAAAATACAATTTTGAGGATGTAAGATAAAATCAATGATTCACTTGAGATACACATTACAATAGTCACAGTGAGTCAGATCCTTTGAATCAACACACTTTGGTTGAATTGAACAGCAGTACACACTTTCAAACACTAATTTAGAACTACCCTCAACACTAGACCCAAGACAAGTATGATGGCAAAAAATAATTCTCATCTCTCTGCTAGGACCTAAAAGGGAACGTGCTGGAAATAGGAATATGATCTAGTTCTGACCTGCATATGTTTGATGTTCCTATCTATGTTGAGTCTTGAAGTCTCACAGTTGTTTTTGACGTAGAGGAAGTCTGTTGGGACACCATCGTTGTTGACTGAATTCACGACAGGGATTGGGATGTTCTCCAATCCATGAGCTATGTCTCTGTTTGACAAAACAATATATGAATATCGTTACAGGTGATGGACAATATAATGGAAAGGAAAAGGCAGTATATCTGGAGTTCATTTCAGTGTAGAGGTGTCATAGTCAAGTGGTCAGATCACTTGACTGGAAATGCAAAGGTCCTGGGTTCGATCCCTGTATGACACTTACCGGGTATGTCCCCGAGCAAAGCATTTTATCCACATTGCTCCTCTCCACCCGGGTAAATGGGTGTCCAGTAGGTTGCAAATGTCAATCTGGTTAGCTAAGCATGTGCACTTGCTATTAAAAATGGCTGAAATGCTCCCTAAGAAAGTAAAGTGTGTGTACTGTACAGTGCAGACTCGTAAAAGAATCAAGAGACTGGGATAATCATATTGTAAACACTTTGGTTGGTTACGTTGTGACTGGTAAAGCAATCTATAAGAAACAGTTATGTGTCACAAAGCCATATTGATAGGACAAGAGCATCTTTGAATATAACTAATATGTATTGGAATAATGAAACATAAATAGGCCAGATTAATTCTTCTTGTTTCCATACTGTCCCGACTCCAGCATACAGTTGGATAGCTAGGAACGGGCACGATCCAGTCGGTTCTCAAAATACATAACAATTATTACTTGATACACTTATGGTCAACATGGAAACGTTCATCTTATTTCCAAACCTGCTCACTGTATTTTTCTAATTGATTCCCGTCCCAAAAACTACTTTCATGTACCTTGATAAGATGACCTCTGATCGGATGTTTCTCCTCTTAATGGCCATCTTCATGCGGATATTAGCTTGGATGGCAAGATAGACATCGGACTTTGGTCTAGAGCAGTCCAGGGCAAGCTCATTCTCATTGTTTTTGATTGTCACATCTGCATGGCGTACCAGCAGTTGCCTGCATAAAAACAGTACACAGTATTTAGTACATGGGACTGGTTTGTAGTCATAAAGTGTATCAAACGTTTCATTTACCCAATGCTTGAGGAC
Source organism: Mesocentrotus franciscanus (assembly GCA_037976565.1). Classification (NCBI taxonomy): domain Eukaryota; kingdom Metazoa; phylum Echinodermata; class Echinoidea; order Camarodonta; family Strongylocentrotidae; genus Mesocentrotus; species Mesocentrotus franciscanus. Next base: position 2,255,712 of record CP137679.1, on the reverse strand, counting down.
AATGATTGATCATATACATGAATATCCTCTATCAAGCCTTGCTCTACCTTGAGCAATCACATTTCAAAGTTAGACTGAACTATGACACAAGCAAGAACTGATTATTTTGTTGCATCAAATCCATGGTTCAATCTCGCACACTCTCATAATGCAATTTGTGCACATTCTGGATAAAAGAGATAAACTCTTCATCCATTCACACTGACATGCAAATATCAAATATAATCATTGGTGTGCTGATTTCAACAAAATACAACCTTAATCTTTTATATAAACAGCATTTTGGACAACTCCCTTCCTCACGGGAAGCAAAATATTCCCATCAAGGTATAAAAATACAAATAGCAAGATAAGCAAATTCAATCATACAAAAGGTGAGAATTTCCTAAGGACTGTGTAACTCCTTAAAACAAAAGATCTTTCATTCCTTGCAAAATGTTTCAGATTATAACAATTATTCTAACAGAAAAGTAGAAAAATATTGACAGGATAAGATAAAGAAAAGTGGTGAAGACCATTTCGAACTGAACATGATAACTAAGCTTTATAGATACTTACATAGCACATCCGTAGTGATTCTCCCTCGCTGATATATGCCTGTCAAAGGAAAGGAGACCAGACAAATACAATTATTTCATATCTAACAGAGATAATTGCTCCTAACATTAAAACATAAAATACACAAAGATGAAGTGCCAGCTGCCATTGGCTGAAGACACAAAAAGATACTACTACTTGTTTTTTTCGTTTTCATAGAATGAGACTGCTGTAGTTCAAAAAAAAGAAAACCTGTGGTGTGGTATGTACTTTCAATCCCAAAATGCTGGGCTTGGATGCTGCATCATACTTGACCACCCCTAAAACCCAGATAATAAGTCAATCCCATTTTGGTGACCTTTTTTAAGCATCATATCTTTAGATTGATCTGACACACTCTCATAATGCAGTTTGTGCACATTCTGGATAAAAGAGATCAACTCTTCATCCATTCACACTGACATGCAAATATCAAATATAATCATTGGTGTGCAGATTTCTACATACATGAATGCAGGATTATGACAAGGAATATTAGTTGTTCCTCAATTTGCTGTTTTGACTCAATAAATGAATGAAAGACTGGCTCAAGTAGAGGTTAATGGGACTACATCACATTGGAGATAGTACTTACAGAGGTGTGTCACCATGAACATTGAGTGCATTGATATGGTCTGTGTTATCCTTGTTATTATTCAAGAATACTTCCATCACATCCTGGCATCCTGAATACGCAGCCCAGTGAAGACCAATGTTCTGCTCCTGCAAAGTGAAACATTCAAACATATACATGTTGAGTGAAATTAGAAACAGGAGTTGACTAAGTACATTTCAATGAGAATCAAGCACGTCCTTTCCAACCCAGAGCTACTTGGAAAATTATTGTACATACCTGAGAGATAAATGGATCAATGTAAAGGCTCTGCTACAGTGAACATAGAAATTGAAATATTCAAATATGATTATATTCTCAATATGAAACATTCAAACAGTATATATTCAGTTTCACTAACAGAAATATGAAACCTATAGATGAAAGGTAACAAGCATATGAAGCATTAAAGTACAAGTCCACTCCACTGAAAAGTTGAGCTGATTAGATAGACAAAAATCTAAAAAGCCCAAATATAACTTGGTTTTGGAAAATGGTGCTCAGATTTATTTTTAATAATTTTTTTTAATGAGCAAAAAACAAGTTAATGAGCGAGTCGGTTGTGACGTAGGGTCCTCACAACACAGATTCGTAATGTAACCAAATTTAATGCATACATCTTTGTGAAGTGCCTCGATACAAACTATTTCATTCACCTGATAAGAATAATGAAACACTATTATTCTTAATGCTAAATATATTACTCATTGCGGATGTAGTATCGAAAATAATATCGCTAGTGATATTCGTTTGTCTCGCAATGTGGTCAATAAGGAATCTAAAAGATCTCGACGTTTCGTGCGCCGCTGCAACACTTCGTCAGGTGATAAAAACTAATGTAAGCAAGGGTGCTTTATACTCTACGGGAGGACAAACGAATATCACTAGCGATATTATTTTCGATACTATTATTCTTATCAGGTGAATGAAATAGTTTGTATAGAGGCACTTCACAAAGACGTATGCATTAAATTTGGTTACATTACGAAAATAGCCTATTGTCAGAATGTATACCGCTGGCACTTTCGTTGTGAGGAGCATACGTCACTTCCGTACAGCAATATAAATGTTTTGCTCGAAATACCCGAAACAAAAATCGCTCTTAAAAATCACCTGATTGAAGTACGCCCGTGATATTTGGCAGTTTTAACCTTTGATTTATTTACAACATGTTATAATTTTTGAAAATCGGAGTGGACTTGGGCTTTAAATAAACAAATGTTTACATGTACGCTCTGCTACAGTAAAGAATGATGTGTTCCTGAAAATTTAGCAGATGAAAAGGTAACAAGCCATATGAGGTATATTAAACCCAAGTGGTGTAGGCTCAGCCTCTTTGTGTGAAACACACACTAGGCTCATCTCATTAGGTTTTGCAACTGTATTACTTTCACAGCAGGAAACCACTCGATACCTCTATCATACTGCCAAACTAACTCCATACCGACTCTAATCTGACCAATTTTTTGGCCATTCAATGTAATGTACTTTTTTGGTTTGGTTTGTTGTCGATTTGGTGTTGGCCTTGTTGGTGTGACTGTGGTATGAAAGACAACAATACTAAGAAGAAAAGAGAGGAGAGGAGAGGAGAGGAGAGGAGATAAGAGAAGGGAAGGGGGAAGGTAAGGGAAGGGAAGGGAAGGGAAGGGAAGGGAAGGGAAGGGAAGGGTATGTACTTTCAATCCAACAATGCTGGGATTGAATCCTGCCTGATACCTTACAACTCCTAAAACCCAGATAATAGCCCATTGATTTGGGTGACCTTTCTTTAGTTCACATGTATATCTTTTAATTGATCTGACACACTCTCATCAAGCAGTTTGTGCACATCCTGGACACAAAGAGATAAATCTCTTCATCCATTCACACTGACATGCAAATAAGAATTATAATCATTGGTGTGCAGATATTTACATATACAGGATTCTTGGCTATTCGATGCAAGTGTAATTTTTTTGTTTGGTTTGTTGTCGGTTTGGTGTTGGGCCTTATTGATGTGAGTGGGGTATGAAAGACAACAATTCTAAGAAGAAAAGAGGAAGAGAAGAGAAGAGGAAGGAAAGGTTATTACCTTATCCCTGACAAAGGGATCTGCTCCATGTTCTAGTAGATACCTGACAGAGACTGCATTCTTATAATCAGCTCCCCAAATAACAGGTGTCCAGCCACCATTATCCTGAAAAGTATTTGGAGCAATAGCAATGACATTTGTAGCGTGCTCAATCTTTTAATATTTCTATGCATATTATATAATATAGTTAGCAATTGTTATTACCCTAGAATAATTCTTTGACAATTCATGAATTAAGGTAAGCCAAGATAGTCCTCACAATGGTTTTAGCTAGATGACTGCTAAGAGAGCATGTGTATGCTTGTAAGTAAGCAACCACGGGGCCGACAGCTTTAAGTCCTCTCCGAGGGACTTGGTAATGAGGATTAATGCTTTACCGAAGTGCACTAGCGCATCGACTTGGTTTGGAACGGGGAATCTCCTAGTTATGAGACCACTGCTCTACCACTGAGCCATCGGACTTCCATCAGACAGCATTCTTTACTTTACTGGGTACATCCTGGTGGATCAATTGATGTCTTGCTACAGGACATTTGTACAACAGTTTAGGTTTTTATTTGGACAAGTTGATCCATTATCAATTTAAATATCTTCTTCGATGCAAGTTTATGATGTATTTTTTAAAGTATTTTTTAAAGATAAAATTCAAATTCGTTTGGTACTATACTAGAGTTTTGTAGCTACCTGTAGATTGAGATCGATCTTGTTGAGTGTGAGAAGATAGCCAAGCATGTCCATGTTGCCACTTTTTGTTGATATGTGAAGTACTGTGGATCCTTCATCATCCTGTTAAATCAAACAAACATTTCTTTTTTAAATTGTTGTCTAATTGTGAACAAAAGCCACTTCAAGTATCAACACAGAATTGTTGACAGTCGGTCACACCAGCAGTCCCTGTACGGAGAGTCCCAAATAGGCCAATCAAATTGGTTCGCTGCAGCTCAGATGATCCTATGTTTCATTAATCTATTCAAAAACAAAATATGACCTAATGAAGACAGTGAAGACAGTGAAGACAGGTTGCTCACCCGTTAGACTCTAGACTTCTAGAATACGGATAAGTAAGTCCAATGATTTGTGTATGGCATTTAAAGCAGGATTTATCTCACATTCCTGACGCAAACTTCACAATATTTGAACAATATTACACAGGAATAGGATTCTCATTGCAAGAATCTGATAAAACTCTGGATCTTTGTATGGTAGGTATAGGATATGTATTGATATCAAGTTTTCTCACCTTATGATTCACATTAGCTCCACAGGTGACCAAGTACTGAACACAACTAAGATTGGAACTATCTGCTGCTGCATGCTGTACATGAAGAAATGAAAATGGGAATTAAAAACAAGTTTGAAAAAAGATGATGATAATAATACATTCTGGGTTTATATAGCACTTAATACATCAACATAGTCCCTAAGCGCTTCAGATATATATTCCCCCTCCCTCAACATTCGATACCTACCACAGATGTAGCTAGGTTTGCATCTACTGCATCAATGTTAGCACCAGATTGAAGTAGAAGACAGAGGATATCAAGGTGACCTTTAGATGCAGCACCATGGAGAGGGGTCTCAAGGTTATAATAACCATCCATTCCCACCCCCTCCCTAACCATTTGATACCTACCACTGGTGTAGCTAGGTTTGCATCTACAGCATCAATGTTAGCACCAGATTGAAGTAGAAGACAGAGGATATCAAGGTGACCTTTAGATGCAGCACCATGGAGAGGGGTCTCAAGGTTATGGGCTGGGAAACGGTAGTTGGGATCAAATCCTTCACCTGTAACACACCAACAAAACATGAGCATTCAGTTTCTTTCTTCTTTATAAAAAAAAGGGAGGAAAAATACATTCATATTTCACAGATGGGTACATTACAGCTGAAGTATATACTTTGCTTGCTTAGATGCTTCTGAATAAAGCCCATTTCTCTATTCCATAGACTATAGACTACCTAAAGTCGGTTTATCGTTTATTGATGGCCAGAAGGGCGTTAACTCATACACTTTAACCCGGGCGTAACACCCTTTCTGGCTCTCAGCAGGGGATACATCAACTGAACATGTCAGTGCTATATACAGACTCTCGGACTGTCGTACTACCCCATCTAGTGGCGATAAAACGTCAGTCTGATGATGCCTGCAGCACCGAGTAGGTGAAAGTCTCACAGGTAAAACAACCTTTTTGATTGTGAAACTATGAAAATTCAATCTATGAAAATACTACCTATCAGATGAGCCTCTTCAAGGACACAATAACATGGTCTGTAAAATCCCTTTATACTAATATTATCAAACAGTTTCTAAAACAGAGATGAGAAAGATATTATATTCTTCATTTTTCAAAGTTAATCAGTGGTAACTGAAGATAGTGAACACATTCTTCACATGAAGAAACTTTATTATGAGATTATAAGACTTTCTGCAGGCCATGCTTGGTGCAACATACATGTAGTCCAAGGACTTTGAAGAACTAGATGGAACTTCAACTGCGCGCAGTCGATGATGCCTCCGCCATAGAGCAATTTTACAAACCAAAATGGAAGCAATTTTTAAAATTCAAGTTTGATTGTAATCCATCTGTTGGTTCTAATGATAACGCGATCACGAGCTATTTTAGGATACATAATGAGCCCTGTGACCTTTGACCTCGTGACCCCAAATCTAATCAGTTCATTGGCTCTGCAAGATACATACATGACCCAAGTTTGGCGGTAATCCATCAATCGGTTCTTGAGATAATGTGATCACAAGCTTTTTTGCATACATAACGAGCCCTGTGACCTTTGACCCCAAAGTCTAACCAGTTGATTAGCTCTGCAAGATACATACATAACCCAAGTTTGGCGGTAATCCATCAATCGGTTCTTGAGATAACACGATCACGAGCTATTTTTGCATACATAATGAGCCCTGTGACCTTTGACCTTTGACCTCGTGACCCCAAAATCTAATCAGTTCATTAGCTCTGCAAGATACATACATGACCCAAGTTTGGCGGTAATCCATCAATCGGTTCTTGAGATAACGCGATCACAAGCTATTTTTGCATACACAATGAGCCCTGTGACCTTTGACTTTGACCTCGTGACCCCAAAATCTAATCAGTTCATTAGCTCTGCAAGATACATACATGACCCAAGTTTGGCGGTAATCCATCAATCGGTTCTTGAGATAACGCGATCACGAGCTATTTTTGCATACATAATGAGCCTTGTGACCTTTGACCTTGGACCTCGTGACCCCAAAATCTAATCACTTCATTAGCTCTGCAAGATACATACATGACCCGAGTTTGGCGGTAATCCATCAATTGGTTCTTGAGATAACGCGATCACGAACGGGACGTACGTACGGACGTACGTACGTACGTACGTACGGACGGACGGACAACCAGAAAACATAATGCCTCCGGCTACGTTGTAGCGGAGGCATAAAAATGGGGAGGTTCTAATATCCTGCAAACATGCAGGCCTTGCTTGGTGCAACATAATCCAAGGACTTTGAAGAAAAATGGGGAGATTCTAATACAGTCAAACCTGTCTATAGCGACCGCCCAAGGGAAACACAAAAAGTGGTCCTTGTAGACAGGTGGTCTTTGTAGACAGGTGGTCACTAAAGCAGGTTTGACTGTATCATGCAAACTTGCAAGGAGGAGCTACTTACTAAGCATTTGTAAGACTTTCTCCATTTCTCCATTTGAAGATGACATGTAGAGATTCTTAGGATGAAACCTCTGTCTCCTAGGGCTGGAAGGTCATGTAAACAACAGTAAAAGGAGAGATGTTTTAAATTAGTGTATTTGATGATAATTAAGTATTGCTTTCAAACCATTGTAGAATTTGTGAAAGCCATGCCGACATGGACAAATATATGAAATCCAAATACAAATTTACATTTCCGTTACAGTTATTATCTGACACACTCTCATCAAGCAGTTTGTGCACATCCTGGACACAAAGAGATTAATCTCTTCATCCATTCACACTGACATGCAAATAAGAATTATAATCATTGGTGTGCAGATATTTACATAAACAGGATTCTTTGCCATTCAAGTGTAATTTTTTTGTTTGGTTTGTCGTCGTTTTGGTGTTGGGCCTTGTTGTGATTAGTTATGATCCTAATGACAAATGTTCTGCAGCTTCCAATGATAGATAACACCTTTGCACACAGCTGACACACTTCTTGGTAAGTCCGACTGATGTCACGAAGGCCACAAGTGCCAACATGTTGTATGAACTGGTAGAAAAAATACCAAAAGTGATTATGACCCGATTTATACGGTGTAGGAACTTACTTGACAGGGTCTAAGAACTCCAAAGCCTTCTCTAGAGTCTCTTGTGAGGGACCGTCTGGCAGTGATGCTGTTGAGAAAAGAAGTGAGAAAAACTAAAATTGAAGTAGGTGAAACACACACAAAAATTGAATTAGTGCAGCATTCATGAAACCGCCACAAGTACAAGTTCGCATGCATCCCATTGAAAACCCTGTACTAAAATGAACACCCGTTTCAATGGGATGTCGGCGAACTTGTGCTTTTGAGTGTTTTGTGAACGCTGCCCAGAAGAATAGAAATAACTAATTTTATGGTATGTTTCAAGTTCCAAGCTTTGAAGTATTATATTCCTTTGTAAACTTTGTATTCACCATGGCTTGATACTGTGGACTGCTTCATCGTTTGGAAAATAATATATTATGCATGAGCACTCTACATGTGACAAAGGACGACTGTGGCAATTCACTGGTTGTTCCACTGGTCAACTTATACCAGTAAAGGGTTAAGAGAAATAAAGCTCTTTACCTGTAGAAATGACAATGCCATTTTTGAGAGTGAATGTCTTCATTGCTTCCTGACTCAGTTCCTCAACACCATTCTCTGTTGGCGCTCCTTTGGTCTTCTTACTTGATGAGATCCTTGCTCTGCTGATATGAAAACAAGATAAATTTAATATCATGAGGTATCTTACAAAAAGCAAAATTGTTCAGGGTCTGTTATGCTTACACTGCTCTAGTCTTATGATAAGCAACTTTTAGTGAACACCTTACTGGAGTAAGCAGTCGTAGGTTCTTCAAGCTCTAGCAAGGAGCCTTGGTGTTCAAGATGGCCAAGTAAACATAATACAGGGCTCCACAATAACTTTATTCACTTCAGGGTATGGATTGACATTGTTAGGAACTGCACAGACTCCTTGTTTAAATTGCAAATTTCAGGGCCTGAAGTTAAGATTTAGAAGCCCATGTGTACTTAGCCTCTATCAGCATCAAGCCCTTCCTAATGGTGATCATACTGGAAGATAGTTCCTCTGGATTAATTATTTCCCAAGCAGTAAAGATTATATGCACAAGAAGCATGGTTTACAAGAATTCAGTTACCCTGGTGGAACGTACTTTGGTACTTTGGTCCGGCCAGCCTCCATCTCTCCAGCTTCACCGCCAGCCCTTGGTGTATTGCTCAGGACTGACCCTGAGATCCCTGTCAGAGTCTGCAGGAGTGCCCGGGGCAGCTTGATCTGTCCATAACTCAGGAGGACTGACCCTGGCAAGGTCTTCATCTTCTCCAGCTCTGGGGTGGTGGGGAGTTTGACCTCTTTGGCAAAGGTAGCATCGTCACCACAGTGAGGACAGTAGAGGGTGCCTTCGATCTCTCGGATGCACTCCTTGTGGAATGTATGATGAATCTTCTCCATGGTGCATGACATGACTGTACCCTGGTACATAAAAAAAGATAAGGAAAGAAGAATAATAAAGTGTACCAATCACCTGAGAAGAACAAAATGTGTGTAGCGAGAATGTCTAAATCAACCTACAAAAAAAATCTTTCACTGGCATTCTACAGGATAATGGTTAAGGACTATGAAGAAATAGAGGATTGCGTACGACAGCACGTATGGAACCCAAGTCCAACGTGGTTCCATGCACGCCCTATACACACGTGTCAACTAGTCTACTCAACAAGTCGTTTTCCTAATTACTGAGACTTTATTCCAACTGCAATATCTCTTTGTGGAAGTAATATTTGAAGCTCATAATTTGAATACAGTATAGCTACATGGAACCCTTACATCAAGAGCGAAATATATCTTGGAGATTGGTAAACTTTAAAACCTCAATATATATTTCAGAAGAACACACATCCATCAACATAAGGTCCAATCAAAACCTGATGAAAAGTTTGCATTCCTTTGTTGGGTATCACTCAAATCAAAACATCATCCAATGTAGCAACTGGTGATACAGCATTTGTTCAAAGAAATAAGGTTAGGGTATTAGTTGCGATGAAGTTCTAGGTCTAGGGTTCGAATTTGATTACACTGTCAGTATAAGTTTGGATCCAATGTTGAAGTTAGGAATTAACCTCAGAGAAATCCAACGCTGTGTCATATAACAGCACCAATTTACAAGTCATAAACATTTGAATGTGTCAAATGTCCAGAAACATCATGGACTACGTCTGAAATAAAACAACTTCTTTGACTTATAAAATGTATTCTCTGTGAGATCTGGATGTACGAGGACTTAGCGTTGAACAGAAACATCATGGACTACTACTGAAATATACAACTTCTTTGACTTATAAGATGTATTCTCTTTGAGATCTGGATGTACGAAGACTTACCGTTGAACAGAAACATCCGCATCCTGGGCAGCACTTATGTTCAAGCATCTTCCCTCTGTCAAATAATAACAAAAAAAGAAATCAAAACATCAGTTTAAAAAAAAATCAGGTACCATTTCCATGGAAAATCCAGTTTTACAAGGACACGTTTCCAACCTTCAGGAACACGCCATTCTGAGTTGTTTACTGCATGCACTGTGATTTATGTTCCACATTACCTAATTCTAATATACTTGAATACAGGACCTACCACTTGAATGAAACAAATCTACAGAAATACAATATCACATCCAAAATGTGAAATCTAAATAGAACCTCTTCCAAGGTATGCCTCATGAAATAATAATCAGTTTCACTGCAGCACCCTTCCCATTTAAATGCAAATCAGTGAATGTGTAATGGACTGTGCTTCTTCAAAGGAAATAAGATGACACCATACTAGACAGTCATCACATCCTGGCCTGTTACCATGGCATAGAAAAACATGTCACTTCCACTGAAATCAGAGCCAATCGACTACCCAGTCACCAATGAGGAACATAAGCAACATTAAGGACAAAAATACAGCAATGAAATAAAAATCAATTGGAAGAATTAATAGCTAATGTTTGAAGTTTATCTTCAGTTCTAGTCACAGAATTGCTTCTCAAGAGACTCGACATTCTGCAGTAACGTTCATGAGCACCTAGCTACACAGGGCCAGCTAATCGTCTATATATATATATATACACTAGACAATAACAGGAGCTCCAGGCATTGTGCAAGCTGAATACATAACCAGCTTGCCCTGCACAGCTGAGGTGCACACAAACACTACTGCTGAATGTCCTTAAATAAATACATTCTTTCTGAATTTTGGGATAGTTATATTGTAGTAGATGGATTCTTGGACAACCAAAATAATAAACAAAGTAATGAAATCCTGCTGGAAATATCATTTACTGCAAAGAACAGCCCAATGTGTGTTATACACATGGATAGAGACTATAGGTAAAGACCACTGGCTTGATTTCTCTTTATTGCTTTGCCAATTATTCTACTATTATACATTTCATATAAGAATCACTTGCGCTTATCATCCATTTGTAGTCATACACAAAGTTGTTTGATTTTTGTGAGAAATTATTTTCTGACATTACCAAGACTCAAGACTATGTTTAAAGCCTCGTTTAGATGTGATGCGCTAAAAACGCAGGATGTTTTACTTTTTTTCATTCATACTGTAACAACAGAAGTGTAATACGCTTTACATTTCTCCATCATATGACACAAGAGCTGAGTGAAGACTCGTACTAACTTTGTTGTGCACAGTTGCCATTCATTTACACAGTCTTTTTTTAAACTGCTGCGGTTGACCTCTTCATATCTGAATGAGCCATAAGAAAGACATTTCTCATGAAGACCCATAATAACTCACCTGTGATCAGGGCAGAGTGCTCTGTATGGTATTCTAGTAGATGGTCTTAACACAGTCATTGACTCAACCTTGTTACCACATACAGCAATCTATAAAGAGAACATGGAGAATGTCAACAAGTGAGCAGGGTATACAAGGCTGCTCAATTATAGCACTGCAATGGGCTAATTGTTTATCTAGGCAAGCATTTTAGACAAATCTGGCAGGTACGATACTGAGGAAATATGATGATGACCAATTTTTATATATATATCTGGCATGTTTTCAAGTACATCCTCTCGTTGAGCCAAGCCGATCAAAGTTAACCAACAGATAAATAAGTAATATGTTTCAATCAAAATGACTTTTCTTTTTGACATATTTGAAATTCAGCAGACAATGGTAGATTTTCAGCCATTTCATTCACCTGCTATGAATATTGACATCTCTATGGATAGAATCCCCTTTGCATGCATTAGTTGTTGCTATGTTGGGCAATCCTCAGGCAAGTTTCACAGTTGTCACAAGAAACTTTTGTTAAAAAAGTATGCATAAAACTAGTAAACAGGTCCATTCCATCTGTACGCACTTACATTTCCTTTGACAACTTCTAGAGCCTCACAGGTTGTGGCTACCACAGTGGCAGGCCTCTCCTGCTCCATCTTACAGCAACATAGGGGAGGTTCCAACTAACAAGCAACAGAACATGAGAATACAGAAATATCATGAAGTTCTCTTGCAGCAATAAAGAAGAGGTTCCAAGTAGATATCAACAAACACAATGAGAATAATATTTGTATTATTATTACTGTTCATTCGGCATTTCAGAAGAAGAAAGTACAAACAACAGATAAAATAAAAAACAAAATTGTTTTAGACGGGGCTGCCTGGGACAAGAAAAGGTGAACTGAATTACCATGACCCTCAGGTCTTCTGTCCCACACCCTGTCAACTCTATCCAAATCTGTACATAAAATCAGAAGGAATAGACAGCAAAACATAAGTTTATAAAAGTGTGTCAGATTGAAAAGGGGTAGGGCGATATATTGGAGGTTGACATGATGTGACTTGAAATTTTAATTGCAATACAAAAATATATATGCATGTATGATTTAACTTAAGGAATCAAGTTTTTATGAATTTATAATAATTCAATAAGATATTTTAAAATCTTTAAGTAATAAGGAATAATTTTTAAAATATTTATATCACAAAAATTAATCACAAGAGTTAATATTTATTTCACCTACTATCATTCAAATTGCTTATATTTATTATTAAGATTACAATTTCACCTACCCGTTCAAATAATTTAAACCAGAATACATGAATTTTATTGAAGAAAAAAAATATATATATATATATAACAGAAACATCAAATTACCCTTAAAAGTTCAGTTTTTAGTACTGGTAACAAATGCAGCAAGTTTTGAGGTGCAATTCGTAAGACAATGTTTTTTTTTAGAATTAAGCTGCATGTTGTTGCGGTTACACCAATTCACTATTTCTGTCAAGTCTAATTGAAGAACCTATGTATCATTATCGTTTCTGATTATAGGATACCAAAGCGTGTCATCGGTGAATAATACACAGGGAGACTGGACAACAGTAACAATGTCATTGTTGAACATAATGAAAAGGCGGGGGCCTAACTCATTTCCCTGTGGTATCCCAGAAGTAATGGTTGACCATTTTGAGTTTGAACCATGGTAATGAACACATTGTTGTGTACCACACATGAATGATTTTATCCATTTTCACACATTGTCTTGGATATTTAAATTGGTTGGCAGTTTAGTGAGAAGCAAATCATGAGGCATGCAGTCAAATGCCTTACTAAAATCTAAAAATATTGCATCAATGATTGGAGTGGGGTGGCGTCAAGAGCTGAAAACCATTCATGTGTAATATTCAACACTTGTGTGATACATGATCTTTTCGGAGTAAAACTGTGTTGTTTATGAGAAAGTAATCCATAAGTTTCAAGATGTTTTTGCATAGATCGATCAACATGTGTACCCGAAAAACCTATTTTTGTTATCTGGGAATGGAAATAGTCATTGACATAACACCAGTAAGATTTACTCACCTCATCTTTGGCACTATTTCTAACTATTTTGTACTGGTCACAACATTCTCTCTTTACACTTTCAGGAGTTTCTTAATTTTTCGAAAGGGTTTCGGCATGGTCAAAGTATTGTTTTTTCCTGCTGCTGAGACGTTTAATTTCTGGGGTTATCCCAAGGACAAAACTGTTTTTTGTTTCTTACTTTTTGAGGAATACAATCGCTCACTGCTGCCTGAAATAAATCAAGAAATTCCTCCCAGCTTTCATCAACATCATTGGGATCTTTTCATGGATCCCAATCTAATCTAATCTAAAAAGATTATTTTGATGCTCATAATCCCCATTATTATAAATATCTTGTGCTTTGACAAGCCATTTCATCTACAATAGTGTCTTTGTACCCGTGTGTAGATCAGGGATATCATGGGTGATACTAGGGACTTTTAGATTTACACGACGAGAGCGTGGACTGCCGCGTGTGACATTGTGTTAAGGCACTGGGCCGTGCCCGGCAGTGCCTTAAAATGACATCACAGTGCCTTATAAGGACGTCACACGTTGCAGTCCACTATGTCGACGTGCAAATCTAAAAGTCCCTATTGTCTGTTGAGAGCCAGAAGGGTGTTCAATCTGCACTAATGTATATTATGAGTTAATGCCTTTCTAGCTCCAAACAATATTTTCCTTGAAATGAATTATGCAAAAATTCTCATGATTTTTCTTATAATTCTAAAACTTTTATGAGACTTTTGACATTGCTTTTACATTTTGTCAGATCAAGAAGAAAGACTTACCCCGCGTTTTGGGTTGTCTCCTGCAGCATCTGGAAGAGTAAGAACAACTGGGCCTTGCTTCTCTAAAAGATAATAGATAAGGTCTACAATTATTTAAATGGCTTGTTCTATTTTATTTGTATCATTTTACTTCATTTGACACGATTCTATTGCATATTTCAAGTATGTGCTATTGAAGAGTATAAACATAAGTTCAACTATTTCAAACAGTTAATGAATAATTTTCCAACAAAATGACACAAACTATTCCATGTTCTGACTTACCAAATATATGAGGACCAATGTAACATTGTACAGAGCTGATCAATTATCAACAATTCTATAATTTCGCTACTTGTACTTGTATTCCTGGTGAATCTATTCAAAGGTCCTATTCAACATTTCCACATATTGATAAAAGTAGTAGAATTTTCCATTTTTTTAAATACAGTTAGAAAAAAACATCCCTGCCAGTTTTTAGGAAAACCTATGACTTTCTCAACTTAGTACCGGGAAACGGATGTTTCGTTTTAAGGGAAAGAAAAATACTCTACACATGTTTGAGTAATGTTTAAGAAAATCCTCCGATCATATAGTCTCGAATCATGTAGTAGTACCTGGAAAATAACCAACTCCTCTGCTTCGAAACAAAGCTGATCCATAGCAATAGCATAGTACAATAGTTAAGAGAAAACTTAGCACAAGCCTTTCAACAGGGCTCTACGATAACAGGCCCCAGGACACATGGGGGGCCAAAATCTAGGCTCAGACCCACAACATTTCATAAAGTCTAAAAAAGGGCTCACTGCATATGGACCCCCGAAAAATTCAGTCTGGACCCTCCCCCCTAGTGGACAAAGTTAAATGTGGAGCCCTGCCTTTTCTTGATGTAAAAATTTTCCTTGATACACAAGGTTTGAATGAACTCACCTCTTCTAGCATAGCTGTGTTCTGCCCCTGTCTCCATACCATTTGACCGACGCATCCTCTTACCCCTAGCTGCATCGATGCTACTCTCTGATTGATGGTCTGTGGAATCTACAAGAAAAAGGATATCTTCAGAATATTATAATTAATTACAGGCTTAACCCGTTGATTACTGAGTGTTCTCTTTCCCTGGATTCACACAGGAATAAGAACACTATGCCATTCTTCTATATTGTATATCACATTATGATATAATGGCTCCAGGTGCTTTGAAAGAACTTTGGAATTTATTACATTGGCTTTAGCTCCAGCAACCATAGTGCTTAGTGAATTCAAAAAATATCATGTCATCCTACCAGGTACCTACATATTTCAGTTCACCAATGAAAGTCCTGACCCATAAAAGACAACCCAAAATTTTGTAACAGCTGTGATGCAACATTTCCACATCAATCATGGCTACCCTAGCCCTTGAAAGAGACTATTCATCATTTGGAAAGATATGTTCACTGAGAATATTGCCTTTCTTCTTGGGCACAAGGAGAGTGCAAGGTGACACTTGCATTATCAACATATCAAGTTTTGAAAAACACTTTGCTTGGGGCTTGTTTCCTTTTATATCTAACACTTTCCATGAGAAACTCAAATTCTCAACACACACAAATATCCTGGTGAAAAAAAAACACTAACAAATTAATACACTAATCATTCACAAATAAATATGCTTACCAGAATCTGAAACATTCTTTTGCCTCTTTCTCCTTGAGTGTTGTCCAAAGTGGGTTGGCTTTCGCTGTCTTGTACTACGCTTCGCCGTCATCCCTTTAGCAAATGCAGCCCTGTCTGGAATCATAGACCCAGCGTTCCCAACTGGAAAGTCTGCTACAGGAGTCGAAGTGCCAGATAATGGTAGCTGTGACTCTGCTGCAGTCCCTGCTACTGGCTCACTGGCAGATTGGGATTGAAGCTGTTCTTGATCAGACTGCTCAGGAATGTGTCCAGGGCTTTTGGCAGGAGAGCCACTGAATTTGATGGAGGCTTTTGCTTTGGTATGTGAGGTTCCTGCAGAGAGTGGGTCAACATCTACTGTTGATGTGTCTATAGGGGTTCTTCTGTTTGCAGTACCAATGTCCATGGCCTCCTCTCCACCTACATGTAGTTGGACTACTCTTTCAGATTGAGATTTCACATTTTTAGCTCTGGCATTGGCAGATTTTTTACTATCTAGCTTGTCAACAGGCACTACTTTTCTGGCAGATTTACCTGAATTTGTTGAAGGCACTGAAGAACTACTCTCTGAGCCCAAACTGCCTTCTGGTTCACTCAGGGTACTTCTTTCATCCACTGTGGTGTCACTATTGGTATTCCTATCTGGCATGTCTTCACCCTGAGGAGCCATGTCAAAGGCATCCTCGCTCTCTGCTTGATCAGAGAGTTCAGGGTGCAACAGTTCAACATACTCCATTATGCTGTCTTCATCATTATCAGGATCATCCTCAGCACTCATCCCTCTTGCCTTTTTGGATGGGAATGACTTCCTGGCTTTCATGATCCTTGCTGGGCTCTGTATGGGTAACTTGGGCATCTCTGCAACCTTGTCCGTTGCTCCCGCGATCTCCATTCCATGTTCTGGTGCTCCTGGTAGCGCTGGATCAGCCGGACCAGCTGCATCTTCTGTGACCTCCATCTGCTTCTCAGAGGCATCCTGCACCACTTTTGCATCTTTTACTATCACTGGAGTTGCCTCCAAATTTCCTTCAGCTTTCCTGCTCTCCACATCTTGAGCATCAACTATTTTCTCCCCACCTTCATCTCCACTCTTTGAACCTTCACCAGCGACCTTCGTTAGACCTTTCCTAGCTGACCTACGTCTCTGACTCTGTTCACTGTCACTGTCACTAGCCTTGTCATCGGATGGCTTGGGGAGAGGAACAGGTGCTTTCTTATCTTGACCACTGTCTCCTTGACCCTTCTCAGCTTCCACAGGGTTTGCAGTCTTTGTAGCTTCAGATGCTTCACCAGGAGCAGCCTTGGCGGGTTTACCGGACTTGGTTTCCTCTGGGGGCTGCTCACTCAGCTTGGTAACCACTTCTCCCTGCATAAACAATAAATCAAATGACATCAGGTTAGTAAGTTCAAGTGAATAATAATTAGTGTATGGCCACACATTTGTAATGAATGTATACATTTGGAGCTCACCTAAAATCATCCATAGTTATATCCATGTCTAATGCAACATGAATATGTTACAATATCAGATTCCAGGAAACACACTTCTCAACCTCACTGTACATGCTCAAAGAAGCAAAAGTATATTTGAAGGTACCTGAAGGCATCCAGAAAACCAGAAGACGTATATTTTTGTACAGCTTTCAATTCCTACTTCAGAGAACCAGTAAATGTCTAATAATATATAAGGCTGGGACTAAAACCCGGGTACCCGGATCTCGGGTCAAAAAATTGGATAACCGTCTCCTGAAATTGGATGGCAATGAAAAATACACGCCTTAAAAGTGACCTTTTTAAAAAAGAAATCACATAAATCAACACATGCGTAACTTGGCTCAAATCGATATATTCTCCCATTGGACATTATTTTCATCCATGTTTGGCAATGTTTAGTGCTAATATCATGCCTCTGATAGCAAAATCTGGTGTAAAAGCAGAAAGAGAACATTCGAACCACCATTTTGATTCATGCAGGAAGAAAAAAAATAAGGCTAAAAACAATGTTGGAATAATAAAACGTTCTACAAATTCTTCTTCACAACATACCGTTCAAATAATTTTTCTCTAATACTAAATACCGCATGCTTTTTTTCAAAGCTGATAATTACTTAGTAATCACAAAACAAGTCTCGATACTCATCACTGTTGCAGAGCAAGTTCAGACTAGTCACGGAAGGCATGCGCAGTACATTTCATAAACTGCAATTTGTGCCAAAACGAACCTAAACAAATATACGTGATTGTACCAAGATATCATTAAAAACTACGAGAGCACACTGGGAAAGACAACAACTACTCAAAATTACCGTAAGCAGATACATAACTTGGACAAAGAACTGAACAGTTGTCCAAGAAATGCCACAGAAATAGCGATATTTGAGGGGTTTCTAGGTACTTTTAATCGAAATGGGCCTGCTGCACATTTATTGTTTGTGCTAATCACTATGCCTGAATCTACTGCTATAATTTTCATCAACATAAACAGTACACGTGCCAGTACCTCGCAGCAGGCCCCTTTCGATAAAACTGTACCTAGAATATAACTTTTAGGGGGGCAATGATTGAATACTTTGTTCAAGTTATGTTTCTGCCAACGGTAATTTTGAGTAGTCTTTGTCTCTTCCAATGTTTTTTCATAGTTTTTTAAAATGATATCTTAGTACGATCACATATATTTGTTTGGGTTTGTTTCGGCATGCATAACAGCTAATGAAGGGTACTGCGCATTCCATCCTTGACTAGTCTGAATTTACCTTGCAACAGCGATGAGTATCAAGATTTGTTGTGATTACTAAGTAACCACAGCTTTCAAAAGAAAGTATGCAGTATTAGAATAAGAGAAAAATATTTCTTTTCTCTTAAGAAAATTATTTGATTGGCACGTTGTGAAGAAGAATTTTTTAGCAAGCCGTTTTATTATTCCTACATTATTTTTCATCCTGCATGATTCAAAATGGCGGCTCAAATGTTCTCTTTCAATATTTTGCTATCAGAGGCATGATATTACCATTCCATGTCGTACAGAAAAAAAGATTCCTATCACTATGTGATGCAGCACATCACAAAAAGAGGTTTTTCGCAGCTGTTTTTCAAGACAATTTGTAAATAATTGATAGAAATATAGAAAGTATTGAGAATAAATAACCCTCTTTCTCATTGTAAAATATGAATGCCAAAACAATTTTGATAAATTGATGTACCATTTTATAGCCTAGAGAAGGTCACCCTTTTGATGTCCTGCACCATATTATATTTACAACTTTTACCAATTAATACACAATTTTTTAGTTCTTTGGTCTTTCTTCTTTAGAAAACTTTGGCAATGTAGCATCACTCACCAATTTTTAATGTTATATTTGGATGTGGGTTACCAAGTGAACCAGGAAAAACACAATTGACATCCACTAGAGACCATATCACTACAAAGTGCTATTGAACTTTCCAATACAATTAATTCATGTTCAATTTTATATTTGAATATGCGAATATGCTCACCAACATTTCAAAGGCCAGATGCCCTATTTACTATTTAGGCAATTTTCTATCAGAGACTAATTCATTGTTAAATGGCTTATGCGTGAATGGTATGATTCCAATTGCATATCATCTTTAAGCGGATTATTTATGTTTATTTTGATATATGAAAAATACCTATTAAATATCTATTTGAGAAATCTTAATTATAAATAGCATCCACTTTCTTTTTTTGTTGAGTGTATATTTTTTTCAGACACATAGCATTTTATTAAAACAATGTAGCATTCAAAGAAAAATACTATTGTCAATTTAAAGAACAATATGTGGTAGGCTAATATGTGGTCAATTATCCCTAGATCCATCCATGTCCTCAACACGTTGGCAAAAATGGTAAATTAATTTGCCAATGGGGTCTTGGAACAAGGAAGAGTCAAGCCTTACTGAGAGGGATATTGATTTCTGAAACAACCCTAAAAAATTATCATCCATTAAAATTGCGATCTTGATACAAGTAATATTCATGATGATCACATTTCAAAATTTTAGGAAAACAATTTTATATGGATTTCAATAGTTCAAAAAGAAATAATATATCGCTCAGTCAAGAATTCATAAAGAATCATTTTAAAGAGAAAAAGACTACTACATGTATATACATGAAAACAAATCAAAATATGTTAATGTTAGTAAGAAAGTTAAACATTTATTCCATATCATGAATTACGTGTAAATGTAACTTTGAAAATTCTTTCTTAAATTACATAAATAGCAACAGACAAATGTTCCATAGAAAGGGCTACATAAAAAAGAAAGAACATACAATATATTCTGCACATACATGTATACACTGTATTCCAAACCGTCTTCATAATTCATATATTCCAAAACTCCATATGCACTAAATGTATATATTACCGATCAACATTTATTGTCACTGAATAAACAGAGTAGAAAGCCTGAAGAGAGAGAGAGTGCGAGAGTCCAATACATGTAAGAGATATATTTGCATACTAAATAAAAAGTAAGATCTTGATTTGCCCTTTTTAATACATTGTAACAGTAGTCACGTCATTCCTAGAAGCAATGGATATATTACCCTCTCTGGCAATTAATGAAGGCGAAGAGGAAATTCTTAAAGGGCAATCCAACCCTTCTAATAAGTTCATTTGAATGAAAGCATAAAAATCAGAGAAACAGAATGGCGAAAGTTTGAAATAAATCGGACCAATATTAAGAAAATTATGAGTATTTGAAATATGAGATCGCTACAGCTGTGTGAATCTCAAATCCGCAATTTTGTCAATGGATTGTGACGTAGTGATGGATTACTCTCCCGTCTGTCTCGTACAAAAATATCACTTATTTCTGTTTTTCTTCCAAGTGCCTTCACCCTCGGGGCTTCTCTGATTTTTCTGCTTTATTATAGACAAGTTTGCTATCAAGGTTGGATTTCCCTTTAATAATATAAGCAGTGTAAGCACAGATCCTTGAAACACCTTTAAAGGCCTTCCACATGTTAACATATATGGCTTCGTTATAAATATTGACCTGGCTGCATATGATTAACCAAAATAGTTACTCACGGAAAGTTAATTCATTCATTCAACAAGAAAATCATGCAATACCCAGAAGAGATTAAAAACATATCTGCTATACCATATTTTATGTGTATCAAAGCAATAAGAATTTGGTATAAATGCAGTAAGTTTACACTGAATCCATACAAAAACAACTGCATCCATCTTCAAAACCATGGATGCTAAAAAGGTTCCTTCTTTCCAAGATAACCATAATACATACCATGCAAATAATTCCATTAATAAGCATTCAAATATGAACACACCAAACACACAACTGGTCAGTTGGATATTAACTATGGAAATAATATGCATAAATTTGCATACATACCACATATCTGTAAATCCTACCCCTGGTCTTCATTCTGGAATCATAAATTTACCAGAGGGACGACTGGTCTCAACTCACTTCAAAGCAGAGCTGAACACTCTATTCCCATGAAATTAATGTAAAAACAAGCAACCGGTTCAGCTCCCTGAACCAAGTCCAATGAACATGAATGAAAATCCAAGGGCAGGCCTGCATATGGATCACAATACTATCTTTCCTCAACTGGCGGGACTTTTATTTTATTTTTGTTTTTACAATAGATTCTCCCACATGTATTGACCCTGCTCAGCGTGTGTGTGTGCCCAGCCGTTCACACACACTCACATGTACACACTGTACAAAGGGATACCACTCAGCTGCTCTCATACACACCTACATTGTGTACACACATTCAGTCATTCATGAAATGCACCAACACACAGCCTCAGAGCTATAAAAGGCAGCTTCCCCTGGCTGCTACAACAACCCTGGAAACAAAGAGGACAAGGAAGTTGCCAATTTGAGGAGTTGATCCCTACTCTGAGAGGAGACCTGGCTCCTTTTTTTGTCTTCTAGATGAAAATGCAAGACCAGTGGTAGATAAATTCATATATATGACAATGCAAATGGGTTGTAGAACTCAGACCCTTGAAGATTCATGGCAGATAAATACATGAAAGTCAATTATTTGGCTAAAAAACTAGGGTAAATAGAGCCTAGGGGGTGA
This sequence comes from Mesocentrotus franciscanus, assembly GCA_037976565.1. Lineage (NCBI taxonomy): Eukaryota > Metazoa > Echinodermata > Echinoidea > Camarodonta > Strongylocentrotidae > Mesocentrotus > Mesocentrotus franciscanus. Next base: position 2,233,842 of record CP137679.1, on the reverse strand, counting down.
ATGAATCCATTACGGTGACAATCTGATGGTCTCCCATAGTTGCAATCATAGTATGATACTGGCAAATTTAAGCAATGTCATACGAAATATATAATTCAAACCATTGATAATGATGAAGTAAAAGAAATTCTGCTTGTATCAAATGATGCATGTCAATATGTATATGTACATGTATTTGTATGGCAATGAATAGAAAGGCAGTTGGATGAGAGAAGTGAAACTTCCATTTAATACCAGTTCCAATACCCTGATGAATTTAACATGTTTTTCAATACAACAGATAATTGTCGGTATAGCCCATTTTCTTTGCTTTCCCCCCTTACAAGTTACTATTGTATTCACTTGGTAGCTCCTCGTAGGAAATCAGTAGACACACCTTCCTTTCCATACTGTATGAAAGGGAACGTCAAGATCTTGAGTGAAATTACAAGATGATCAAGGACAACCAACATAGACTCTCACTCATAAACCAAAGCTAAGTCAAATTGGAAAGTGGTTGCCCCATCACCCATCGCCCCACCCCCACAACCCAAAGTTGATTCAGTACCCTTCTGTTTCTTAAAATTAGAATTAATGAGAACAAGAGAGACAAATTATCAACTATCTGATAGGTCACAAATAGCAACGAAACACAGATACTAAAGCTTTTCATCTTGCCCTCATCGAAGTAAATCACAAAATTGAACAGATAGCAAAAATCTGACAATATATCATCGCGCGGGTGGCAGAAGGGCGTAAGCGCACGAGCGACTCGAAATCTACTTTTCAAATTATTCGCATTTAAAGATTTGTTTTATATTTAAACTACTTGCCGTGCCGAAAATTGGTTTAAAACTTAAAGAGACTAATAGAAATGTTATAGAAGAACACGGCCACAATTTTTTTTTTGGAAATAAGTTAGTTTTATAAAAGTTTGAGGTGATATAGTGCTAACGCCCTTCTGCTTAGCACGTCATTGTTTACCTGAAATTCGAGCTAACGCCCTTCTTCCACCCGCGCGACGATATGCAGAAGCTTAGAAAGGAACAAGTGCATAATTTTACTCCGATGAGGGCAAGAAAAAAAAGCTTTACCGGTAGTATGTCTGTTTTTGTTGCTATTTTTTCGATTTTTACACTATCAATCACCTCTTTATCTCATGAGTATCATATTTGTTACAATAGAGAAAGAGAGAATCGATAATTTTTTTTTCAATGATGGACAGGAGAATCAATAAATGTACAAACACACGAAAGAGATGCTCTGTATTTCATATTTGATTTCCAGCGTGATCAAATTTTTGCCCGCAAGCGTATTACAGATATTATGCATATATACGTATGTATCCGAAAGCTATCTCTAGGTTCCTCAATTTTTGTGACGGCAGCAACGAAAAACAAGAGAAAGATACTCCAAATCATATCGACGACAAGACTGAAACAATGGAAAGTCCTTCTCGAAACTTTGACAAAATGATGGGCTTAACTTTAGAATACCCCACCAAAAAGTAGTATATCGGTTGGTCGTCCAACGAGCCAAACAAACCCTTTATTGTAGTCCCGTCCGTTAGTAATTTAGACGAGTTTTTGCACTTGCCACTGAACACAACTAAAGAAAGTTGACATTATTTCTATACTTCTACTTGCTCTTACCCATGACACCTCAAACGTCTTCTGTTTTATTATGTTCAACAATATTTTTGTATGTTTTTCATAATGATTCACTCTTGAAATCACTTGAAAATCGTGATAAATCACTGTGATTACTGTCGGGAAATAAAGTACACACACTGGATGCACAAACAACACCAGCATATCTTAGAACTAAAAATATGTTCTGTGCGGCATACACAGCGCTGCACTGCAAAATAGACCGGTAGCGACTTGATTTTGAAATGGGGCCTGAATATAACATATACCGGTAGGTATTTTCAACATATTGGCGATAGCGAGAATTGCACGACCAGCACTCAACTTTATCTTTAACCTTGATATTTCCATTAAAGAGGAAGTCTACTCTGATATTAAGTTGGTTTTAATAAAAGCAGAAAGATGAGAGAAACAAATCGCTGACAGTTTGAGCAATATTCGATTGAAAATAGGAAAGTTTAAATTTTTGAAGTTGTCATCAGTGAAACACAAATAGGCAACACTGTCATGTATCTTGCTTGCTCCTCTCCAATTAGCTCTGTACAGAAAATTTCATAAACTTTCATATTCTTAATTATTGATGACGTAATAGATTTGTTTCATACAGGGGTTGAATGAAAACATATTTGCAATAGTTACATTTAGGGTGAATGTATTATTCAAAATTTTCTTATCAAAAAGAATATATAACTTGCAAATGGGAGTGGAGCTTGCAAGATACGTTACAGAGGTGCCCATTTGTGTTTGATTGATTGCACCTTCAAAAATCCAAAAGTTTCTTATTTTGAATCGTATTTTGCTCAACCTTTCAGTTCACTGACCGGTTTCTCTCATTTTTCTGCTTCCATTAAAACTGACTTAATATCAGGGTGGACTTCCCCATAAATGTACTACATCCATTCACTTTAAATTTCATAAGTTAAGGGTGCATATTATGTGAAATAAAAGCAATTTCATGAACTGAATATTCCACTTGAATTTGCCATAGGCCTACTATCCAAGGTAAAAATTTGCTACATATCTACAACCACAAATCAAATTTGGTTTAAAAGACATACAGGTATAATTATTTCATCATTCCCATCATCAATTATCAAAGTCAGCATTTTCCCTCTTACGAGGGGTTACTGACTTTAGCGCCATGATGACACTTTCTCCCTCCACTTAATCTTGTCTCAAGCAGCCTCCTCAGTTTGACAAAACTTACTGCTTTCTTTCTTCACCATACATGTATCTTTCCATGAAATCTTCACTCTTCCTTTCCCTCTTATGCCATCCACTTCAAGATCCCAGGGTCCATCCCGCACTACGCATGGCCGAAAAATGAGCAAATTTTGAGCTGATTAATACGTGATTTCTAACTAAAATAACGGGCTATTTGGCCAACTCGGGCTGATGAAGAAAGACCTAATGAGTACCAAATGCTCCCTCACTCGAACAATAAGTTGCTTTCAATGGAAAAAAAAGAAAAATCAGATGAACAGTTCAACAGATTTTTTAAAATTTAGAGTTGGGGAAAATCATAACTAATATCAAATTGTGATCTTTACGTTAGTTATCAATAATGAAGTTCACAACAGAAGCAAAATGGCAGTTCAATAATGAGTTTATGTTGTCATTCTCACTCTTCTAAACGATTTCCTCATGCCTTTGCCCTGTTTATACTGATGCAAATGCAATTCCATGTGTTCACCACCTTCCTCATAATATGAGCACTTTTCTTCATTAACCAAGAGACCAACAAAACAAACCAACAAAACAATATCTTCCTTGGTTTGTTTATTCATAAATATGTAAAGGTCTGAATTATATAAAATCAGGAATTCCCATTTTTTGCATGTTTTGTAAAGAAAATTGTATAGTATAATAGAGCATACATGTAGAAACATATCCCCATCAATAAACTTAAAGGAAACCTGATATCAAGAAATAACTGTAGTTAGTCTGAGAGATTTATTGTATTTTTCCCTCGTGATAGGGCTGGGACTAAAAACCTGGTATCGGGTCACACCCGAGAGCCACAGGTCTTGGGTCAAAAAATTAGATACCTGTTTCCCGAAGTTGGATGGCAATGAAAAATATGCCCCTTAAAAGTATCTTTTTTAACAATCAAATAAAACAACACATGCGCCCCTCGGCTCAGATTGGTATATTCTCCCATTTAACATTATTTTCAACCATGTTTGGTGATGTTTAGTGCTATTATCATGCCTCTAAATGTCGAAATCTGGTGTAAAAGTGGAAAGAGAAAATGCGAGCTGCCATTTTGATTCACTCAGGATGAAGAAAAAAATCAGACTAAAAAACAGTAATGTTGGAATTAAATAAATGCTTTAAAAAATATCTTCTTTACAAAATACTGATCGAATGTTTTCTAAAGACAAAATAAATATTTTTCTCTTATTCTAAACACACCGCATGCTTTCTTTTAAAAGCTGTGGTTAATTAGTAATCCCAACAAGTTTCGATACTCATCGCTGTTGCAGGGCAAGTTTAGACAAAGCACGGAAAGATTGCGCAGTACACTTCATTAGCTGTAATGTGTGCCGCACCAAACCCAAACAAATATACGTGATTGTACAAAGATATCAAAAATTTAATAGTTGTCCAAGAAATGCCACAGAAATAGTGATATTCGAGGAGTTACCGAGTACATTTTAATCGAAAGTGGCCTGCTGCACTATCTACCGGTAATCACTATGCTCGAATCCACTGTTATACTGCTTTTTACCGCGGAGAGCAGTAGAGTGGATTCTAGCCTCATGATCAACATAAATTGTACACGTGCAAGTACCTTGCAGCAGGCCCATTCTGATAAAAATGTAATAATTAATTATTGTAAAGCACATATCACATATCACAATACATAACGTCCCTATGTGCTACGAAAGACCTTTGGAAATTATTACCCTAGCTGTAACTCCGCAGCCGTTATCAGCGCACAGTGAATTTCAAGGTATAATCCTACCAGGTACCCATTTACCTCACCTGGGTCGAGTGTGGCAAATGTAGATTAATGTCTTGCAAAAGTACAACACAGTGCCTGGCATATAATATTACAGATAAATGAAACAAAAGGTTAAAAAAAGATTAATATTTTGCAAGAATAAATATTTCAAACCTACTTTAAAAATATTCAGCGAATGAGATTATTTAGTTGATGAGGAAAGCGAATTCCAAATGACAGGTCCTTGTTACATTATAGATTTTTGAAAAAAATGAGTACCGGTACCTGGTATGCATTCCTTCTGTGACTAGTCCTAACTTGCCTAGCAACAGCGATGAGTATTGAAACTTGATTACTAAGTAAACATCAGGTTTTAAAAGAAGCATCCGGTGTGGTGTTTAGAATTAGAGAAAAATATTTATATATTTAAGAAAGCCGTTATATTATTCCAACATTGTTTTTTAGCCTGATTTTTTTCATCCTGCATGAATCAAAATGGCGGCTCGCTTGTTCTCTTTCTATTTTTGCCCCCCTTTTTTACTTTCAGAGGCATGATAATGGCACTAAACATGGATAAACATGGATAAAATATAAATTCATATGAGATATTTGGATATTAACCGAGGTATGCATGAATATTTAAAGGTATTTTGCTGCTACAAATAGTAAAATTCAAGCATGTTTATAGGAATATTTAGATCTAACAACAGTAGTAGATCTAGCAGATGTTTTTTGTGTGTAATTTTCGGGTACCCGCCAAAAATTTGAGCGGGTACCCGAATTAAAAATATACCCAAAATTCCAAGCCCTACCTCTTGATCTACATCATTCCCAAACAAAGTGTATGAGAGAGGTATAAAGCAAGATATTCTGAGTGTGATGTAAAGTTTCTCAGCACGACATGGGCATCTCTATTTTTGTGATAACGTGATGTACTATGTGAAGTCGTTATCAAGTAAAAGTATTCAAATTGATGGATGCTTCCTTCCCACTATGTGTGGTGATGAAATATTTCATCCAACTGCTATTATCTTGTGTACTATAATTGTCAAAATGCAAAATTGCATGAACAGCGTGTCCACACACAAAACAATTTATCCCGAAACTCTATAACGATACGTAGTATAAAGAATCATCGTATAAATTCCAGGGTGTCCACACACAAGAAACGTTGTATAAAGAATCATCGTATAAATTCCAGGGTGTCCACACACACAAGAAAGTAATCCCAAAACTCTACAGCGAAATGTCGATAGGTGCGCAGTTTGCTACTGCGGTCATGAAATGGAAGCGGAAATGAGAGGTCAGGTCTCCTTTCGCGCGCGATCCGACGTTAAGCCCCGCCCAGTTAAGACTAGTTCCGTCCACACACAAAATTTCTGTGATTAAGCGTGATTAGGCATGATTAGTTATTGAGTTCTAGTTCAAAACGATGCCCAAACCTGCGTTTCGTTATACGACGTTTCGTTATACGACGTATCGTTAGTAAGCGTCCACACACACAATTTCATCATATAACTATCGCGAAACGGTATAACTAATCACGCCTAATCACGGAAAATGTTGTGTGTGGACAGGGGGATAAGTGGTTACTCTTCTTGAGTGAAGGTTACGCATAAATGAAATAGATTTGTCAGCTGCTATATTTATTTAAGTATTTTTTAATAAATGAGTTACAATTTTCCTCCTGATATATATTTTTACCAAATATTATATCCTCTTCAGCTACAATTTTCCCTCATTGAAAAGTAAAGGATTTGCTACTGAATTAATGTCTCTCCAACTAGAGCTTGGTGCATGATACATGTACAAGTTTGCCTTGTATGTCGCATTATCAAGAAAATGGCTGCACCCACGTCATGCTAAAAGACATTACATTATGCTAAGGATATCGTCATTTATATATCTCTTGTACATTTTTGTAAGGATTATTGTAGATCAGTATGTAGGAATATAATCTTTCATCTTTCAGCATACGTCCATTTATTCTTTGGGGTAAAGTTTCTTTTAAAGATACTATGTCCCTTTTGCAGCCAACATCAAATTATGTAGAACTTTGCAGGAATTATGAATATGTCATGTATGTCCTATCTGTGAAATTAAAACGTTAGCAGTGTCCTAATATTCAAATTATGCAAGGAAACCCGTTTACTTGCTAGACTTCACTGTCAGACACTATTGAGTGACTGACTGGCTTTTTATCTTCTTTGGTAATAACATACATAAAATGAGCTGTAAAGGGTACATGAGCATTTGTCTACATATAACCCACTTCTTGAAATGGCCAAAATTAAATTGATTGAATCTTTGCGCAGCATATAACGTACGACCATTTGGTACAATGGTCTGAAAATTCAGACTATTACTTACTGGCTCTATAGCTCCTAAGTCGATTTGACAACTAATAGTCGTTATTTTCCAACTTAAAGACATTTTCAAGCCCCCTTTTTTTTAGGGAAGTTCTATATTAGTATTGTCTTTCAAATGCCATTGGAATTTAACCTTTTCATTTTTTGGGCCTGCAAATGGGACATATAGTACCTTTAATATACGCATAAAGAAATCACATTCTTGTAGGAGGAGGAATATTTTTATATTTTTTATATCAATATGCAGAACAATCAATGAAGAGAGACAGAGAGGGAATGACATCCCACATTTATATGACCGAGTTGCCAATTTTTCTCTATTCAATTCAACTTATTATTGATTTTATATACTTTGAAAATTCATGTTGTTCTTATCGTCTGTCCAATCTTCTTCAAACCTTCTTTTGTTTTTTCAGATTTTTTCTATAACAAAAACAACTTATTTTGATTGTGGTCTTTAGAATCTTCAAATTTGCAAAATATTGTCTAGTGTGCAATCTGAATTTTAAAGCACAAATTGCTGATTGTCATGCAGAACACTGTAATATTCATCCATCTTTCCAGGTCATGACATCACATTGGACATTGCCAGAACAGTCAGTGACCTACAGACAGAAATTTTGCTTACTTGAAGCGGAATTACTTTCTGCTCTAGCAGATTTTCTTATCCTTTATGGGTTAAAGGAAGGCAAATTCAAATATCTTTAAGAATGAAGTTAAGAAAAAATTCATACTATCACCGATATCTAGTATTTATGGTAAAATGGTACCCCCATGGCTTTCACAAACAAAAATATCCATGATATGAACTAAATAATTAGGGTACGTTGTCAAAGAGGGTTAATGATTCACTTTCACGAATAAAAATAAATAGTACACTGTGTGATAAAACTGTGCATGTATAGTGAAATAAGCTGTGTCTGATTACAGCCCTTGCAGAATTGTGCATTGCACAAACACACAAATCCACATACTCATAGTAAGCCTGTACAGCACTTACCATATGTACAAACCCAGTTAGACATACACACACAGATTGAGGACATACATGTATTAGAGGTCACCATTCACTCTGTAGGTGAATGGAGTCCACGCTTATCCTATTGATCAGCAGTGCAAAGAACAGAGTGCCAATTTGATGAGCAATCACTACGGGTTACTGGCTATGGAATCTAAAAATCAATGTGATTATGGTTGTTTTACAATGTTTAGGGATTGTATGTATGTTCCTAGAATCATAATGATCGACACAATTCTCAAAATAGCTAATAGATGTAAGAGTGGAAAACCTACAGGCCTAGTTATTTCATTGTACATATATGGCAGAGAGATAGCCTATGAATAACCGTGAATTTCAAGTGTTGAACCCAATACACAACATGCATAGGTCAAGAGAGGAAATGTGTGTCTTCTTATTTCATGTGTCAATACATGTACAATTGTCAAAATATGGCAAGATGACTTTTATAACATCAACAGGTTTTGCTTTTCAATTCAAAATGGCTACTTCCTTCATAAAAAATGACCTAGAATGCATTTTTATGTAAAAGCTAGTTATGATCAGACCATTATTTAAAAGGAGTCTAAATGTAAATTTTGTTAAATTTACTTTATTAAATCACTAAATCAATCCCCCACAGTGCAGTGATATATTCCGACTGCATTTTCACATCCTTGGATTTTGTCTCCGATTCTAAATTCTCTAGTTCTAAATTCTAATCTAAATTGTATCCATGAAAATCGTACTTGGTTTTCAGGTGCATCAAAATTAAATCAGCTAGTTTCACAAGTTTTCCTAAACAATCAACTGATCTAATCACTTTGGATATTTTTGCTACTTTTCATCCTCTTTAAATGTATAATTAACATTGAGGTAAAATAAGCGATCATATAACTCAATGTAAAAAAAAATGCATGCATCTGCCCTGAAAATTAATTGTATAGGCACAGCGGAGCACCCCAATTTGCAAATCATTAGCAGCCCGTTCTATTTGAATAACCAACGGACATCTACGTGAATCCGAACATGTGTTTGCTAGAATGTCAAATCTTAAAATTCGCGTTGCGCCTTTATTACTGCCAATATTGCTATGAAACTTTCCATACTAACTACAATTATTATGAACTTGATATCAGTGAAATAAATATGAAATTCCATGGAAGAAAACTCGAGATATGAGCTTCACCCCTCGATAAACATGCCGTCCATTTTGTTCTGACTCTACCCTATCCAGCAATGCAGGAAGTAGAGACTTGGCATGAATATTCATGAGGGTTGAAATTTTCGCTTGGCCGATTGAGTATTTTTATAGTTCTGTTTCATGGGGCTTCATTCTCAAAATTTTTCTCGAAAAAATGGTGAATTTTACGGTGATTTCGTATCGCATTTATTTCGCTTTTGTTCGTCAAAATAATCCCTTAAATTTCACATTTTCGCTTCATCAATAGAGTACCGAAGCTGTGACGTCATAAAAATCTATTTTTGGAATTTCTTAATTTTTTCTTCATTTTCCGAAAGAGCACCAAAATTAATGTCCAAATGTCGAAAACCAATTGAATATGTTAAGTATTTGAGCCAGAGCAATATAACACGGAGTTCCCATAGGCAATCTTTTTATTCAGATGGTCATATCTCAGCCAATACTTAACATATTCAATTGGTTTTCGACATTTGGACATTATTTTTGGTGCTCTTTCGGAAAATGAAGAAAAAATTGAGGAATTCCAAAAAAAGATTTTTGATGACGTCACACTTCACCACTCTATAACTCTTGTTATACACATGAGTGTCTTGCAAATTTATTCAATGATCGATTTAGTAGCTTTGATTGCTGATATTCATCACATTAATGAAGAATTTGCCTTCGAAATTTGTTTACTTTTTTTCGCATCAATCGGTACACAATTATTTATTTTATGCAAATGATGTTTACTGGACGAGCGTCGATCGCGCGGTAATTGCACTGTTACACTACGCCTGTATAATATAAATTAAAACCTAATACTTCTACTGCGTACAAACTTGAACTCTTTACATTAACAACACTCTGGGACTGCATAGGTCACGACCTCTATGCATGATACTTTTTCACTGCAGAGAGCATACGGTATTGTTGTTTGTTAAATGCAACTGTATTTAAAGGTGCTATCCTTTCATATTGAATTAGGTATCATTCGAAAGATTATTTTCAGTTCTTCACATTTGTTTTTAAGTTCATTGTCCAAAAGCATAAGGGGAAGGAGAAATAATGAAATGAAGTTACGAGAGTCAAGTTTTTTTGAGAGAATTTCGCCTACGATACCTCAAGGAGGCTTGGTCGTGTGACGTCATTTCGTGGACTCTTCACAACACGGCCACCGCGCGCATTCTTTTCGCATTCAGATATAGCACTGTGCAAGTATAAACAAGAAATATCAGAGTGAAAGTACAGACATTATACCGGAATATTAATTATCCGAAAATGACAGAAGACAGCTCAGATGAACTCGAAATGATCTTAGAGTATGATGAAGAAGAAGTGATAATGGTGGAGAAAGTGAAGATGATGGTGAATTGGGCGCATTTGAAGACGACGAAAATGTGAACGCTAATAACCGTGATGCGGTCCATATCACTGCCCCAGAGGCACAAGTACGCCGGGCTGCATGGACCGGGCAACTTGCAACTTGTGGGTGAAAGCACCGCAATCTGCCATATTACTACATTCACCGGCGCTTGTTCTGAATCATATCTCTACTTTAACCCCATAACTCGATCCGGCGTAGAGATACCCTACTACTATTAGTACTAAAATATACCCCAAATCAAGTAAATCAAGTAAATATTCATCAATTGTTCAAATAATGGCCATGATTTACGTTTCTTACCCGTTTCGTGTCAATTTTCTTATAAGCCGGAGTTACGGGGTCAAAGTAGGGATATGATTCTGAACAAGCGCCCATTCACCCATCACACACCTGCATCCTGATCGACGTCTCTTAGCTGAGTTTTTTTTTTTTTCGATCGGCAGACATTTCAACTACAGGCCGAGAAAAACAACCATTTTATCTCACCTGCATCGTGATCGTGGTCTCTGTGCTTAATATTTTCAATCGGCAAACTTTAAGCTAATTTAAAACCAGAGAACTTCTATTTTATCTATCAAAAATGTCACGAGTCATGCACTAAAACACCATGAACACTGCACTACGAATGACTGAGCTATCGCGAGTTTTCCCCGTGCCGCGAAATTCAAGTTACGCTAATTATCAAACAAAACATCGGCGAAGCCGCGTATCATCATCTGCAAGACGATCAATTTTACAGTACCAAACGTCAATATTTCAAGGAATCCAAACATCGGGAAGTAACCAATGCTTATGTAATTGATAGAATTTTAATTAATTTATTGTAAATTCGATAAAACACTTTATTGAATATTACAGAAATTGCAAAATCTACTTAAAAAATGACCCATGTTTGTGTACGTATTTACATTGAAATAGTGCATTGTACTTCCGGGTTTAAGTAGGAACAGTCCACGGAAATACGTCACATATATTATGTCGATATCGAGAATATCAACGCTTCCGGGTTCCTCTGCTTACACTATTGATCTTTCTAAGTCTAATAATAATTTAACAAAAAATGCAAAATTGTGTCATTCAATATATTTGTATTCCTTAAATCATAAGCTTTCCAACAATAACAACCATGCATACCGTATGTTCATCATTTCCTTCCCATAGCACCTTTAATACAATGGTACAACTACAAGCACAGCTCCATGTGTACATCCCAATATGTCTGAAAGTTACTGGCTTTATAATTTGTAATTTGAGATCTGGCTCTATAAATCTTCCTTTCCTGTAATTAAGGTGATTAAAAAATTCACAACACAATTTGATTTTTCGCTCAGATGTTATCAGATATACATCTGACTATCATGAATATTCAATTATAGGTACATGTATACATGTACTAAGTGCCAATATTTAAAGGCATTGGGTGGTATTCTCATAAGTTAAGCCGGGACTAACTCCAGACTAAACAAGAATTTTAGTTCACACTTCTATGAAATGCTAGGTTTCATCTTCCTCCTTCAATATTCATGACAAAGATAATTGACCAAAGACTTTATTGAAATTCAGTTCATACTCATATCTTTTTCTTCCCATTTCATTGCAAAATTAATTTTTTGGACACTTTTTATTGCAGGATTAAAATAATCTGTACAGGGTAAATGAATTGGCAACAGGCACTCCATAAAAGTGTGGACTAAGTTAAGCCAGGCTTAACTTAGTACGCGCTATCGGAATACCACCCATTGTTTAACAATGCCACATTTGAGATGCATGGCCCTACGTGTTATCAGCGTCTGTGATATGGTGTAATATTGAAGCCCTAACAAAATTTGTGCTTCAAAATGATCATAAAGTGCCTCAAAAAAGTAAAAATCTTTGAATGACCGGTTTTACCATACTCATTTTCCCCAATAGACTGTAGTGTAAAAAAAACCGTTGGGAAAACGATTTTTGAAATTTTGAATTCCAATCATAAATATCTTGATAATCAGACGGGCGATCGGCTTGTAAAAGCCATGGGATTCCTGACTGACCTAAAGGTTTATAAATATGATTGCAGCATGAGCTAAATTCAGGATTTTGTTTAGAATCTAAGACAAAGATACTCGGAGAGAGGGTCGAGTTCTGGGAAGAGGTGAAAAATAATTTGTGAGCATTATCATTGTATTATGCAAGTGTGGAAGAACATCAGATAAAAAATGTTCCCTGAAAAGCATGGCTCTTCAAATGCCTTAATATTCTAAATATGGCATGTAACATCATAAAAATCAAGACAGATTTTTATGCCACATGTTTGTGTACTAGTCCCATATACATCTTTCTGTGTACAGTGCTTGTAACTTTACCAAGACTGGGCCAAATTTCTTATCATTTTGACGATTCCAGAACCTTGCAGTACACACCAATACTTATATGCTAGATGAGCAACCTTTTCTGATCGATTCCACAACGTTTCTTTCACAATGCAATAGCATGACTAGAAACCAACTTTATCTTTAAGCATGGTGATCTTTTTCCTTTCAGATAATAATACCAAAAGCAGTTTATTTTAAATCCAAAGCCTAAAATTCTGAAAGGATATACAAAATATGAAGGAAAAAACAACAAAAAACCCTGACATTTTACATCAAAGTATCTTAGAACAGAAATCTAAATTATTCTTTTAAAATTTCCTTATCATTACTCTTCAGGATGGAACAAAACAACTTATAAAGCAGCTCAGAGTGCCAAATATGGCTTAAATAGCTGAGTGACACATCCCTCCATGATTCATTCTCAGTCACATTATTACATTTATGTAAGCCCCTACTACCAGTACATAAAATCATGAAAATGTGGAGGAAAAAAAATATGCAAAGATGAAACTGCAGGGGGACTACTGTTGAAGAGCTGTCCAAAAATTAACAATTATGTTGTTTGTTTTCTTCTGTTGTTTTAGGTATTTGTACACATACTTGTGGACAATCAACTATTAAAAGAACCAACAAAAAATGACCATCAAACAACTTGAATTGACTCAAGATATGAGAGACCATATTTCAAAGTTCTAATCCTTTTCCCTTTTTATATACATTCAGAACTAAACATTTTTTTCAAAATGAAAGCTAGTTACATTCCTGATAAAAGAATCATTCTGAATTCTCCCTTGCTTTCTTATGACGGTATGAAGCAGTGTTTGAAATCAGAAATATACTTTCCATGGCATGATAAATAATCCCATAACTCTAAATAACTAACTATATATAATCCCATAACTCTAAATAACTAACTATATATAATCCCATAACTCTGAATAACTCCTATATATAATCCCATAACTCTGAATAACTAACTATATATAATCCCATAACTCTGAATAACTAACTATATATAATCCCATAACTCTGAATAACTAACTATATATAATCCCATAACTCTGAATAACTAACTATCAGCGTGTCCACACACAAAACAATTTATCCCGAAACTCTATAACGATACGTCGTATAAAGAATCATCGTATAAATTCCAGGGTGTCCACACACAAGAAACGTTGTATAAAGAATCATCGTATAAATTCCAGGGTGTCCACACACAAGAAAGTAATCCCAAAACTCTACAGCGAAATGTCGTATAGGTGCGCAGTTTGCTACTGCGGTCATGAAATGGAAGCGGAAATGAGAGTTCAGGTCTCCTTTCGCGTGCGATCCGATGTTAAGCCCCGCCCAGTTAGACTAGTTCCGTCCACACACAAAATTTCGGTGATTAAGCGTGATTAGGCGTGATTAGTTATTGAGTTCTAGTTCGAACGATGCCCAAACCTGCGTTTCGTTATACGATCGTTATACGACGTATCGTTAGTAAGCGTCCACACACACAATTTCATCATATAACTATCGCGAAATGGTATAACTAATCACGCCTAATCACGGAAAATGTTGTGTGTGGACAGGGGGTAAATATAATCCCATAACTCTGAATAACTAACTATATATAATCCCATAACTCTAAATAACTAACTATATATAATCCCATAACTCTAAATAACTAACTATATATAATCCCATAACTCTGAATAACTAACTATATATAATCCCATAACTCTGAATAACTAACTATAAATAATCCCATAACTCTGAATAACTAACTATATATAATCCCATAACTCTGAATAACTAACTATAAATAATCCCATAACTCTGAATAACTAACTATATATAATCCCATAACTCTGAATAACTAACTATATATAATCCCATAACTCTGAATAACTAACTATATATAATCCTCCAAACAGATAGTGACTGAATGCATATTGGATAATAGAGCTTCAATTATTACTTTCTCAGTGCTCAGTAAAACCTCTCGAGTAGAGTAGTTAACGCACTTGTACGCACTCGCTTACAATAGGCACGCACCGAACCCACGTCGAATATGAGCTCCATTGGAGCCTTAAACGCGGGGTTTTATGTTATCCTTTATTTCCTTCATACTCCCGTTAACCAATAGAATGCTACCGGTAGGTAAGTTTTTGCACAGGTTGATTTTATACATCCTAGCTACATAATATTATATTTTCAGCCGATTGGTACACTTTACATGGTTCACAATATTCTTGTTTGTCAGATTTTACCCATCAGACCATTACTATCCCATTAGTCAATTCCAATATAAGGTAAAACATCATCAAGATAGGATGAAACTTGATCTTCAGATAGTTTCAGATTTTAAAAAATAATTCTGATGATTGTATAAAGTGTAATGGAAAAGTCTATCTGGATGAAATCGGATGTTAATAACACGTATAAATATTAGAGCATAAAGGCAACTTCATCTACACAACACGTTACATTTAAAGTAATAAAGAGTGTTGCTGATGAGGCAAAACAGAATCTTATTTCTAATCCCAACATGCCTCCACTTTTTAGGTCGAATAATATAGTTTTGAAATACACCATCTTCTTATTGGATTGTTTTGTTTCGACATGAAATAAACAATTAACCCATTGCCTACTAGAACCGGGTGACCCCTGTATTAAGCCTATGGTAATGAAAGAATCCAGTAGTCAACAGGTTTATAGAAATCTAGACAGCACATCAATTGAAAAGTGGGTATTCTGCAATCTTTAACTTGACCTTTACAACAATCATTCCTCCTTGTCAAAAATCTGGGCACGAACTTGAAAATTGATTCGATTTTGTCTTACGTAAGTACTGTATAAAAAAACATTATATTTGCACACAGCTAAAGAAGGACTTGGGACTTTAAGAAGTGCTACTTGTGCAAATGTTGACAAATTGTTGTATAATGTACGAGTATGATTCAATACAATAAGAGATTCATCTATGCTTAACACTAATTTACCGCTAAATCAGTTCTTTCACCAGTATTAGGTTTAAATATTTTTTAAAGCACAGGTAAAAATAAGTGGTTGCATTAAAAAAAACAGGGGGGGGGGTATGATCTCCACTTTTTTCAAATAATTAACCCAATAATAATAATAGTAACAGCAATAATTATAATGTGTGAGACTTGTTAGGTTTTCAATATCAATAAATGAAATCTGTGATTTTCAGAAATGTTGGTACAAGTTTCACCTGTCTCTGACTTAATGCTTGAGGGGTTTACATAGCAGTAGCGGTTCTAGGGGATTAGGAGGGGCTTGAGCACCCCCTCCCCCAATTATTGCAAGGCACATGTAGAAAATGAAGGCTAGGACCACTAAGGTCCCCAATTAATCTTCCAGAACCGCTTCTGCATATAAGAAAATACTCAAAATAAAAAAATTGGGAGGTGAGCTTGAAAAAAGAAGTGGCAGGGGACATGAAACGGAGTCAATTTCACTTGGTTTTATCACTGTTTCCACCAAGGTCCACTTTTCAATGCAACTGAATTCCCTTGGGAATGATTTTATCCGTCAACGAGGAAAGAAATAGGAACAATGGTTTTAACAACATGGATAAATATGACAAATTCAATGCAGTTTCAAGAAAATGAACAAGCATTTCATCTACTTTTCAATTCTCATTCATTCATTCAGTAATGTTTTTTTTAAATAATGAATAAATAAACAAAGTACCAGTGGGGAAAAAGGCTCATTAAATAATTATGCTAGCAAAATTTCAAAACACACATCACACTCCCCCAGTCTCATCCTCATTCTCTCAAGCAATTACAAAACAAAAATTAACTGCAACAACTTATAGACAGTTAGACACCAAGACTAAGAGTAGATTCAAAAGTCAGGCATTTTGAAAATTTATTCCAGAATCAAGTCAAGTCAATGAAACTTGATAACATAATATTTTTTAAACATTTTTTTTAAACATTTTTTTTTTACTTCAAATAAAAAATAAAGAAGAGAATATTGATCAATTATTGTATACAAAGCAAACAAAATAGAACAAAACTTTTTTCTTTTTAATAATTTGGTGATAGTCTTTTGGTTAGCTTCCTGCAGATCACGCTCTTGCTAAAATTCGAGGTCCGGATGTTGACGCCTCTATGACCAGGCATCATTACATGTACAGTGGGCGAAACTCCACAGGTGCTGATCAGAGCTAGAGAGAGAGGGAGAGAGGCGTGACGCACGCCACCCGACCTTTGATCCGCTGCTCCACTACTACTATCATCATCACCATCGCTCCACTGCACTGGCTTTGCGACATGCACACCACGTCAAAAAACACGCGTGCTCACGGGCAATGCCGATACAAACCCACTGGTCGTACGGCACAGATTATAACAAAATTACAGAATAACACCTCACACGATACACCCATACAGCACCATTAATTATTGATCTACGAAAAGATATAATCATTTGTCATAAAACTCATGCATTAACGCAAAATATGGATTTTTATACCCTCACTACTCCTCACCTTTTCGTTAGTCGCCATGTTGAGCAAAGCGAGACCGATGAAGCGCATGCGCAGCAGCAACTTGGATTAAAACTTTACTTTGAAGTTTTGGAAGTTACCCCCGATAGCAAGTGTTTTATTTATTTTCCCTAAGTAGGCCTAGGCCTAATACCATGTTTGTCGTGATCATCATAACGATAAAAAAAAGTAATGTCAGTGTTTTTATTTTGAGGAAATAGAAGAAAAAAAAATAAGAAAGCCCTCTAGCTCTAAATCATGCAAGTGTCAATACAATTGTAATTATTGTATTGACAACAAGCCGAAGAAGATTGAAGATTAAAACGATATAACAATTACAATTTAGTGGATAGGTTAAATAGGACACGTTATTAAAATTCAACTGTCACATATACACAAAAATCTTAAAGTATAGAGAATAGACCTTTTGAAATACACTTTGCAATGTAGAAGTGTAGAGCTATATTTTGAACAGAACATTGTATGCAGCATGTATGTAAGGATCCAATATCTTCCCATGTTTGTATCCCTCTATCACCAAAGCCCATTTCTTTTCATCACATTCTATCACCATCACCAGGCCCATGGCCCTGGGAAGCGGGGGTGCTGGGGGTGCTGAAGCACCCCCGGAAATTTGTTTTGTATGATATATTTAATGTATATCATTATGCTTCGTTTACGAAATTGTCACACAGCCGACAGCCACAAATTACGCCTTTTTTAATCTTTTTTTTAAAAACTTTCTTTCACAAAATCCTATAACACGTATCCCTAGCTGGCACGCGACCCAATAATACTCGCGACAAAAGCATACCATATATTTTTATGTAACAGGTCAAAGATGTATATAGCACACGTTAATCATTTTCTTTAATAATGTGGAATAGGGGAAATTCGACAACATTAATAAAATAATAATCGGCTCCGATCATAGTCAGCATGCTGCATGTATAGCAAAAAAAGGTCTTCAATTTGTTTCCAGGTTCACAGGCGGCCCAACTGCCCCATAAACCAAACGGACATGACTTTTGTTAATGAGTAGAAGAACTGGTGGTGAAGTATGTTATTACATTATATCGGGTGGCCCCCCAAAAATCGGAATACATATAGTTGACTTTTTAGGAATTTGCTCTGATCAACAGTTATCATTTTTCACCTTGCTGGATAAAACAACTTTTCAACACCTTTTCAACACCAAGATCAATACATTTGGTTGAAAACTTTTTATTTTACGAGTAATTTCTTGTGGACTGTCATTTTCGAGATTTGCCATTGATTTGTCATCGTGCTTCGAAACTCTGGAAATCGGGCAAATTCCGAAAATGACAGTCCATTAGAAATTACTCATAAAATAAAAAAAAAGTTCTCAACTAAATTTGATGATCTTGGTGTTATTATAATGGGGAAAAGGTGCTCTATCCAGTTTGGCGAATTGGTAAAAAAAGATGATTAGAGCTAAGTCTTGAAAAATCGACTGTATCGAGTGTTCGTTTTTTTTTTTTTGGTGGGCCACCCGGTATAATGATGCATAATTTCTGGGTTATTCGTTACCGTACACTCTTTCGAAGAGAATTGTTTATTAACTTTTTGTATTCATCGTATAAATCTTCATGAAGGTTTCACACAATGAAACAGTAGGCCTATTGTTACCAAAAAAAGGGTTAATTGTGAGAAATATAATGACATAACCGAAGCATGTTTTAGTATTTGTTTGTACATGTCAGGTGCTACTAAGTCATAAATATGTTAACTGATACTTCGCTTATCTATTTCATTATTTTTCCTCACAAATTACATGTATTAACTTTTCAGTACATAGTTTGCACTGTTGAAACCTTCAGGACGATTTCTTCGATGAATGCAATGAGTGGCATAAACAGAATTTCGCCTCGTCACGCAAAACGAGACAGAACTTTTCATTTACAAAATCAAATTAATATGATTTAAATTCAAGGAGCAACATCAATAGTAATCATTCCAGTTTAACATGATGCCAAATACACATACTTGCTTTTTTAGCAAAGCCTTGTGAAAGTTCATATCATGTATATATATTTTTTCTGATTGTACCATGTTTTAAATTAATACACAGACTGTATTATGTCTTTGATTTTCTCTTGTAAGATCCAACTGAAGGGCATGAAGGAATATCCAGTGGAAAATTATTCCAAGCAGTGGGACCAAATATGATATTATGAACCTATTACATCTAGATGAATATTTCTTTTTCAGAACTAAACTACATTTCATATCATTGCTGGTCTGTAAATGAATGCTCAAAGATGATTAAATGCCTGCAAGAATACCAGATGTAATCAAAGGCTAATAAATCAACTCAGCAGTAAGATATGGGAGAGATGCATTCACTTTCTT
Organism: Mesocentrotus franciscanus; assembly: GCA_037976565.1. Lineage (NCBI taxonomy): Eukaryota > Metazoa > Echinodermata > Echinoidea > Camarodonta > Strongylocentrotidae > Mesocentrotus > Mesocentrotus franciscanus. Next base: position 2,214,100 of record CP137679.1, on the reverse strand, counting down.
ACCCTCTCGCAAACTCTTAACTCTCTGAGATTCATGCCATGAGCAATTGAGTAATTTGAGTTTGAATAATCAAAATATTGTGCATCAATCTATGACGTAACATCTTAAACATTTTGTTGAATTATAAATAAACTATGCAGTATTGTTTGAATGAAAAGATAAACACCTACACACTGAAACATCGCTGAAGTAAAATGTATCTTTCTGAACATTTGAGAATTGAGAACTTGGTAAACTATATAGTTACAAACGTTTTTCAGGCTCAGCCTCATAATACCCTGCCGCGCAGACAGATAATTATTATTTAAAGGCGAAGACTGATTACTGAAATAAAGTTGAAGCTATGTTTAAGCTGGTACTATTTCATAAAAGTCAGATAAGTTGTATTCATTGTGTTCCTGTATTTTAGTGATTGTGAAGTGGTGATCACATTAAGCTAATAGATGTAGAAAAATTAAATTTCTTAAATTGCCAAGGAAACCATAGATAAATGGGATAACTTTTTGGATATATGCAAATTATGGTTAGACGATATTGGGCAGGAAGGGCAGCTTGCTACAACTTCTGTAAACTATTCTGGGGCGGATCTACGGGGGGGGGGGGAAGGGGTTTAGGGGGTTTAACACCCCCTCCCTTGGGCTGCCAAAAAAAAAAAACAGAAAGAAAGAACGCACACTGGAGAGAAACCTTTCAAGTGCAAATATTGTGCGAAGATGTTCAACTCATCTGGTAACTTAACCAAACACATGATAACTCTGGATATAACTGTGTATTAAACTGTTACTTGATTTAAAAAGACGTTATCACGCACTGCTTTTTATGAACTCCATTGTGTTAGTAGATGCCAGGAAAACATCACTTACGGGGTGGGGGGTTCAAAATAGCACCCCCCAAAAAATCGCCTCGCCGCTATATACGCGGCTCGTGGACGATGTTCGGCATCGTCATTGGTTCAAACTGTTTAAACTGTTGTTACTTGATTTAAAAAGACGTTATCATGCAATGCTTTTATGGTCTCCATTGTATTAGTAAATGCCAGGAAAACATCACTTACGGGGGTTCAAAAAAGCCGCCAAAAAATCTCCTCGCCGCTACGCGGCTCGTGGACGATGTTCCGCATCGTCATTGGGTCAAACTGTTTAAACTGTTACTTGATTTAAATAGACGTTATCATGCACTGCTTTTTATGGTCTCCATTGTGTTAGTAGAAGCGCGGAAAACATCACTTCCAGGGGTTCAAAATAGCAACAACAAAAATCGGCTCGCCGCTTCGTGGCTTGAGGACGATGCTCTGCATCGTCATCTCGTCCACCCCCCCCCCCTTTAGCAAAAAGCTAGATCCGCCCCTGCTATTTAATCTTCACAAAGATCAATCACTCAGACGAACATATTATTAGAGCCAGACGGGAAAATGCACCTTGACATAATGACTTAGAAAAAGAAAGAAAGAAGGAGAAGAAAAAGAGGAAGAAGAAGAAGAAGATATATATTATATACGTATATATCTCAGCACCCCCGGTGAAAAAATCGCTCCCAGGGCCCTGACCAGGCCTTTATCTTCTCTCATGCTATGTTCACTAGCTCTCCCAACTTAAAGATAAAGTTGAGTTCTGGTCATGCGATTGAATTGTGAAAGAAACGATGTGGAATCAATGAAAAAGTTGATCATGTAGCGTGTAAGTATTGGTGTGTACTGCAAGGTATTATTTGGAATCATCAAAATGATAAGAAATTTGGCCCAGTCTTGGTAAAAGTAACAAGCACTGTACACAGAAAGATATACAGGCCTAGACCTATGGGACTACACAAACATGTGGCATAAAAATGTGGTCCTCATTTTTAAGCTGTTACATGTCATATTTAGAATATGAAGGCATTTGAAGAGCCATGCTTTTCATCAATATTATTATTATTATTACTTATACTGCGCTTTTCCCATTAGGCCCATGCGCAAAGCGCTTACAGTAAATGACAATTACATCATGTAGGCTAATAAGAAAAACAATCTTACAACTACAAACGGCAAAAAGATGTGTTTTCAAGGCCTTTCTGAAGGTAATAACTGATGAAGACTGTCGAATTCTACTGAGTGGTAGATAATTCCAGTATTTTGAAGCAGATACAGTATTAATGTCCTATCACCGGCTAATGTGCGACGGTAGCTGAATATGTGAGACGGAGAGGATCACTGGCTGACATAAATGCCCTGGTAGGTGTATATAATATTGTGGAGCTTGATTAATGAGTATTTTGTAGACAAACAAGAGTAATTCATGGAACTTTTTTTTCTCTGATGCGGATTCTTCCACACTTGCATAATAACAATGAAAACGATCACAAATTATTTCCACCTCTCCCTAGAACTCAACCTTTTTTGTTCCTCCTTTCATGTTCATCCCATTGTTCAGTATATTTGTTCTTTCCAGTATGATTGGTTAAGCCCTTATTAAATATTCATAGCAGCTCATTTATATGCACAGAAATCTATGTATATTCATATACCTCCTTTCCATGGGTGTCGATCCCGGGGGGATGGGGGATATACCCCCAATATTTCAGGTGGGAGGATGGCCTGTAAAATCATCCCCCCCCCCCAATAATTCACCATCATAAACAAAAAATGAAGAGAAAAATTAATGATGAGAGCCCGATGAGAGTAGTTAATGGTTATTACTCGCAAGATGACCATCAATATACACATTTTGCTATCTCATTTTCATAATACATACATATATAAATAGAAAACGAAGTAAATGAGACAACCGTATATGAGACAAGAATAAATTGAATTCTCGCTCATACGGCTTCATCAGGAATTGATGAATTTATTCAATTTATTCAATCAACAGCATCATAGAAATGCAGTGCGCCAAATGCAAAGCCGCAGCGTTAAAAAGCAACGAGCTAAATGTTAAGCGCAAAAGTGCAAAAAGAAGTAGAGAGTGGGAGAGAGAGATAATGAGAGACAGAGAGGATAATAACCCAGGTAGCAAGCCCATGTGGGACCCACATGGGTCCCATATTCTCTGAAACATAGGCCCCATATGGAAAACCATCTGGGGCCCTAAGGCATCTGCACCCAAGAAGCATATGGGACCCATATGTAAACCCATATAAGACAGATGGGACCCATACCAAACTGGGCCCAAATGGGTATGCCCAGCTTTATCCCATCTGGTACCCATATTGGTTAACCCAGATATATCCCATGTGGGTTAACCCAGATTTTCCCCATGTGTTACCCATATGGGCATATTCATATTCTACCCATATGTGTACGCCCAGCTCATTCCCATCTGGAACCCATAAGGGCTGGCCCAGATAGATCCCATATGGGTTACTAAATATTGGCCCCTGGATACATATATGGGTTCCATTTAATAGCCCAGATGGCACAAGTGACCCAGATCATCCCCATATGGGCCCCATAGGCTTGCTACCTGGGAAAAGGGGAAAAGGGGAAGAAACGGGCAGAAGAAAATAGGAAGGGGGAAGAGAAAAGGAAGAAAGACAAGAGAAAGAGGGACATATATATTCCAGCATTTCCTTCAGGGAACTGATGTGAATGGGCGATGAAAAAAGAGGTTGACTTTAAAGTAACCTACAATGAAATATTGCTCATGTTTATTTCTTACAATGTCAAAATTACTTTACGGGATCCCCTCCCTAAAAAGCTTAGGCATGGGTGATGGTACAGTAGGTATGTGGTTAATGCATGATCAGGAATTAGTTGAGCGGATGGAAAAGAAGTGAGAAATAAGCTGAAAGAAACATGGAAAACTGCCATGGAATGATGGAAGGCAATGATAGGCCCAACATGTTCTAAAACAAGTAATAATATTCAAGAATATTTATGATTTCTTTCACCTAGGAGTTCTTCAAAAACTAATTAAAAACGAGTAAATAATCAATGCCACATTATTGACAGGGCTTAAAAGGAAAGTGAAAAGAAAAACAAGAAACAAAAAGATTGAATGAAATTTGGGACTTTTTGTTTATAACACCCTTCCAATAATAATGCACCTTCTAAGACTGGTTATAGTTTTTGAAGAAAAAATAGTGCTCTGGTCAGGGCCTTAGGGAATATTATGCTTATATTTTAGAGCGTATCTGGTATGATAAGTATATCTGGGTGAAGAAGGAGATAATGGAAGTTTGTTGTTTGGTAGTTGGAACGTAAGTTTTATATTATGTTTTTAAGAAACAGACAGTTTGTATGAGATCAGGAGTGGAAATTTTCTGTCATTTTGAGAACCAAATTTTGCATCAGTGATATTCTGTTTCATTGAATTGAGTTTCCCGCAGAGAGGATTCAGTTGGTTTAATTAAAGAAGGAAGAGAGTCAAATGAAGAACCAAAAGCAATATGTTTTTCATTTACTAATGAGAACTATGTTTTTTGAGATCTCCTTACACAGAATATTGGAATGGGTTTTTCACGATGAATGTTGTTTGGAGACATCAATATTCATAAAATGTATGTTTCTATCACCAGGAAATAAAGAATTTTCTGTCTACATGAACCTTTCCTGGTTGCTTATTAATGCATTTGCCCACTGGTAACATAATACTTTCACAAGTTGATATCCCTCACCATTGGATTTTTTTGGTAATGTCTAAATTTCGTTTAAAAATAGATGATATCAGTCTGGTAGGCCTACACTGCAGGCAAGAGTCAGGACTAACATTTAGCATGTTATTAATTTTATTACCACTCTTATATTCTCTGAAATGTTATCTTTATTGAGGGTGACTTGAAAAAGTTAATAACTTGGAAGGGAGGGGTGCAACCTGCCACACGCTTCTACCTCTTGGTTGCTTTGATCCATTGCCGAAAATATTTTGGCACCTATCACCCCCAACCACGGATACAAATCGACACCCCTGCTCCTTTCATTTACAAGCTCTGTTATTTTAATATTTATTATTTACAGTTGTGATACAACTGATGTACATGTAAATTTAGATATGCAAATAAACCCCTGGGGTTGCAAGCATGCATAATCCCAGGCAGTCCCCACAGGCAAGCAAGGAGTGAAGATTTGTTTCTTGTTTTCTGCAAGTTAGAGCCACGCCTTGCCTTAGCTGCATAGGCCACCCTACAGAAGCAAGACTTATGAATGCTTCAAAATTACATTTCAACAGCTGAGTAGGATTTTTTGTTTTTATAATTTAAAGGGGCATCTTGTAGGAATTATTAAACGACAAATCGCAAGACTTGACTGCAGGACCACAACAGGGAATTACACTTTATCCCAATATTGAATTGAAGGCTAAAAAAATAATCGCTGCGAGCAGGGTTCGAACCTGCGCGGGGAGACCCCATTGGATTTCGAGTCCAACGCCTTAACCACTCGGCCATCACAGCTATACATAATACGAGCCCTAGTATCAAATCGAGTAGAAACATGAACAGGTTTTTAACATTTGAAATAGACAATTTCCTCATGCAAGACTATGTTTTCGAATTCACAAATGTATTCAATCTTTATACAGGCCTTTGTTTTAATGATTACGATATTTTTCAGAGATTGAACATAGCAAGAACAATAAAAATAAACTCCTCCAAAGAAGTGCTGCAATTCAAGTTTGAGCGTTGATAATTAGCTCTCTTTATATCTGATCATAATTGACGTTGGTATCATTAAAAGCCTGATTATTCCCCTCAAGCAGTGGCGGATCCGGGGGGGCCCGTGGGGCCCGGGCCCCTCCCCTAGAAAAAAACAGGTAAAAACACCCTTTTTTGAAAAAAGAAGTTGGGCCCCCTCCCCTGGCGCCCAAGGGGGGGGTGGCGGGAAAAAATAACCCTTCCCGTAGGGATAATTTTTTTCGGGTATTTTGGTGGAAAAGAAATTAAAAAAAAAAATTTTCGGGTGCCAAAATTCTTTTTTTTTTTTGCTCACTACCCCCCACTGAGCAAAAAATCGACCGGCACGATTTTCAAATTTTAGCACGAAGTGGGCCCCTTTTTAGGCCCCCTCCCTTGCCGCCGGCTGGATCCGCCCCTGCCCTCAAGTAACAATGATGCCCCATTTGTAATGATTGTAATCATGGGGCCAAGTCAAAAGTGAAATATTGCAAAATGCATTGGTATTGTCAACAGTGAATAATTTGTTTGGAGGATTTTTCAATAAATAGAATGATTGAAAACAAAAATAGAGTCTTCGTTGTGTTAGTCACTGTTTTTTTTTAGAGAGTGCTTTGTACTATTGTGGAGAGAATTAAGTTCCACTGTACTTATGGATGATTGAGTGTTTGTTTGAGTGGAAAAACTGACAAACTTACAATAATGGGTATGAAACTCAAACGAAATGATAATCTCACAATACGAGAACACATTATATATTATATTTCATCTTCGTTACAGAAGGGGAAAAAATATTACACTTCATTAATGACCACATCATTCACAACATGAATCATTCTCCAAATAAAACGAGAATACACCGTTTGCAATCATACATGACCGCCTCTGTATCATTAAACACAATCAACCCTACAAACAAAATGAAGTACTAGTATTCACTGTTGACAATAACAATCCATTTTGCAATATTTCACTTTTGGCTTGGCTCCATTTTCAGATGTATTCCGCAAATTCCATGGTCGCATATACATAGCAAATAGGGCGTCATGGTAAAGGGAAGTAAGCAGGCTTTTCAACAACATTATGCAAATATGAAAATGCAGTGACAAGAGAGATATCAACGCACAAACTTGAATTCAGAACTTTTTTTGAGGAGTTTCCATGAAAAGCACAATTTCATCGAAAAAGTTTACTTAACTTTGGTAGCTTCTAATTAAAACGTTATAATCTTTGTGCCCTTCAAACATATTTCATGGTAAAGGGTCACTAATACCCTATCTAAAGATACCATATTTATAATTGTTGACTGAGCAGCAGGCTTTTCAAAAATTATTGTCAAAATTCTCTTGTATACCCAGTTTGGGCTGAAGCAATGAATGTGAGTCAAAAGCCATAATGTGTTTTTTTTTTAAAATCCCATTCCAAAAACAATAACTCCATTTTTTACATTGACTATTGGAAAGAAAAGGTGTTCAACTCAAACTCAAGGAAATGCCAATTACAAGTAAAATTTATGATATTCTCTTCGTTATGATGGTTACAATCTTGACTTCATTCGCACTCCTTGTTTAAGGTAACCCTTCTCACTGAATGATACAAAATGGATAAAGTTTATTTAGGATGCTATTTTGTTTGTTTTTTAATGAAAATCTATACTGTCAATTTCTTTGATACTTAACATCATATGTGTTCTTTCTTGCATTTGAGAATAGTAATCTTTGAGTTGTCATTCGCTATTCGAGATAACAAATTTATGCTCCTTAAACGTGTGAAATGACGCAACGGACAAGTGAAAAGAGATAATTTAGATACCATGAGACAAGAAGTCAGTAGGCTGTTCAAAATAATCAAAGGTTATCCCATGAATTGAAACAAGGTTCTGTGGAAGTCTAGATCCATTGCATCATTTTAAACAATGAAGCATTGAAGCACGAGGCATAATTTAACTTTTAAAAGGATTTAAGACCAAAGAGCACATGCATATATATGGCCTGACCCACATTCGTTCCATCAGTCCACACTTGGTACAAGGCGATTTTGACAACACTTTTTAAAGACCTTAGTGTTCAGTCACCCCTGGCAGAAATATTATGAATTCGGTATCATTTTGACAGAAACCAGGTTACTCTTCATCATGAAATATATTTCAAAGTCATATTGGTTATGAATTTTTAATTAGATTAGGAGCTACCAAAGTTGCGTACACTTTTTTTTATATACGCACTGTATTACACCCACTTCATACACATTTTCATTTGTTGAGAACCGGAAGGGCGTTAAGTTTGTGTTTAAGTATTATTGTTGGCTTTTAACAGACGATTTTACAGTAGCCTATTGCCAGATAATTCAATATATATCTTGACAGGTATGCGTGTTCGAAATCCATAGCAAGAGAGCAATCTTTAAAAACTGTGCCTTCAAACGGACGGGGGTGGGGTGGGGAGGAGGTCAACGGCTTGTAACCACAATCACGTGATTTCTGGCTTCTCTGACAATGCCACGGAGAAGACGCCCCTTATGCCATAAGTCCCCTCTCTGTATGTATTGGGGGCATTTACTTTTTGCATTTTAAAACACTTACCAATTGCAAATGAGGAGTGACGATAAGCCTGGTACATAATTTCTTTTGGGAAATCCCTACGAATTGTTGTCATTCTTTCTCTACTAGTGTTATTCTTTGTGTACACGCCTACCATCACTCTCTATGTATGATTGTTATCGTAGGTTTTATTTGCCTGGATATCGAATAAATAAGTAATAGTATTATTGAGTGTGTGTGTGTGTGTGTGTGCGTTTACGAAATTATTCCTGACATTTTTGAAAAGATTGATTAATCATAATTGCAGGTTGTGATTCATATATCGAATGAATATATCATTTTAATGAGAGTCACAGACTTCGAAAGTCAGACAGTTGTGTCAGATAAATGGTACATTATTACTCAATAAATCAAGACATTATTTCTTTATTGGAAATAAAATGCAATATATATTGCAAAAAGGCCCGAAACACGAAGTTCTGTATCATGTATTATGTACTTGTATTATGATAGTAACATTTCAAGATGTCATTTCATTTTACTTAGTGGCTTTTAATGGTTATCACAATTTTTTTTAAATCCTGAATGATCGCTTTAAAAAGAAATATGAAAACAAGATTCTATATGAGAGGGGGTGTTTACGATACAAACACATTTATAGAGTGGGCAATACGTTAAGTAAATACAAGTGTCACGTATTATAAAGCACACTGTTTTTTATGTTTATCTCCACGCATGAGTTGGGGAAAACCACATGGGAAAACCCGCTCTGTGAGTATTGTTCTAGAAAACAATGCTGACAATAGCAAATATTCCAAATATCTTATTATATCGATATCGTATTCATTTCTTAAATATCTTTCCCACAATAGTGATAGCTTGCTTTCTATTTACTACAAAACAATTTATATTAGTAATGGCTCTATAATTATGTAACATTGGTATAGGCTATTCATGCATGGAAATTTACATGTACCTACGCATATACAGCTGTTAAATTATAGCATGTACCTTTGTACCTTATAAAAATGAGAATCATAGTCGTCAAGTGATCTGTCAAGGTGATTGGTATCTATGTACAGGATGCAAATCTCCCCTCTCTATCCTCTCTCTCTCTCTTTCTCCATCCTTCTATCTTTCTTTCTCCCTCTCTCATTCGCTTTTATTTGTTGGCCTTTCCCCTTTCCACGTTACAGCGTTTACATTATGTAAATTTATTGTATGAACCGTTTATTTATGAATGAAGACATCAACTTAAGCTGTGCTAGACTTTATGTGACCAAACATGTTGTAAGTTTGTATTTGTATGATGATGTATAATAATATATGAATATCAATCAATCAATTAATCGATGGTAATGCCGTGACGCAATAAAGGCATTTTCCCTTCATTTGACCTACTCCCCCTCATTATTGCCATTCAGTTTCAGTTCGGTATAATTTTCACATTTCACGTTATTTATACAGACTGTCAGTTTTGTTTACAAAAAAGTATAATGATAATTATGATAAGTAGGATAAATAAATAATGGCAATTTTAATCAACATAACTATATATTAAAAACAAAATATTACATCACATTGGTTTGCTTATAGTTGCTTACAAATTAAGGAATAAGTTTTTAAAATGAAAATAAGGATATTAAGTTAGGTAAAAGCCTTGCTTTTTTGGATGTAGGCTCCAGAGGGTAATACAATATTGTAAGTATTGTATCTCAAACGCATGATACAGCTACTTTTAAACAATACAAATATTGGTATTTTGTTTCATGTTATTAAGAAAATACGTTATGCAACAGAATTCAATATACAGTACAGAATTAATTTAAGAACTAATACATGAAAAACGTTCCTCCTTGCATGCATGTAATGATCTGAGAAGCTTTAAAAAATGATGTATAGTACTCTTCGTTACAGCGATCATATACAATGGTTAAAACTTAGTTGTAAGTACTGACGTTACACAGGAATAATAAGTCCATTAACTAAATGATGTCAATCAGTATCTCTTAGAACCATATATCCGATTATAAAGGACAAGATTTGTTCGATTTCATTAAAAAAATTCTCCCCCAACTCTGTTCAATAAGAATTACAGTAATAATTGGGTCTTATATACCTAGGGTAACTAGCTTAGTATTAATACTGCTCTTCCTGGGGACCCTGCAATTATTACTACTCCAGCAATTTACACCTGGGTGGAGAGTAACAAATGAGAATTAATGTCTTGTCAAAGGAAATCAGTGCCGGGATAGGATTTGATTCTCCAACCCTTGGTTTGAGAGTCACGTGAACGAACCACCTTACCACGACACCTCCAGAGTATTTTTAGTAAAAGTGGACAAAATGTATCTTCAAATCAGTCGAAGTCTCCATTGTTTCTATTCACACCATGCCGTAGAGTAATTATTTCTAAACATTTCCTACGTTTATCAAAATGCCACACCCTTAAGGCTCGTTCAGAATGATATGACGCGGCAAGTCCTTGTTGCGCTCACTTGTCATTCATTTAAGCCCACCGCACACTACGATCTTGTTACGATCCGATCGAAGAAATGGAAATTATATTATATATGGAAATCTAAACAACCATCATCCTCCCTCTTAGGTTCTAAATAATGATAAGAATAACAAAAACCGAAAACTTAGTGCATTTATCTCTTCTAGTCAGAATTAAAGCCCAATCGGCTTCACATCGTATACAATATCCCACGATTTGTGTGATGTCACTACGATTCTGAACCGATTAGCCTTTTCTCCTCAAATGTAGCTTGAAATTTCATGAAATTTAGATGTCATTAACCATAATGACTATCAAGATCCTCGGTCCATTAAGGTTATACATATTTGAATGTTCGTATCAAATGCTATAATTATATAGCAAATTCTTCGAAAATCAGATCGTAGTCAGATCGTATATAATGTGCGGTGGGCTTTTCATGTAGAAATACCGGGGCGGCTTTTTGCGGCAGTTTACCGCGCCATATCTAAACAAGTCTCTACTTGTTTTTATTCCAGCACTTAAATGCTTCGTTATCAAACATAATATTTTTACAGAAAAAGTAAAGCTTGAAATATACACACTATATTCTCACTGATATTTTAGTACAGAGTACCTCCTAACAAAGGGAATCTAATAAATAGTAATCAGTATGACCAAATTGAGAATCTTTACCTTTATTTTAGGAGAAGGAATATAATGTAAAGGAGTTTAATTTCTGTCCTTTCAACTTTAGGTCAACACCTATTCGAGACGTTCGGTTTGATATACGTCTCGTGAGTATATACACAGCAAACACATTGACATTCAATTCACGTTTATAATTATTATAACGAACCTTAAAACGGGGAAGTATTTGGATTACTTGATCCTCCTATTATGAAAGCTGAAGACAGAGCGCGGGAGAGAACCTATGCTCATGCAGGGCCATTGTTGAAAACTCTCCATTTAGAGATTTAAAATAGCAGATCAGTAAGTTGAAGTATAGTATATGTAAACATTAAACTAACGCCCATCTGTTTGATTTTGGCTACAAATTCATTATTCCCTTCCTTTTTCATGTTCCGTCCTTCACCTGTTGAACTTTTGTGTTTAAGTGCTTGTATGTGATTTCATCATGTGCACTAATGCGGCTTAACCGTTTGATTTCAAGAATATTTGGTGCCTTACAAATCGTGTAGTTGTAGCGAAAAAAGCTCAATTGAAATATATCAATCCTAAATATTTGTTTGTAAAGATAAGAAACACACAGATCCATACGAACGCCTATGGGCTGCCAACTCACCTATATCATCACCTCTTAATGTACGATTATGTCCATGCTTACGCGTAAACGTGATTTATATTGTCTAATTGTAATTTGTAATTGATTTACTGATTTCTATATCATCTTCTGACATCTTTTTCCCCGAACAAACATATTCATGTGCGTTAATGTGACATTTCTATTTGCTACATTTTTCCAATACAATACATGACATCATATATAAAACTATTAAACAAATTATAGTATTAAGCTTGATGTGCTTGGAGCCCTCTATGTCTCGTTTTATCGTTTTTGTAAATGCATTGTTACAGTAAGACATTGTTCTTGTGTAAGATGGTACAGTAACCAATATACATGTGTATTGTACTCATTTAACTCATTTCACCTATTTAAAGACGGATTTGGCGATCGACAGCGTTCATGCCATGGTAACTAATTTGCTGTCGGTATTCCAGGATGTTTTTAATGGTATTCTTGCAAGCCCACTTGAAGTAATCTCGCCAAATAGGTGTCATCATACTATTTAACAAAATACACAAAAATAAAATTAATGAGAAAGTTATGATTAATCTCGTAGATTTTCTGGTGTAGAATACAGGTTTAATAATAATAGTTATATTAATAATAGTAAAAATTATAATAATACTAATGAGAAGAATGATAATAATGATGATAATTATTAATCTTATAATCATAATCATCAATATTATAATAATCATTATTATTATTATTACTATAATAATAAGAAAAAGAAGACCTGCTCATGGTTTCGGTGTTTTTAAACTGAATTTCTCAAGCCATGCATAATTGAGTCAGATTTCCAGAAAGGGAAAAACGTGATAATATATATTTCAGTAGAGCGAACACATAAATTAATTAAAAACTCAATCAATTACTCTTTCTAAGTTTTGCATGTGTATATAAGCCTATAAAAGAAAATGATAACTCGTGTTATGTTATTCGAAAAAATTCGAAAAAATTCTAGTAATTCCAGATTTGCAGAGATGAAACAAGTAAAAGAAAGTATGGAACGAACATAATTATTACCCGTTCAGTTTCAGGTAGAGGCTGGGAACCAAACACAACGCATCCGACGCAGCGTAGTAGATCATCTCTTCTGTTAATGGTCGAATCTTCCAGAAATCTGGTGTGTGCCGCATTTTCCGTATAATGGCATCATCATCTCTGTGAGGGGCTCCCTCTCCAAGGAGCTCGCAAAGAGCTTTGAAACCAATTCGGTAGGATCGGTACCTGTTCAGTTGCTCCATCAGAGTAGTCATCGAAATCTGCATGTTAACATGAGGAGGAAATAAGCAAGTCGACATTTTCTTGATTTCACAATTAATTCTACAAGATGACAAAATGTGATTTTTGTTTGGAACATGCAAACGTTCCGGATCAAACTTATAAGGGCTTAGATCATATTTTTTGTTGTGTCTCCACTTATAAATGTAGTTGAACCGACTCTATGGGATGGGTACAAAAGACCGGAAAAGCGGAGAATTACTTATAAGAAACCGGAATCTATAAGAAACAATTTTATTGAGAGCATGGACAAGTAGGAAAACCCGTTCCACATGGAAGTAGACGAGGGCTTCAGAGTTCGTGTTTTATCGTGTTGTATTGTGCTTACCTCTTGAAAACGGACGAGTGGTATAATGAACTTGTATACTTATGTGTATATCGGTAATAATAAAAAAATTGTGGATTCTATATGAATGAACTGAATTGATATTATATGATATGGCATGATTTGATGTGATTTGATATCATATGATTTAATTTGATTTGATTTGATTTGATATGATATGATATGATATGATATATGATATGATATGATATGATTTTATTTGATTGTCTATGAATATAGTGATATGGTATGACTTGATGTGATTTCTATTTGATTTTATGTGATTTTATGTGAAAGGATATGATATGATATATGTGATATGATTTGATTTGATTCGTTTTGATTTTATTTGTTTTTATGTGATTTGATATGATTTAATTTGATTTGTAAATGACTTACCGACGTATCAAACACGTTGTTGAGTATAACACCAAATTCATTGTGCAGTGCGTGAGTGTCACATTTGCAGTCATGGATCACCTGCATTGAATGAAACAAAATGTTACGCTGACTATAACTTGCAGGCAGAAACGCTTGTCAGTCGTTGCGTGTAACAGTGTCTGCACTATGAGACTATGCTGACTGCGCGGTCTACGGCACACCATGGGCTTTGTTCTTTAGCTTCTCCTGACACAGTCAGAGACTGACAGAGCAAGGCTCGGCTCAAGGCTTTCGGAATTGTGGTCGGGGATTTAAAACAAGGAAAACCCATTTTGTTTTACTCGATCATGATGTCATTTACTGCCAAGCCCTATTTCCGTATAATTTGTTCATCATATTTCACGAAAAAGAAACGATGGAATAAGAATTATAAAGTTTGTTTCAACTTTAGTTAATGCTCAAGGTTTTAAGGTTGTGTTTTTCTTTATCTTTTTTCAGTAACATGCCACAAAGGATAATAAAGGTAATTATATTGAGTGAAAATAATCAATACTAATAGCACTTCATTCATGAAAAGTAAAATCGAAGTTAAAGAGTTAAACTGGATTTGTATCATTTTTTATTGTTATCTTTGTTATATGATTCTCATTACCTTCTTTCTTTTATTGTATTACTTTAGAGTAAATTTACTGAATGAAGTTACACGAAAATGTATAGGCAAATATGGCTCACAATCATGACTGACATTATATAATAATTATCATAATTATATTATGTAAACGATAAAAATAAGATTACTGATAAGATGACGGCATACCTTAAGGATGTTTTTATGTTCTAGTATCTTCTTGAGACTTGAGTTTCCTTTGAGAAGCTGAGGGTTCTTGAAGGCATCAAAGAGGAATGCTTTCCCGTCCCAGGTGGAGATCTGAACAAGAGTCAGGCAGCCACCACATTCCCCTGATAAGAATCACAATATTTGATTTGATTTGTTTTATTTATTTCTGTTTGATTTTCTGTTTCTTTTGCAGTTTTACAAATATATAACAAACAAATCATTGAACATTTTATACATGACAAAAGAGTATGTAAAACATAGTAAGGTTGGCTGTAACTAATCGAAAACATCAAACAGGAGGGTTGACGAAGTAAGCAAAGCTTGATAGCATGACTACCCTCAACGGATACATAATAGTACAAATATAGAGAGAGAAAAAATATAGTCCCTTCAAAGGACAATTCAACCTTTGTAATTAATTGATTTGTATGGTAGCAGAACCAATAACTTGAGAGTTATGAATGGTTGAAATATTAGATCACTAAACTATGCGAATTGGCCATTTGGTCAGTGGACTGTGACGTAGTCACCGACAACTATCCCGTTTGTCGTGTACAAAAATATCCTTAATCCACTTTTAAGAAAAGAAAATGAGCACGTGTCAAAGCGAAAAAGACAATTATCAGAGGTGAAAAGGGTATACTCACCAGAGAAAAAAGGGGCATATATGAGAAGGAGAAGGGGATGTTAATTTAAACAGGAAAAAGGGCACTTATTGAAAAGAGAAAAGGGGCACATGTCAAAATGAAAGGGCACTTATCAGAGGTGAAAAGGGGCACTTATAAAAAGGGGAAGAGACACTTATTGCAAAGGAAAGCGGCACTTGTCTAATTAAAAGGGGCACCTCTCAGATTTCAATAGTGGCAACTATCAGAGGTGAAGGGGCACCTGTCAGAGGGGGTGGGTAAGGGGCACTTATAAGAATGTGGAACGGGCACCAATTAGAAAGAAAAGAGGCACTTATCAGAAGTGAAAGGTGGCATTTTACCTATGTTAAAAGGGGCACTGTTTGGAAACTTGAAACAAGTTTCAAGCCACCTTTGTCTTACTTATAGCGTAGATTGCTATTAAGATAACTAAAAGTGGTGTATACTTTGAGATTTCTGAATCATCAAACTGATAAAACAAAATGGACTAAATCTTGATGAAAAGCACATGCACTGCACACAGGAAAGGATAAATGGGATTACACACACATGAGTCATGATGATTACGGCCAAACAATTCACCTATGTCTTGTCATGATTTTAATATGAGGCCATTTGAAGAGCGATCTTTTTTAGGAGACATATCTGTCAATATTTTGTTTCTTCCACACTGACATGAAAAGAATGAGAAAGCTCACAAAATATCTTTCACCTTTACCAGAACCAAACCTCTTTAAATTCATGTAGGAATCACTGTCGCTAACGATAAAGTATTATGAATGGCCGTACACTAAATCATATATATATATATATATATATATATATATATCGGTGATGTACGTAACGTGTTAAAAGTCTTCGATTTCGGGGGGTATTAGTCTTACTACAAATTCAAATTCAAAACTCAAATTGAAATCTTATTGATTAAAATCTAAACAAATAGGATCATTCTCAATTATTTTATAACATTAGATAACAAATTTCATAATTATAGTGTAACATAGATAGAGATACATTTTTTTTCTTTTCAAATAAAAAGGAAAACGAAGAAAAAAAACTTGATAGAAAAACAGAATGTATATATAGCCCCCACTCCTAGAACCGCCACTGGTGGACATCTGAATAGCTAATGACGAGGCATACCCCGAAAAAAATTTGTTTATTCAATGACATGAAATTTGGACATTTGCGAACTCTGCGTTCGTTTGGCTAAATAACCCCAAAATGAAGACAGGCACATTTGACACGCAATAATCCTTGTCTGAAAAAAACGGATTATGCTTTTTCGAGATTTGTGAGAAATGAAATTACATATACAATGTACATACCTAGCCTAACACCTTCACAGTCGAGTCCAATGACCACAATCTCTCTTCTAGACTTATCTAGGATCGGATCAAGAACTCGATTACAGTCCTTCATAGAATCGATGATTTGGGTTTGACTGAGCACATCTGTGAACAAATATTATTCGGTTTATGCTTAGAGTCACCATCATAAACATTGAGCACCCACCGATGATCCAAATCCCAAGATTTATATCGAGTAATAAAATCAGTGTCAATATCGCAATTATATGAACATTTACGGCCAATGACAGTCTTCATGGCATAAACGTTTATGTAACAAATACCGAGATAATGTATTTGTACATGTTAAGTGTCCCCTCATGTCAGCAGACACCATAGGAATGTAGGGATTGAAATTTATTTGTATGCATTAAATCATCAAACTCGATGCTTTTATACACTACTACACGAAACCATTATCTTCAAGAAAAAGCAATTGATATAATATTATTTGGTGAAGGGATAATGGGTTTCGATAATAGGTTTAAAATGTGTTAAGTGTGTGGAACTGTTTTAGAGTTAAATTTATATAATTTTTGTTTTTAAATCAGAAAATAAGTACGAATGTAGGCCTATTGTAGGCCTATACTTACGAAATAAATCATTTGGTACGCCCAAAGCGGCAGCAGCCAAACCTTTTCTCACATTGCTTGAAGGGTGTACCTCTAACGCTCTCTTTCTAATGGCTGCATTGAAAACATCCTCCGTAAAGCCAGTACATCTTCTCACATCGCTGCCAGAGATTGTGAAGTACTGAGGCCTACTTCGGATAAATCTTTCCAGATCATTACGCGTTGCCAAATAGAGATCGATATTTGGTATGCTCTCGACCTTCTTATGAGAGAGAACACGAGGAAGGAGCAATGATAAAGATCTACAGGTAGAGATGACATCCAGGAGTGCTGAAATGATGCGACCTGAGATTTCCTGAGGCACACCGCTAGGGCTTCCTGTATCCCAGAAGAATTGCTCTGGACCTAGAGACTGAGCGGCGTCCCTCCTGCTCAACATGGAGTACATCGTGATGATCAGCCGAGGGTATGGAGATAACTCTTATCAGGACTTTCAGAAGATGCACGGTACTCCGAATGCCGCTATCTTTCAAAATGTGGGTAATTTTTTATTCTACTCTGACATTGTGGCTTATTTCATAACACATTCTGATGCACCCACCATCATTCACGAAGATGACGAAACATTACATTCCAGTACCACCTAACACCGACATATTTCGTAATTATTGTTGATTCATGTTCATGAGTCCATATCATTTCCGTCAATTACATTTGTATAGATAATCACTGTTTCTAAGACTGGATATTATGATGTGTCGAAGCATGGGTAATGTCGTAATGTACGTGGGCGATGAAGTTTCATGTGTCACAATGTTTAAAGATGAAGTTGAGTTCTGGTCATGCAATTGCATTGTGAAAGAAACGTTGTGGAATCGATCAGAAAAAAAGGTTCTGGAATTATCAAAATGATGATAAATTTGGCCCAGACTGGTATTAAGTAACAAGCATTGTACACAGAAAGATGTATATGGGACTACACAATCATGTGGCATAAAAATCGGGCCTCATTTTTAAGCGGTTACTTGTTATATTTAGAATATATAGGCATTTGAAGAGCCATGCTTTTCAAGGAACATTTTTTCTCTGATGTTCTACCACATTTGCATAATCACAATGAAAACGCTCTCAAATCATTTTTCACCTCTCCCCAGAACTCAACCTTCTCTTTAAATCCGGGTTTGTTTTTTTTGTTAAGGGGAAGTCCGCCAGAAAGATGAGAGGAAACGGTTAGTAAATGTTTAAGCAAAATCCGATTAAACATAAGAAAGTTATGTAAATTTGAAGCTGCAATCTATCACACACAAATGTCCAACTCTGTGCATAATAATTATGTGACGTATCTTGCGAGGTCCCCTCCCATTTGCTCTGTACTTAAAAACATCAGAAATTTTCTATATTCCTTCATGACAATTTTTCAATCATACATGCACTCTAAACATATAATTGCAATTATGTTTCTATACAATCCCTGTATGAAACGAATCTATTCCGTCATTAATAACTAAGAAAATTAAGGTTTATGAAGTTTTCTGTACAGGCAAATTGGAGAGGACCTCGCAAGATACGTCACAGTGTTGCCAATTTGTGTTACACCGATGACGAATTCAACAATTCATAACTTTCCTACTTTTCATTCGGAGATTGCTCGAATTTTCATTGTTTTGTTTATCTTGTTTATATGCTTTTATTATAGGTTTTCCCGCCCAATGTCATCAGAGTTGCATCCGATTTAACGATGCGATCATTCAATTTCGAGCGAATTTGAATAATCACTAAGATCAATATTCAAAAAGCTCATTAGTTCATTCAATTTAATTGTATTAGCATGCGATTTCATTTTCATGATTTTCTCACATAAACGTGTAAAAAGCATTCAAATTCGCACCTGCACCGCCATGATGAACGTTAAGGTATTCAAATTCACGATTAGGCAAGCATTTATAGCATTTGGGCAGTCTTTTTTTTTCTTTCTTTTTTCTTTTTACTGTTTATGTTCTTTGCAATCTGCATCTGTTGAATAACTTATGCAAACTTTATGTATCTTCAAATGGGACCTTTGCCTTATTTTGAAATATCTCATTCCTCTGACAAACTGTCATTGAAGCAAGAGCTCGTAGAACTCCACTTTCATACACGCATACATTCATTTATACATGACTATGGCGGCGGCTTGAGGAGAGTACATGAATATCTCGAATAGAAAGAATAGAAATTAAAATAAAAATTATGAAACTTTAAAAATGAAAATGAAATTATATAATTAAAAACAGTGACAAAAATCAAATATGACGTGAAATCATAGTGGTAAGAATTACATAGAACTACACAACCATCTCGTGATTTAATGGCAATTCTTTCATTTTTTTTTTCTTCTGCTGTCGCCTTAACATTTGTCGGAATGGTGCGGGGTACGAGGGGCGCAAACACAAATTTAGTCATTCGGAAATTTAAGCATATATTATACCACTTGACTGTGGATCACGTGGTTCGCGATTCGAGTCCCAACTCGGCACTAATGTTCTTTGGTAAGACATTAATGTACATTGTCCGCTCTCCACCCAGGTGTTTAATGGGTAATCGGTAGGATGTGCACGTTAATGTGGTTGGATTGGCATATGTGCGCTTGTAAAATAACGCCATACCGGAATATTCTCCAGGAGCAGAGCGTGCATGCATGAGCATGACCGGGGTAAAAATAATTACAATGAAAAGCTCTTAAAGGTATAGACCAGTTTTGGAAACGCCCCTCTCTCAAAAAAATGAAATGGAAGCTCTCATTACCAATTATGTGAAAGAATATGTTTTGACTAATACGTGATGATACAAATTTTGCCGGGAAAGTCGGGAAACCGCCTACGAATTGATATATTTGGTAAATTATTATATCTATTGGGACCAAATAGATATCGCGCACGTGGTCGCGTAGTCCCATATACATCTTTCTGTGTACAGTGCTTGTAACTTTACCAAGACTGGGCCAAATTTCTTATCATTTTGATGATTCCAGAACCTTGCACTACACACCAATACTTATACGCTAGATGATCAACCTTTTCTGATCGATTCCACAACGTTTCTTTCACAATGCAATCGCATGACCAGAACTGGTCTTTCTCTTTAAAAACGTAGTACTAAGCGATATACAAATGTGACTATTATCATCATATAACGGTAGCGCCTGCAATGGGTAGGCTAAAACCCTTAACATGGAAAACGTTTCCACTCGATTTACTATCAGTCAATGCAGCATAATGATTATCATAGTAATTATGCTATCAAAGATATTATTATTATTAATTTTACACGTGAGCAGCAACATGTCCCGAGTGCATAGTTATCATGAGTTAGCTAAAAATACACATCTATTTTATCTGCAATATTTGATTATCTCATGCAAACTGGTACTTCATAGATTATATGTATCATATGTATACCATTGAATTTGGTACATGGCAGTCTCAAACAAACAACAGTTGGGGAAAACCAATTGGAAAAACCCACTGTGGACAGACGGATATAGATGAGAGACCTAGTCAGATAACAGAACAAAGGACAGAATGTACTCGTCAATTTAGAAAAATAAAAAAGGATCCAATATTGAGCAGTATTATTATACAGTATTTCTTTCTAATCATTGAGCTGTTTCAAGGGGAATTTCACCCGATATTAAGTTGGTTTTAGTAAAAGCAGAAAAATGAGAGAAACAGGTCAGTGAAAGTTTGAGTAAAAACCGATTAAATAATAAAGTTACGAATTCTTGTACATGTGATCAATTAAACACAATTCTGTGACACATCTTGCGAGCTCCTCTCCACTAATGAGCTCTGTACAGAAAATTTCATAAATTTTCAATTTCTAAAGCTAGGGTAATAATTTCCAAAGCTCTTTGGAAGCGCATAGAGATGTTATTTCATAACGTATTATGCGCTATACAAGAACTGAATATTATTAATAGTTATTGATGACGGAATAGATTTTTTTCAAACAGGGGTTGTATAAGAACATATTTGCAATATTTGTATTAAGGGTGAATGTACGATAAAAGAATGGTCCTAAGGGAACATATAATTTTTGAAGTTTTTTTGGAACAAGGCAAATGAGAGAGGATCGAGCTCGCAAGATAAGTCACAGAGTTGCCAAATTGTGATTGATTGATAGCACCTTCAAACATTCATAAATTTCTTAATTTTAATCACTTTTTGCTCAAAGTTTAACTGATCTGTTTCTCTCGGTTTTCTGCTTCTATTCAAACAAAACTTATTTCAGGGTGGACTTCTCCTTTAATTCTCATCAACCGAACCACCACTCTCGTGATTATTGAGAATGAAAATCTCAAATAAATGTCAAAGCTTTACACCATGATATAAACCGGGAGTCGCTATCATACTTAATAATGAAATGTAAAATGTTTGATTTTCAGTGAAATCTATCTCGTATATAATCCGCATAATAGATAATTCCAAAATCATATACATCATCATAATTAAAGGACTTAGTGCAAAGAATTCTATAAAATTGCCTCTACCCAAAATGATAAAACCTCTCATATGCCTTTTGATGGACATACAGTTAAAAACCGAATTATTCATACTCCTTAGAAATTTGATGTTTTCGTTTTGTTTTTCGTAACTCCAGAAAAAAAGTTGGACTGTTTGAATTAGGGCCTTTCTTGAATACTTTTGGATGTAAGCTTTGATATGTCACATTCTCAAGAAATATAAATCAGGACAAATTAAATATTCACATACTTAAACAAATTATAAAACTTGGTAAGGGTATGAATAATTATCTGCTCACTGTCCATACCTCGAGGAAGTTATTCACCACTGCTTGTTGAAATATTATAATGATATTATGGTTTGCCATGTATTAAAGGTACTATGTCCCATTTGCAGGCCAACAAATGAAAAGGTTAAATTCCACCGGCATTTGAAAGATAATACTAATTTAGAACTTCCCTCAAAACGAAAAGGCTTGAAAATGTCTTTTGGGGGGAAAATAACGACCGTTAGTTGTCGAATCAACTTTAGGGATTGCAATCCTTTTAGAAAATAGTCTGATTTTCAGACCCATGTACCGAATGGTGTACGTTTTGTGCTGCGCAAAGATTCCATCAGTTTGATTTGGGCCATTACAAGAATATATGATATAATTTTATCTTCTTTTTATCATCTCTTTGTTTATTTTATATATAATCATACCACTATGTGCATGTATATTCGTTCTTTTATATGTATTGTATATTCTTATGTATATTATGTATGTGTTTTTATTTATGCACGGAATTGCAGAAGAACAGCCATTGGCTGAAGCAAGTGTCTCCATGCTGTAATAAAAAAATATTAACCTATTAATCTATATTAACGCATGGACAAGACGTGTCATTTTATCTGTTTTTCTTGCATTCGGACAATTATTTAACATAATCTTTCGAAATTACAACATGTACTTGATTACTGTCGCAGCATTTCAAAATCTAGGAAACGGGAATCGCTATAATTTATCTTCTATTGTAATTAATTAATTCAATACCAAACAAACAATGGCCTAATCATACTTTTTAAATAAAAATGATACAAAATGAATTAAGCATTTCAACATATTATACAAATACTTGTCTTTTTGAACATATATTGCTTTATCTCTGCAGGTAACTCTAAATAGTCATGATTTATTAATCCCAACTATTCCCGATGCTACCTTTATATCTAACTCATTTCTTACAAACTGCTACGATATGAATAAAGACAA
Source organism: Mesocentrotus franciscanus (assembly GCA_037976565.1). Taxonomy (NCBI): domain Eukaryota; kingdom Metazoa; phylum Echinodermata; class Echinoidea; order Camarodonta; family Strongylocentrotidae; genus Mesocentrotus; species Mesocentrotus franciscanus. The sequence goes on along the minus strand of CP137679.1, from coordinate 2,191,037 downwards.
GATATGAATCTATTTTGTTCGCTCTATAGTTCAGACTATCATCCAATTTATTGTTTGTAATGCTAATAAATGACAAATGGAAATTTGCTTTTCTTACATTAACATGCGTAAAGAATAGATAATACATAGAGAATAAATGACAGTTTAAACATTACTTTTGGCTGTATATACATAATCAATAATGACTAAATACATGTATTTACCATCAAAGATATCTTCTGTGCTCACTGTTTCTCCGCTTCAAAGATACACAATGAATTTAAACCACAAAAACAAAAACAAGATAAGTACGTAAATACTAGCTTTCATAACATTTTGAAATGCACTTATTTTATTGAGTCAAACGATAACATTAAGATATACCACTGTGTCATTTAGAGAGATAAGAATATGAGAACAATATTCATTACAATATTTTATTGATACGACAGCGATACATACTAAGGAAAATGACACACAGAATTCGCTCCATTCTATTTTTGCGTATTACATGGTTCATAAGGAGAGTTTTTTTCATTTTATCAAAATCGACATGTACAGTATTTACAACTATCATTGAGACAAAACATTATCTGGTTACAATTATACAGATGTAATTTATTTTTAAAAGGGTATTATTACAGACCCATCAATATACATTATTCAGTATAGTCATTTATTGTTTGGTTAATAGGTATTTACAGAACTAAAAAGTATAAACACGTATCCACATGTTCAGGAAAATTATCCAGCTAAAAATTATCACTTCGATTACCACAGAAGCCTATTTTCATGTACATTGCTCACAATTCAAAAATTTAATATGAACATGAAATTTATTATCCAATTGTAAACACATAACAATAGGTATAAACAGTTTTATACCATAACATAAAATGGATAAAAGGAACCAGAAATAGCATTTGGCAAAAATAGTCAACTTTGACTGAATTGCCTCAAAACCAAACCAAAAAAAAAAAAGAATGCTAATCGAGCCTGGTAACTTCGAACATATAAAAAACACTGTTTGGGTACAAATTTGAAATGTTACATGTAGTAAAGCTAATAACAAACTATAATACAATTTTAATAATGTATTGAAAAAGTCAAATATCAAAAACTTAGCAGTTTATTATATTTTACTCATTTAAAAGGTACTCTATAGGTGTTTTTTGAAGCAAGATGTGTATGACTTTTACCGCACTGTAAGTGGGAGATCATTCCATAAATAACTGCCTACATAATTATGAAACTGACAAAATTTCCTTTGGTTGTTCTGGCCTCGGGTATATTAAAGTGATTTTTTTCCTTTTGCCTTATAACATTGAATACATGTGAAGTGATTTAATCTAAAAAGCATCACGTAATTCTTATCCTGGTGATTTATATTCCGTTGAGACAGCGGAAGTACCAATCAATTTTCTTGAGGTTGCAGCCATCTTGTTTCTAATTTGAAATCACAGTCCACTCGTGTCATGAATACTTTTTGAGAGTTTCTATTGCATGGCCTGCCCTGATTGTCCCTCCGATTGATATTACAACCATTAAAGTGTAAAGTGATACAATCCGCTAACCTTCAGACAATTCAGAAGGAAAAAATCTTGCTAATTAATAAAAGGTTAAAACATGAAAAACAATAGAATTGCTAAGAAAATTTGACGCTTTAGTTGCTTCAAATAAAATTAAAAATCTTATCTGCTTATACTCCAGGCATTGAAAGCATGGAAGAACGTGAATGCCAATGAAATTGGCTACCCTCCATATTTATGTATATTTATGTGTTACCGTGGATAACTGTTTAATATTGTTAAGGAAATATTAAAAAAAATATTGTGATCCATTGTGCTGGAGACCACTGTTCCACAAAAATTAGGAATTTTGTAGGTCAACCAGGCCTATGTCATATATTTGATGCTTGGAATTTTTCAGAAACGTCTACAAAATAGAAGATTACAATTACATGCACAAGCACAACTATGACAATAATGGTGACAATTTCAAAAATCAATTGTATTCCTAAACACCCCCCCCCCTAAAAAAATCAAATTAAATATGAAATATATATGGACATACCATTCAATTTACATTACATTCTTAATAAATTAATTCCTCAAAACTCAGTTATTTCAGGAGATGAGAATGCCGATTTAACGTGAGAGGTGTGCACAAATTGAAATTCTTAAAAGAAAAATAGGGCACCATTTATATGCTGTGAATCTTCATCATCAACACCATCATCACCATCATTATTATCATCATCATCACAATCATCATCAACACCATCATCACCATCATTATTATCATCATCATCACAATCATCATCATTATCATCTTCATGACACTGCAGTGATGATGATGCTATCACCGTTTCCTCCATATTGGTAATGAGTTCAATCTGGTATCATAACAAGCTAATCTTGCGATGAAAAGTGTGTTTACAGCTCTGTAAAGAGGCCCTTTAAAAAGGATAATGGTAGTAAAATGAATATATAGAATAAAAGGTTTTTGAGCGCGATGAGATTTAAAAGAAAACAAAATCGTCGCTTTCGTCGTCTTCGATGTTAATTCTCCGGTTTTGAAGAAAGAGAGCTCCACAGTGGTTGGCGTTTGTAAGAGCTTGGTCTGGTTTTTGATGTCATCTATCAGTTACCTTGGTTACTTCCTTGTTGTTAGCGTTTCTGGATGTTTTCCATGGTGTCTTTACAAGACCACGTGAACAGGTCTCGCCAAAGCGGTGTCAGCATTCTGAAAAGTCAGTACAATGCAAATACATATTTCTTAGTGGCCACCTCTTAAATTGAAATATGGATTATCTGGATTTTTTGAATATATTGTAAAAAATATATATATAAATAAATTATGTAAATGTGTGTCTGATATTAACTGATAGCTCTCGCACAGTGATCTTACGAAAATACTCCTAGGACAAAATTCCACTTGGGTTACCACATCAGATATCTACCCACTAAGAACAAATTTCCCTTCAGCGGTAGGTGTTGCACTGAAGACGTCATAATATTGGTTGTTTCAACTGATGAAATCATGTAATTTACTGCCCTACTCCTGTTGTGTGCATGATTTTTAAAAGACAATTGTTCGTTTGTGTATTCCTATGTTATAATGAAAAGGCACTGATAAATCAGCAATGTAATAGTAATGATAAATAAATATAAAAGAGAGTGGTAAACGAATGGTAAATTTCGAGATCAGAAATGAAAATCAACACACGTCATCCTGAAACATATCAACCATCATATGTTTTATGAAAGAGGAAAAATACCATGCCTATTAACCCACAATCATGTAGTCGTCACAAACGAGATGGGAAATATATGCCAATTTGTTTGCCAAGTGAGCTAGTAATTTTTGTTTAAACATACCCGTTGAATTTCAGGTAGATGCTTGGAACCAAACACAATGCATCAGATGCAGCGTAGTAGATCATCTCTTCTGTTAACGGTCGAATCTTCCAGAAATCTGGCGTCTCAAGCATCTTCTTCACAAAGTCATCATCTTTGTGAGAAGCGCCCTCTCCAAGGAGCTCGCAAAGAGCTTTGAAGCCGATTCGGTAGGATCGGTTCCTGTTCAGTTGCTCCATTATTGTGCGCATAGCAATCTTGACGAAAATAGAACAAATACATATGTTTTTACCACCTCTTGATTTGCTATACTGTCACATCACTTTTAATTTTTAAAGTTTCAAAATTGGATAACAAAGAGTTGCAAAGTGGATTTGGCACGTTACATAAATTTCGATCATATCTATAAACAAATAAAAACTGATCATCTGAATGACTAAATTTATGAAATTCATTTTAAAATCATAAATTAATGCAGTTAGATTTAATTGTAAAAAATAGTGATGTTAGCTTACCGACGTATCAAATACGTTCTTGAGTTTTACACCAAACCCATGATGCAGGGAGTGTGTGTCACTTTTACAATCATGGATCACCTGAAATAAATAATACAAATTATATTTCATGCAGGGAACATCAATTATGATGATAAGGGTTTAGTACATTTTAGGCTAAGTATCACAAAAGCAATTAGCAAACAGCATTGGCACTATTTACATTATTCTATAAAGCAGGTAGATTTTTGACTGATGTTGGATATTACATAACCCATGATTTCCGTTTCAACCAAACAGAATATGATAATTTTCTACCTTTTACAGACTTTGCACTGTATGAGGATATAAAGTCTCTGTGCAATATACTAAAGGAAAGAGGGAAGTTATATTATATAAAGCAATATACATACAAAACTACTACGTTTTACCACTGAGGCAAATAGTCTTGTTTTTTTAAGACTGCTTTTGGACTGACAGCCATCCGGAAAATTAGGCATTGTTGCTGGGCCGCTATTTTCTCTAAATTCAAAGTAATAAATCATTCCATTTAATACAATCAAGTTGTTAATCTTATAATCACACAAGTCTACCTTCAGGATGCTGTTATGTTCTAGTATCTTCTTGAGACTAGAGTTTCCTTTAAGAAGCTGAGGGTTCTTGAAGGCATCAAAGAGGAAAGCTTTCCCGTCGCAGGTGGAGATCTGAACAACAGTTAGGCATCCTTTCGCTGTCCCTGCACACAACATATCGAGATACGAACTTCAAAATGACAAAGGTTCATAAATGTATTATGCTGGAAGTAGGGAGGTGTCTTGGTATAATGGTTTATTCACTTGACTCTCAATCATAAGCTTAAAGGTTCGAATCCCAACCCGGCACTAACTTCCTTTGGCAAGACATTAATCCACATTTGCCATTCTCCATCCAGGTATAATTAGGAATCTTGCAAGTACAGGGGTAATAATAATTCCAGCGCCTTCAGGAAGAAAAGCATTGCTGGTGATGCACCTGGGTAAACAAAACTGTAATTACTATTATTATCATTATTATTATCATTATTATTACTATTATCATCATCATCATCATCATCATTATTATCATTATATGTAATATTATTGTTAGTAGTAGTGGTATTATCATTATTCATCGTTATAATATGTACTATTATTACTATACATGTATTCTTCTTCTTATTATTATCATTATTATTGTTATTATTATTATTATAATTATTATTATCATCATTATCATTATTGTTATTATTATTGTTATTATTATTAAAGTTATTAATATTATTATTATTAATGAAATGAATACACCAGTTGTAATGTTCAATGCAATGTTCGCGAACATTCACTGCCCCCAAGTTAGTAGAATTTATATGGTATTACATTATGTCAGCAACTTTTCAAGACATTTAATTGAAAGGATTTTCTATAAAACAAATAAAACAAGTCAACGCAAAGCGTAGCATTCCATCGCCGGGGACAAATGGCCTATATATGTCAGAATAAGTTACCTCCATTAGACTGTACTATTATATTACTAGGCAAGGAAGTTACTAAAACCTGGGGATTGGATGTACAGAGAGTTTACTACTTTACGGAATGACCCATGAGAAGATCTGGAAATAAACTTTATGTAATTGGAATGAGGATTTTTTTTTTTAAGAATATGAATAAAATCAAGGATTGTTTTTGTTCGATCTGGGGTCGGTCTGTTGTGATTAAGGCATTAGACAACAACCCTTGCTTAAAGGGATAGTTGAGTTATTGTTTCAGGCCGCAAATGCCTTCAAAGTGCATGGTTATTGCTCTTATTCTTATTTATGACATTTCTAGTGCCCTTTTAGGACCTAAAATTGCTATGAAGGTAATTTTAGACCCCAAAAATGTGTGAAAATTAGCCAATACGATCATACCAATTCAGCTCCACTTTAAAATAAAATACGGTGACCGTTAATTGATTATTTAATTAACAATAACAATACATGGACCTACTGGTTGTGCGTATTAATAATATAACCAACACTGAAAAGCCAACAAAAAGCCAACATCGGCATTGGCTGGAATAAAACGTATAAGGCGCTATTTCATTTTTCCAATTGCTGGTTCAAATTATCGAATATTTGTGGGGCGCCACAAATATTAGAAATCGTTATATTTATGGATATTTCAGCCGTCTCTGAACCGATTTTAATCAAACAAAGATGATTTTTGTCATTGAAATTGTTCTTTTCAAAAATGTTCTTTTCAAATTTGACACTCAGTTTTTCATTACTTCACCAAAAACATTATTTTGTGTAGCGCCCTCTGCAACAAAACTCAACTATCCCTTTAACCCAAGTATGCATACATTACCGAGACAAATAATAATTGGCTGCTATACTACCGTAACGCAGGTAAATATATTTGTGACGGACCTTTGAGCTGTTCTTAACATTCAAACTTCTCAGCAAACAGTGTTGCATGCAGTAGTTATCATGATGGAAGATAAGCACCTCCAACAAGCTCCAGATGTATATCTTTAAATTTGTCCACAAATGATTCATTTCATCACGAAAACAAGTTTGTTTAAATTATAGGCCTAATCTTTGCAATTTCTCTCCACTCCTGCCAGTAAGCAGCAGTGGCGTAGTGAGCAAAAACGTTTGGGGGCGGGGGGCAGAAGAAGAAGAAAAAAAAACCTGTAAATCATGTCATTTCAGCAACATTTGTAAATCACTGGTATCGAATAAGAACTTAAACCACGTTTTAATTTTATTTGGGGGCAACTGCCCCAAGCCCCAACAGTACGCCAGTGGCCTAAGCAGGTATATTATGCACTGAAAGGGTCTAAAATAATATTCCTAGTACGCCTATAGTGCATGGAAAACCTCGGCACAGCGGACTTTATGCAAATATTTCAAGCTAATATGATTAGTAACAACAATAAGTAACGAAACATTAGATTGGTGATCTTTAAAAGGCAAACCAACTCTTATAATAAGTGAATTTGTATGAAAACAGAAAGAAAAAGTCATCACAGTGTACGCGTCTTTTCTCAATTGTATCATTTGACGATTTTCGGTACAATTTTGTTCTTCAATTGTTGATTTCTGCATACATTGTATTTTGTAAGAGATGTGAAATGAATGAATTTTAAAGTTTGAATTTGATAAGAGAAGGAGAATGGCGAAAGTTTAAAATAAATCTGACCAATAATAAGAGAGTTATAAGTATTTGAAATATGAGATCACTATAGCTATACGAATTTCACATTGGCAATTTTTTTAGTGGATTGTGATGTATTCACAGCATGGATCTAGGTCCAGGGGCGGCCGAGCAACTTCCAAAGTGGGGGGGGGGGCACCAAGAAAAGAGGTCACATTTTGAAAAAAGGGCACCAACAAAGGGAAATCTTAAAGCGAAAATATACAATTTTTTAGACATTGGTATACACCCCTACATTGTGATTACATTATCGGGGATGATTTCAATATTTGTTTCACTTTATACACCATACAAGATATTGCTTAAGCATCATACTTTGCAGTTGGATGTAATGGTCTGAAAGTTTATTTGCGCGCGAGCGAGGAAGAATTTTAAGATTTGTGAGGTCGCAGTGCGAACAATAACGTCTGATAAAGAAAAGAAAAAAACAATCCTGATGGGGTTATAAGCACATTTTCATAACGGAAGACTGAAAAGACCTTTGATATTAAAGTGTATCATCTATAAATGCGAGCGAGCGAGCTTTGGGGGAAATTGCTCTTGGTCGCTTGAAATTAGGGGCGCGTTTAATGATGAGAGGAAAAGGGGACACTTATCAGAAAAGAAAAGGAGCACGTGTCAAAGTACAAAGAGTAATTATCAGAGGTGAAAATGGGGCACTTCTTACATTTTCAAAAAGAGGCACTTACCAGGTATGAAAAAAGGCACTTATGAGAATAGGAAATGGGCATTTGTCGACGGAAAAGGGGCCCCCATCAGATTTTGATAGGGGCATTTATATGAAAAAGGGATAGGTCCCTTATTAAAAAGGAAAACGGGCACGTATCATTGTTAAAAGTGAAATTAATTATCAGAGGTGAAAAGGGACAATGACCAGATATGAAAGGGGCCACTTATGTGAATAAAAAAGGGGCACTTATAATAAAGGAAACTGTGCATTAGTTGAAAGAAAATGGGCACCGATCAGATTTTAAAGGGGGCATTCATCGGAGGTGAATGGGGTACTTATCTGAAGTGAAAAGGAGTAACTTTTCGTACCTGAAAAGGATCATTTACCAGAGATGCAAAGGGGCATTAACGAGAAGGGGAAGGACCTCTTTTCTTATTAAATGGGGGCACTTATCATTAGGAAAAGGGGCACTTATTAGAAAGGAAAAGGGGGCACTTGTCAAAATATAAGGTGCGCTTATCCGAGTTATAAAAGGGGGTAGTTATTAAAAGGGGAACGGGCACTTCTTACAAAGGAAAAGGGGCACTTGTCAAAATAAAAGAGGCACCTCTCAGATTGGAATAGGGCAATTATCAGAGGTGAAGGGGGCACATATCAATAGTGAAAAGGGGCACTTCTCGTACCAGAAAGGGGGCACTTATTAGAGATTAAAAAGGGCACTCATGGGAATGGAAAATGGACACTTATTGCAAAGGAAAACGGGAACTTGCTGAAGGAAAAAGGGCACGTGTCAAAATAAAAGGCGCACTTATCAGAGGTGAAAAGGGAAAGGGGCACTTTTCCTATGTAAAAAGGGGCACTTTTCGGGTACTTGAAAAAGTGGGGGGGGGGCGCCTCTGCCTATGGGTCTATAGCAATAGACAATTATCCCGTACAAAATATTTTCTCCCAAGTGCCTTCTTCCTTGGGGCAATTTCAAAATATATTATGGATAGCATATTATTATAGGTCCTCTGAAAAGAACAGACCCTCCCGAGTCATACATTTTGAAGAAGAAAAAAAATACACTTTGGTAATTTGTGTGTTTGAACAAATGGAAAATTTGTCCGGCACTATATTACGGTCACATTACTAATTCAGCCAATTTAAATTGCCCATAAGCATGATACGTAAAGTGATCACGATTGTCAAAAATTCATAACTGCCTTTTTTTTGGGTGCGATTTTGTGCACACTTTTACCAGTCTGCTTTCCTGATATTCTGCTTTCTTTCAGGTTTACTGTTGTTTGCTCTTAAAGCCCCACTGTACTACTTGTAGCTACTTGCTCCCTCTATATAGAAAACAATGCCTAAGCGGTGCCTGTTGGTCTCCCATGATCCTCTTTTTCTTATGTTAATTGAGAGCTGAGTAGATGAGATAACCACCTGTCAGTGACCACGTTAATCCCTCTAATCCCTCCTGGGTAAACTAGTGCAGAGGGGCTTTAAAGGCATTGTTTAACAATGCCAAATCTGAGATGCATGGCTATACGTGTTATCAGCGTCTGTGATATGTTGTAATATTGAAGCCCTAAAAAAAAGGCGCTTCAAATGATCATGAAGTGCCTCAAAAAAGTAAAAATGTTTGAGTGAGCGGTTTTACCATACTCATTTTCCCCACTAGACTGTAGTGTTATAAAAACCGTTGGGGAAACGGTTTTTGAAATTTCGAATTCCAATCATAAACAATCAGACGGGCGATCGGCTTGTAAATGTCATGGAATTCCTGACTGACCCAAAGGTGTATAATTATGATTGCAGCATGAGCTAAATCATGGATTTCGCTTAGAATCTGAGACAAAGATACCACATCCCTTTAAATTAAGGTCGGGTTTCCCGATGACGATGACACTGTTCCATATGGCCCGTCAAAGACTAGCTAAGCCACTCGCTGACGTAGTTCTACGGCAATTAAATTCGTGTGTAACTTGTCAAACTATCACTAATTCATGACCTGCATTAATTCACTTACCTAGCCTTACACCTTCACAATCGAGTCCGATGACCACAGTCTCTCTTCTAGACTTATCTAGGATCGGATCAAGAACTTGTTTACAGTCCTCCATAGAATCGATGATTTGGGTTTGACTGAGCACATCTAAAAGGAATGAGAGTTTATGTTTTGTATGAACACAATGATAAGAGTAGTAGTAGTAGTAGTAGTAGTAATGATGATATTTAATAATGATTATGATATTATAATACTATGATGGTATTGTATAGTGGCCATGCTTATTTGGTTCGATTAATTTATCTTGAGCGCATTGCTGAAATATTTAATGATCTTTTTTGTGCTTGATTTTTTATGATTGTTTATTGTTTAAACTTGTTTTTGTATGATTGATTATATTTGTGTATTCATTTTTGAACGTGACAGAGATTTACCTCGAGGTGAGTTTTATACTCCCTTGAGACGATTCCGTTGATTATTTTATCCAGTGATCACTGTTATTTTATATATGTTAATTGTCGTCTGAGAGAGTTGTTCGCTCCCTTGTAGATATTTGATTATAGTGTGTATTTTGTGTGTGCCCAAACGATTTATACGACCTTGATTATTTGTGTTGATATTTATTTATTTATTTATTTATTTCTGATATTTAGACAGGGTGACTCATTATCACCAATAATGGTGGTCTTCCATGAGGCCCTGTTAAACAAGAAACAATTGTTTAAAAAAAGATATAATAATAATAACAAAATCATGACATAAACTCTTAATAGCAACAATTAGAATAAGTAAGAACATCATGAACATGTATAAACATATTTACAAAATATTTGGTATCCTCGTAACGAATGAATGGTTTGTTTGTTTTGTTTTGCTTTGTTTTTTTGTTCAAGAAAACGTATTAGGGAAAAAGACAGTAATTATATTGTTTGATAGTGTGGTTTTTCCCTCGTGAGATCGTAAAGTTAAAAGGTACAACCCCTGCCAGGGGAGTTCTACAGTATAAATAACCTAAGATTTCTGATTGATAAAAAGTCATAGATAATAATAATAATAATAATAGAATATTTAGGAGCGCTAACAAGTACCAAAGCCAACCAGTACGATTTTCCACAAAAAAAAATTTTTCCGAAAATTTCAATGTGCTTGTGTATTTTGTGTGTGTGTGCCATTTTCAATTTTCTACAAGCATCTCACATCGATTTGGGGATGTTCATTGTTTCATCAAACACACTAGTCATGACAAAATCATGCATAATCAACCAATGGTCCATAAAATACATTTACATGCCGCTCATTGGTTCATTGAACGATCATTTATGACGAACTCTTGCATATTCAACAAAATGTTTGTAAAATGTACTCGTGCATAATTCTTCAAAATGTCGACGAACCACAGTCTAACAAAAAGAGAGTACTTATCGATCAAAAATAGGATTTTTATTTTGAAAATAGGGTTTTGGGGGAAAAGAAGATTTTTGTTCAGTTGTGGTTGGCAGCTCTGACATAGCGCTTACAAATACAAATATTTGAAATGAGGACACAAATTTACAATCTCACAGGAAGTAGATCACATACATCACTGGGGAAAAGGTAAGTTTTGAGGGATCCTTTGAAGGTGGCAAGACAGGTAATTTCCCTTATGGAAAGGGAAATGTTGTAAATGGTCTGTGATGCAGCTACTGCAAAACGTTTTTCAGCTGCTGGGAGTCTAGATTTGGGAATGATATTGATAGATATTGCTCTATAAATTTCGGGAAGGTATCAACTTTATTTATCAACAGTAAACCATATTGTCACAATCACTTCATGACGAGTGGTAAAGAAGAAAAAATATATAAGTTTATGGGCAACAGTACAAAGAAGTTTGTTTTTTTATCATGAATTATGAATTTTGATACATGTAAATGAGCAATCCTTTAATAATAACTTTAGAAAAGACTTAGTCTTAATTTTCATTGGTTTGATTGGAAATCATTTTTTTAAAGCAGGCAAAAAATATTAACCAATTCTATCTCTGAAAAAAATGCCGTCCTAATAACTATATGAGGGAAAACATGAACGTAAACAAAATTATGAGAGATAAATCACCATGATATTACGTCTTATAAAATAAATATAGATATAGAAATAAAGCACGGGGCCTTGTATAAAGAAATGTATTCCTATTGTAAAAAATAGTAAACAAAAATGATCAGTTACCTTTGAAATCAACAGGATCGCCAGCAGCAGATGCAACAGCGGTATGTCTAGTCTTCCCTGTAGTGCTAGGAGGTTGTATCTACAGGGTTTTCTTGGTAAGGGCTGAATTGAAAACTTCCTCGCTAAACCCACAACAGCGCTTCACAACACTTGATGAAATCGTGAAATATTGAGGACAATTTAAGATAAATCTTTCCAGATCCCCTTTTGTCGCTAAATAACGGCCGATATCAGGAATATCCTTGACTTTGAAATGTGATTTTACGAGAGGAAGAAGCTTCTGAAGACTTATGTTGTTGAGCATGGTTGTGATCTGCAGTAGTGCCGAGATGATACGGCCGACAGCCTCGCGTGGCACACCACTCAAGCTGCTGGCGTCTGTAAAATACCTCTCGGGAACGTTGAACTGACTTAATTGCGGCGCTGGTTCGATGTCTTTCCTGAAAAACTTCACTTCCCATTGAGAATTTCTCCTCACCGCATTCCGAAAGTGTTCAGGAATCCTTGACAGGATCTCCTCAGACATTGGAACAACTCGAACCTTAAGCCGAATATTGATTTCCAGAATGTCACGGAGATCGGCGATGTACGAACCCGTGCTACGGCGAGCAGCCGACGTATCGAGGCGAGCATTCCCGGCCCGACCCGATACCGAAATATTCGCAAAATTTTTGTCGATTCGCACGATGCGACCAGGCAATTCGTCTTTCTCTTCCATATTCCTTTCTTCTCAACGTTCCACAGTTGGAATGAAAAGATGTGCTCCGTCACTAATAGCTTATACATATATCTGTAGCTCGTTTCGTCGAGTGGGGAATCCCCGTACATAATTGTCTGGAAGTGACGAAGTGAGAGGATAGTCTATTTTTCGGACTATCAGTGATCAAGAGAATTTTCAAATATTATTTGTGTTCGATGTATATCATGCTGTCTGACATGTCAGACTCCTTACGCAACAAAATATAAATAAATATGGTTTATATTATTATATGTCGAAAACCTTGAAATCATCATCGAAATCAACAAAGTTCAATGGTGGCTTGAAGCAGTGGCGGATCCAGGGGCCCGGGGCCCGGGCCTCCCTAGAAAAAAAAAGGTAAAAACACCCTTTTTTGTAAAAAAATGAAGATGGGCTTCCTCCCCTGGCGCTCAAGGGGTGGTGATAAAAAAAAATTTCAATTTTCGGAGACCCCCCCCCAAAAAAAATTGTGCTCACTACCCCCCACTGAGCGAAAAATCGACCGGCACGATTTTCCAATTTTCAATTTTCGGAGGTCAAAAAAAAATTGTGCTCACTACCCCCACCACTGAGTGGAAAATCGGTCGGCACGGTTTTTAAATTTTGGCACGAAGTGGGCCCCTTTTTCGGCCCTCTCCCTTGCCGCCGGCTGGATCCGCCCCTGGCTTGAAGACCGGAAAAGTAGGCTACTCAGTGGATCTACGCAAGCGCAGAAAGTACTGTGTTCTGTCGCAACCACTGCTCTCAAAGGACAAAAAAATAGAACAGTAGTTGCAACATAGAAGCAATAGTTCTCTACCCCCTTACTTCGAAGTGAAAGAGTCAACCTTGTTTTCTGTAATCAGAGACCGTGCGGTGTTATCGCAGGATATCTACATCCACTATATCGGCAAAAAACACGCACAAAGTCTCTTTAAAAAAAAAAAAATTTCATCTGTTTATCCTGTTTATCCTGATCTTTGTAATTTCTTTCAATTAGCATACCATGTGATGTACTAAAATGTATGATATATAGCTGTATTAGTTACCTCCCATCTCATTCGTTTTCAAGTTATTATATCCGTTCAATATAAAATGAAATGAAAATCAAACAAATCAAACAACAAACTAACTAAATAACTCAAAACCAAACACGGGAGCGTCACGTTTTAATCATGCCGCCATGAATTTCGATAGTTTTAAAAGGTTAATCATTAATGTAGACAATAAAGAGAATTGTAACCTATTTCACAAGACAAAGTCCATGTTCATAAGATCTAAAAGAGCCAATTGCTGGGGAATAACACGTGGAAAAATCCATTGAGTTCAATTAAAATAATGACGTCAATGTCACGTAGTTGCCAGGGGCGGATCCAGGATTTTTCAAAGGGGGCGTAAAATGTAGAAAATGCGAGTTACCTTAAGATGCTCTATAATTTATGGTACGTTCTGAGGCATTTCTGAATGCGTAAACCGAACATTTATGTGAATATTTCTTAGCTTCTTTCCTGCAGTTCACCGAAAAATCAATAAAAATGACAAGTTCAGCAATGGCGAAGTTTGAACATCTATTTTCTAAAGGGGTCATGCGTCGGGCAAAGGGAAGTCCCATTCCATTTGCATATGGAATTACGTGTTGGGTCCATTTTTTCCAGCAATAAAAATAAAATGCATCTTCTTTTTTATATGACATGGGAGAATTCTACTGCAAAAAACAGTGATATTTTAAAATATTTAGTGAAAATATGTCGCTCAGGACAATAAGTTAGTGTCTTCCCCCTTGACCACAACACTATTCATTCCCCTTTGAGTCCTGAGGGTGGGATTTGTAACAGCCACCACTGACCAATCAGAGACAAGACCCAGTGACATGACGTCGACCAACAGAATGTGCAATCAGGCTACGGTCTGACTATGAATCTTGTCTCCCTCTTTTTTTTCTGTTTGAGTCTCTCTCCCTCTATATCCTTTTTTCGGAAGGAAAAAAAGGGGGCGCGCGCCCCGACCCACCCTGGATCTGCCCCTGGTAGATTAAACAAACATTCTTAGATGATATAATAATAGATAATAGCAGTCACGTTTGTACAGCGTTAAACGCTGCGTTTCTGGTGCTTTACATTTTAATTATTATGATCTCCATTATTATGAACGCAGTCACTTGTTATCAATCATATTCAACCGAATAGAACGGAAAATTATGAAAATACAACATATACAGTTTATTTTGATATTCATATACATTTCGTACACGTTTGCGTCACATGTACAAAATGATATTGTGTATCATAAAGAATTCACAACTGTTCGTGTAATATAATATAATAACTTCAGGCATCATAAACCTATTGATCGACCACGATGACCTGAGAAAGCATGAATAATGCTTTCTCAGGTCATCGTGGTCGATATTTTTTTATTGAATCATGAAAAAGAGTTCATAAATTATGAACTCTTTTTGGCAGTGCATATATAAAATCAATCACAATTTTACAAAGAAACTTACATTATTTTTTTTTATCTTGATAAGTTTTATTGGTCAGAAAACACAATGATTTACAAAATATCCGTTACATTTTTTTTGGCAGAAAAATAAATGAATAATCATTGTTTTACACTTACAATCATGTTGTTTCACATTACAATGTAACATTAAAACAACATAGCATGATACTTCTGCATACCCCGGCCGCACAGACGGTACGACCATCAGACCGACACTAAATGGAAAGAGAGAGGTTAAGAAGTAAAGCACATGTATAGCCCCCGTCGGTCCTCAGTCGGCTCGGCTGCACCGCCGGGGCATAACGCACGATATCATCTGACCTTTTATAATATATAATAGAACGTAGTACATAAAATACACCACAACATGAAAATAAATTTTCGTATAAAAACAAACAAATCTATCCCTTGAAACGTTTTGTACATATAAAGTTTATCATTACGCAACGCAGAAATACTTGCTGATGTTTTGCCACTTTGCCATATGCTTCTCCAATTTTTTTTGTTTTTGCAATATCTTCTTCAGTGGATTTATAAGATAAAATATAATTATTAAATTGTTTCAAACTAGGCGTACTCTCTTGATATTTACAACGTAAAATGAACTGTTTACCGAGTAAAGTAAGACAATTAAAAGCTTAGGTGGCTTGACTTTTTGGTTCAGTAATTCCAAATAAAATGTTTTTGCCTGAAAGAAAGTAATCGGGATTAAAATCCGTCACTCTTCTGCGTAGCGCATTCCAAAAGGCTGCTATCTTAGGACATGTAAAAATAAATGCTCCATTGTCTCGGGTGTCGCATTGCAAAAAGAGCACAGTGAACTACTTTTCCTTCATATACGTGCCAGCCATTCATTAGTTGGTACTAGATTATTCAACATTTTAAAGTGCGTAATTCGGAGTCTGGAGTCAATAGTAACATTTGCTGGTAGAGTGAAAAGATTTGACACTTGTTGCTCTTTCATATTATACAACTCATTAAAACGAGTAAATAATTTGGAGATTTCTGGGTTATTAAGTCTTAGAAAAGTTCGATAAAGTTGCTTCGTCGTTATGTTATAGATTTGTTTGAATTAAGAATCACAGAAAACAGAAGAAAAATCTCTTAGATCTTTAACGAGATGGTGATAGTTTTGCTGCAAAAAGAAATGCTTCCATGCTCCTGGTATTTTTTTATAACAGTCTAACAATACAAAATACTCAGTGAACTTTAGTTCCTTTTCTTTACAGTCTTTCCATCGCAGTGGACGTCCAAATTCATCTAACATATCTGCAATTTTTACAAAACCCTTTTCTTTTATTTCTGGTTTAAATATGGATTTTCCGTTTGATATGATAGTTTTGTTATTCTAAATACATTGATTAGCAATATCGGGTTTTCTATTCAAAAGACTCCATGTTTCTAAAATTTCCCTGAACCAGTTTGACACTTCAATGTTTAAATATCTCATATCAAAATTACAATAAAAAATGTATTCTCCGCCAACTGGTGACAATAATTCTAAGCATATGTTTTTCCAACCTATAGAAGTTGACGTGAATAGTCTTGTAACCCATTTAATTTTCTGAGCTTGAAGAATCGATTGAATACAGGTCATCTTTAAACCTCCCTCATTGTACTCCTTCACCAAGACTTCACGTTTTATTCTATCTGGGCCGCCCCATACGAATTCGTATAGTACTGTGTTAACCTTATGAACAAATGAGACGGGGATGGAAACTATGCTGGCTACATATAAGAGCTGGGAAATAGCAAAAGTTTTAACTATTTGAATTTTTCCATATAGTGACAGATTCCTTGCTTTCCATAAGTTCAGTTGAGAATTTATATTGGATAAAATTCTTCGGAGTTGTGCCATTCTATCTTCAAAAGAGTAGGAGATATCGATTCCGAGAATTGTCAAAACATTATCAAACTTTTATTGGAATTGCTGGGTTTTGTACGTTAAAGTGTCTTATAAACGTTGCCTTCGTCTTTTCATAATTCAGTAAAAGTGACGAACAAATTTGAAAATTATGAAGCATAGCCGTTAAGTAAGAATATGTCGTCTGCGTACATAGAGAGTTTAATTTCGTGAATATCGTTTAACTTTATGCCCTGGATATTTTGGTTTATTCTTATATTTATTGCCAATGTTTCTATCGCTAAAATAAAGAGGTATGGAGAAAAGGGGTCCCCTTGTCTTACTCCTTTTCCTACTGGAAAAATCCAGTTGAAATGTTATCGTTCATTACGCAGCTTTCCGTGTCCCTACAAAGAACATTGACAAAATTACAAAAATTATTTCCGAAATTGAAACATTTCAACACTTCTATTAAAAATTGATGATTTAGAGAATCAAAGGCTTTTTGAAATCGAGACTTAATAAAATGCCCCTGATTCGTTTAATCCTAGAGTAAAACATAGTCTCGATCACTGTTCTCACAGCTTCTCCGATGTATCTATTTTTAACAAAGGCAACTTGGTCTGGATGAATTATTGATGGTAAAATAGTTTTAAGTCTCCGCGCTAAAGGCTTTAGAACCAATCTTAATATCGACGTTTAAGAGTGTTATGGGTCTATAATTTTCTTTAAATATTTTATCCTTACCCTTTTTTGCTATTAGGGTGATTATGCCTTGTCTCTGTGATGTGGACAGCTTTCCTCGTCTAAAACTGAAATTTAGGGTGTCTACGAGCAACGGTCCCAGTATGTTCCAAAATTTACAATAAAACTCGACGGTTATTCCATCATTGCCGGGTGATTTGTTTTTAGCCATGGCTAATAACGAAGACGAACATTCTGAAGGGATAATTTTTTCGCATAAAGCATGTTGGTTGGGAGATAATTTTGGTATGTTATTTTGCTCCAAAAACTTACAATTACTAAAAACTCTTGGTTCTTCTGCTTTGTATAAGTCTGAGTAGAATTTTGTAATATGCTCATTTACTTTTGTCAGTTAGAATTTCATCCCCTAACCTGTAAGTGGTTGATCGGGCTTTGTTTGCCTTTTCCAGGTTTAAAAAGAACTTACTATTTTTCTCTCCGTACTCGACCCAGTTGGCCCGGGACCAAACTATTATGCCATGAGTAATACGATCCAAGTGTGTTTCGTATTCCAACTTAACCTTTTCATATTCATCAATATATCCTTCTCCATTTGTATCCACCAAAACTTGTAGACGCTGTAAATTTGCTTCTAGTTCCCTCTTCCTTAAAATTCTTGCTTATACTATATTTTCTAGAGAAAAACGGATGTTATATTTCAACAATTCCCATCACATACGTATATCTCCAAACTGAAGTGATTCGGTTATCCAATTATCTAAATTTCCGACATTTTCGTACAGAACTGCTCGTCTTCACAAAGACTGTTATTCAACTTCCAATTAATTGCAAATGGTCGCTCCTTTCGTGAAAATTCGATGATAAAAATGATTGCGGAGTGGTCTGAGCCTACTCCAGGTATAATATCGGCTTTCTGTATGTAATCTTGGAGAGTGTCAGAAATTAACCAAATATCCAGTCTGCTTTGTATTAGTGGATGAAGTTGCCTCCACGAATATCTTCTCGTTAAAGGGTTCCTTAGTCTCAAAATTTGAGAATGAAAGTTGGACTGGTTGAATGAGGGCCTTTGTTGAATACTTTTGGATGTAAGCTTTGATATGTCACATTCTCAAGAAACATACATCAGGACAAAAGAACTATTCACATACTTTAACAAATAACAACACTTGGTAAGAGTATGAATAATTAGTTGCTTAGCTAATCATCACTGCTTGTTGTGTGTGTATTGGGTTTTTACAGACGTGTATCAATCAGATATGATTATTTACGTCTGGGGACCGACCTTTAACGTCACCATCCGAAAGACGCGATTCAGTTTCGAACCTGCGTCCTCTGCTGAATCAGTTTGTAACTTCCACTGTTAGCTGGATTACAGGCGCACGCCACAACGCCTAGTTGTTGAAATATTATAGCACTATTATGGTTTGCCATCTATTTACTGGGCTCCTTTATCTTTTGTTCTTCTTTCCACCTCACCTCCTCTCGATTATTCTTCCTTTCACTCTCTGATCTGTTCATTAAAGGCAACCATCCATATTTCTCCTTCTTCATAAGGATATTTCCTCTCTTTATTATCCTAATAGTTTGTATTTTTCATTTTTATAATTTTATCTTCTTTTTATCATCTCTTTGTTTATTTGATATATAATTATACCACTATTTGCATGTACATTCGTTCTTTTATATATATTGTATATTATGTATGTGTTTTTATTTATGCACGGACTTGCAGAAGAACAGCCATTGGCTGAAGCAAGTGTCTCCATGCTGTAATACAAAATATTAACCTATTAATCTATATTAACGCATGGACAAGATGTGTCATTTTATCTGTTTTGGGGGCACTAGGACAATTATCTTAACATATTCTTTAAGAATTACTTGATTACTGTCTCAGCATTTCAAAATCTAGGAAACGGGAATCGATATACTTTATCTTTTATAGTAATTAATTAATTCAA
>CP137679.1:1367864-1429066 GCA_037976565.1 Mesocentrotus franciscanus | reverse complement strand
CCGACTCTGATGAGTGTCCCGATGAAGAGCCCCCAAGAACAGAGCCTTGCTTCATAGAAGATTGCCCATGTAAGTTTGTATAATGTAGTGATGTAAGTCAGGCGCCATGTCCAGGTTGGGTTCGGCTCGGCTACAGCACTAGTATAATGGTTGTGTGTAATGGGTTAGATGATAAGGAAAATAACTGGTCAAATTGATCATCAAATGATTATAGTTAGGATTATTGAGGACTTTCCAGTAACAAATAATTCTTCTCAAAAGTGGCTGGATCTTAATAGCTTAGTTTCTTATTTTATTTTCAAAACCAATCAATTGTAATGTACATGCGTAAATTATGAAATATTCCCCCAAAAAAAAATAATAACAAGCAAAGGCAAACTATATAATTTTTTATGTTGATGAGCTTTGCATATATCTGAATTAGTTTTATTTTGCAGTTGTTTGTAGTGAAATATCTAAGCCTTTTGAAAATTAATTTTTGACTTCTTTTATAAATCTTTAAATTCAATTTGTGTTGATGTTTATTAAAAGAGTGTTTTTATCTGGATAAAAATGTACAAAAATAACTTGCAAATTGAAGCGCAATCTGCCTGTTTGCAATGCTGATAATTATTGTTCAATTTCTCGACAGCCTGTGATGTACGCATTACAGAGGGTAATTCAAAATTGAGTTCCCGATAAACGATGATTACTATTTGTACAACGATGAATGTACTCTGACCATCACCAACGAGAATGGATGCATGAATCTCTTCTTTATATCTCTGGATATTGATGAGGGCTTGGGAGACACATGTTACAATGATTATCTAATGGTAAGTGGTATAGTTCACTATTAAATGGATAAAGAGAGAGAAAGAGAAAGAGCGAGGGACTGGGTAGGATAGAGATAGAGATAGTATACATGTTATTGGTAATTGATGAGGACTTGCAAGACAGGTGTAACAATAAATATCTTACGGTAAGGGGTATAGGTCACTATTAAGTATAGAAGACTCAGGAGAAAAGGGGAGAAAATGTACATAGTGTTAGAGAATAGGATCATGTCTGAAAAAGAAAAGAGAAAGAAGAAGAAAAGAAAAAAAGAGAAGGAAATGTAAAGAAATGAGCATAAGAATTATAAAGACTAAGAAACTATAAAAGTGAAACAAATTAAAATGCTCTGAAATTGGATCTGTGTTTGGGACAAGAATTCAAGAAAAAACAAACAGGAAACAAGAAGTCACAAAATTAAAATAAAGAAATAATAATAAGAAATTAACTAACTATGTGTACTATTATTTTCAATAAATTGTGATTTGTGTCTTATAGAACATGTACTGCTGTGAATGTGGTCTCGATATATTTGATTTGTTTCTTTATGACAGACCTTTGATCCTAGTAACGTATATGCTAGTAAGCCTTACTGTGGGAATGCAATCAACACCCGTTCCTACCAGACCCTTGGCAACACGGTAGAATTGACCCTAAGAACAGAAGATGCTGATCGTTTCAAGAGCTTCGAAGTCTTCCCATCATTTGGATCCTGTCTTACGTTTGCTTTCGTACCTGGTCCATGGAGTGAGGTGAGACCTTCCGACCATTTAAACCCATTGACTGCTATATTCTCTACTCCCCATAGGCTTAATGTAGGGACGGCCTGGTTCACATAGGCTTAATACAGGGACGACCTGGTTCACATAGGCTTAATACAGGGACGACGCGGTTCCCATAGGCTTAATGTAGGGACGACATGGTTCCCATAGGCTTAATACAGGGACGACGCGGTTCCCATAGGCTTAATGTAGGGACGACCTGGTTCCCATAGACTTAATATAGACTCTGGTGAGAGCTTTCCCAGGATGAGTCTTCAACAGGGTCAGTGACATGGAAATACAGGTCTGTTTTCTACTAAATCAGTTAGACCTTGGGGCTGGGACTATGTAAAGGAAAATATTAGACCTTGTTCTAACTTTTGTTGAACTTAGACCGAGCTTATTATACTCAATGTCAGGTTCTTCTGTTAATCTTCTAAGGGCTATGCAGCCTATTACAAAGATCTGTATTTAGATTACCAGTTGTGTATGCAGGCACATACACCCTACTCTTTGCAAGAAGTGTAGTGCGTTAACATGAGTAGGGTACGTGCGACTCTCCTACACACAGGGCCTCAAGTTTGCGTTCTGTCCGAGGAACAGACTCTTTTCCCCTGAACTCAAGCTTGCATTGATAACACAAAGCAGCAACAATATTTCTTTGCATTTTTTTCTGCTTGGTGCAGGACTTGAACCCACACGCATGACAAATGTCACGAAAATCAGGACGATCCGACAAAAAAAAATCACAATTTTAGAAAAGCATGTATCGTATATCTCTTTCATTGCAAAAGATGTCCCAGGAAGTTTGAATTTGTGAAGTGCTATTCTTCTATGTACATCTATGTATAGACCAGTTTGTAGTTAGCTTTGGTGCAAATGACCTCCCAAATATCCAACTTTGCGCATTTTAGAATAAGAACTGTCAAAGTGATGAAGGTACTTCCAGAATACCTTTTGTTTGCCCCCTTGAGAAGAATATATACTTCCACCTGTGTATCAGAGAATGTGCCGTCGGTGAATAAATGAATAATGATTACATAACTTTCATGAGCGCGAATCCAGTATTTGTCTCGATGGGTTTTTACAATTTTGGTACAAATGACCTCTATCTGCCCATGTACAGATTATATCTACAAACTGGGTAATTCGTCGCGGACTTTACGAACCGGCGAATAGTCAAATTTCAATGAAATTTTCAATTTTGTAATTTTTACATATTTTGATAGTGCTTACAAGGATGTATCAAAATGCCAAATTTCAGGACATAAAAGTGAATATTACTGAAATTATCAATGTTTTTGTATATTGACCATGTCCTAAATTTACCAAAAGTGAAAAAAGGGGTTTTACGAACCGGCGAATAAAATATTCGTCGGTTCGTAAACCGATGGGATGCGCGGCGCTGTAGTGTACTATGCGTTATCGACTACACTTAACTAGAAAAACTCGCGGGTTTTACGGCGACGAAAATACAGCATTTCGTTACTGTATCGTCTGCAGAGCCTGAAACATTTTTATTATTTTCTGTTATTTCATCGGAATTGCCTGGAATAAGTTCGTCATTGTAAAAGGGTGAGCTTTAAATGATTATGTCACATTATTATAGTTTTGATTAACCTCACATTCCAAATTTCAACACTATTAAGACTTAAATATAATATTTTCTTCGCTGATTGAAACAATGTTTGTAGCATGGTCCCAGATGCCTTAATTTATGTTAGTAGGTGCAAGCAATCGGCGCTAATGCTGTTTCGCATCGACATCCGGCGACAGATTAATTACTTAACTTAGGGTTAAGTTTAGATATATAGACTAGATCTAAGTTTATGGTTAGGGTAAGGGTAACCTTACGTTACATTAGGTAGCCTTATGTAATCTTAACTCTAACCCTAACTTAGATCTAGATCTAAGTTTCTAACTTGGATCTATTCTAAGTTTGAAGTTCAAGTCTGAGCCTGGCCTGGGCCCGCCGATTTTTCTAGAAATACAATTTTACATTGTTTTTTGTATGGATCTAACGTTAGACTAAGGTTAAAAGTGTTAAGTTAGATTCTAAGTAGATCTAGCGTTAGTCTAGATCTAATAGAATAAACAAATAGGGTCTATGTCAAGACTCAAGTCCTAGATCTAACTGTTACTCAAGTTCGATCTAGTTTAGCCTAAGTTAGACTCTAGAGTCTACTTGAGTTAAGTTTAAGCCAGGGCAAGGGACAGGAGATGGATGTAACGTTAACATTAACAGTTACTCACGTAGATCTAACGTTAGATCTATGTTAACTTAACATCTACCAAAGATCCTAGATCTACATCTATGACAAAATGGCATGGGTGAATTCAATTTAATTTGAAATATTTAAAAGAGGGCGATTGACTAACAAAAGTTAGGTTTATATCTAACTTAGAGCTAGATCATCTAGTGCAACCTAACATAGATTCCAGATGAACAATAATCTAACGTTAAATCTAAGTTAGATCTAAGTTAGCTTCATTGGTCAAAGTACTGTGAATAGATTTAGATCTTACTAACTAACGTTAGATCTATATCTAATTTAGATCTGTTAGATCTAACTGTTAAGTTAGTTCCCGCTTAAAATTTAATATCATAGATAGATTTACAACAATAACATCGAGACATTTAAGTTAAATGTCGATGTTGTATCGACGTTGTATCTAATAAAAAGAATTGTATCTATTTGCTTGGAGATCTGATCTAATTTAAGTTAGACCCAGACTATAGATCTAGAAAGTTAAACCTCTACGGGCTCTAGATCTATGAGACTCTGGTCTATTTTTTTTTATTTCAAGTGATTTTTTTGTGACATAGATCTAGTCATAGATCTAACGTTAGATGTATGGTCAACTCTTGCCTTGGTAAAATGTCAGGTTTAACTGTTATGTTATGAATTTTTTTTCTTTCTGCTGTTCCCTTATTTTCAGAAATGGATGTGTTGGTAAAGTGGAAGAAAGATGGGAGCCAGAATATTGTCAGTGCTGAAGACCTGCATCTGGATGGGAAGCGCTCAATTAAGAAGGGTGCAACTGTTCAGATGAGGGGGAAGTATTCTTGGTGGAAAGGGAAGGTCATCTCCATATTTCAGAGAATTGGTAAGATTATTAGTATGAATAATTCTTTTGTATTAGACAAAATATGAAATTGATATGAAAATCAATTGCGAAAGGTAAGATGATTTAAAATACCATGAAAACAGATTTATTTTCCATAAACAATTTATATGAAAAAGAATTGACAGTGTGAGAGAATGAAGTATAGTAATTAGGATTAATGTCAAGTGATACTACGAATGGTGATGACCCAATATCTGATGACGATACATCATTTACCACAATGACTGGGAACAAATCATTTTTAGCTCCAATTTGATTATTGTTTATAAATAAGAAGGACAGCACATGTTAATAATAAAAAAAAGGATAGGAATGTATTAAATGAAATATGTATGATATACATTATTAGGATTTTGATTGATTTACATTATTTTACATTCACAGTGCCAGAACGAAATCAAGGTCCCATAGGTCCAAGTGACTCTACTGGAGTGCTTCCACAAGGTCCCAAGGACTCTGCAAATGACGGTGAGGACGAAGATGATCTTCCTCTGACAATGCTTGGTACGAAACATTCTTATCTTCAATTTGATTATTGTTTCAAGCCTCAAATAAGAAGGATAGCACAAATTAATCACAAAAAGAAAAGGAAAAAGAGAAATGTATAAAATGAAATATCTGAAAACTTAACATCTTTAGGACTTCGATTTACATTATTTTACATTCACAGAGCCAAAACAAAATCGAGGTCCCATAGGTTCAAGTGGTTCTACTGGAGTGCTCCCACAAGGTCCCGGGGACTCTGCAAATGACGATGAGGACGAAGATGATCTTCCTCTGACAATGCTTGGTAAGAAACTTTCTTATTTTCAATTTGATTATTGTTTCAAGTCTCAAGTAAGAAGGATAGCACAAATTAATCACAAAAAGAAAAGAAAAGATAAACGTATGAAATGAAAAATCTGAATGATAAACATCTATGGGACTTTGATTTACAATATTCTACATTCACAGTGCCAGAACGAAATCGAGGTCCCATAGGTCCAAGTGGTTCTACTGGAGTGCTCTCACAAGGTCCCAGGGACTCTGCAAATGATGGTGAGGACGAAGATGATCTTCCTCTGACAATGCTTGGTAAGAAATGTTCTTATTTTCAATTAAGAAGGATAGCACAGATGAATCAC
This sequence comes from Mesocentrotus franciscanus, assembly GCA_037976565.1. Taxonomy (NCBI): domain Eukaryota; kingdom Metazoa; phylum Echinodermata; class Echinoidea; order Camarodonta; family Strongylocentrotidae; genus Mesocentrotus; species Mesocentrotus franciscanus. The sequence continues at coordinate 1,423,239 of CP137679.1, read as the reverse complement.
GAAAAAAAGGAAAGAAGAGAAACGTATGAATTGAAATATCTGAATGATTAACATCTATGGGACTTTGATTTACAATATTCTACATTCACAGTGCCAGAACGAAATCAAGGTCCCATAGGTCCAATAGGTTCAACTGGAGTGCTCTCACAATGTCCCAGGGACTCTGCAAATGACGATGAGGACGAAGATGATCTTTCTCTGACAATGCTTGGTAAGAAACGTTCTTATTTTCAATTTGATTATAGTTTCAAGCCTCAAATAAGGAAAGCATAGATGAATCGCAACAACAAAAAAAAGAAAGAAGCGAAATGTATGAAATGAAATATCTGAATGATTAACATCTATGGGACTTTGCTTTACAATATTCTACATTCACAGTGCCAGAACGAAATCAAGGTCCCTTATGTCCAATTGGTTCAAGTAGAGTGCTCTCACAAGGTCCCAGGGACTCTGCAAATGTTGTTGAGGACGAAGATGATCTTCCTCTGACAATGCTTGGTAAGAAACGTTCTTATTTTCAATTTGGTTATTGTTTCAAGCCTCAAATAAGAAGGATAGCACAGAGGAAAATTTACCCAAAAAAGAGAGAAAATGTATGATATGAAATATCTGAAAGATTAACATCTTTAGGACTTTGATTTACATTATTTTACATTCACAGTGCAAAAACGAAATCAAGGTCCCATAGGTCCAAGTGATTCTACTGGAGTGCTCCAAAAAGGTCCCAGGGACTCTGCAAATGACGGTGAGGACGAAGATGATCTTTCTCTGACAATGCTTATTAAGAAACGTACTTATTTTCAATTTGATTATAGTTTCAAGCCTCAAATAAGAAGGATAGCACAGATGAATCACAAAAAAAAGAAAAAGAGAAATGTATAAAATGAAATATCTGAAAACTTAACATTTTAGGACTTTGATTTACATTATTTTACATTCACAGAGCCAAAACAAAATCGAGGTCCCATAGGTTCAAGTGGTTCTACTGGAGTGCTACCACAAGGTCCCGGGACTCTGCAAATGATGGTGAGGACGAAGATGATCTTCCTCTGACAATGCTTGGTAAGAAACGTTCTTATTTTCAATTTGGTTATTATTTCAAGCCTCAAATAAGAGGGATAGCACAGAGGAAAATTTACCCCCCCCCAAACATGTATAGACTTTCGATGACTGCTGGTTTGTATCATATGGTTTAAGGGAATGCTCTATAGATTTGTTTTGATTTGTTTTAAATTATTAATGCTTAGGCTGATGTCCAAACTAAAATTCCAATAGTATTGCAATGCAAGGCTGGAAGTCATTGGATATAACTGCTTGCATAAACTTGCACACTAATATTTTGCACCTTAGCCATGTTACTAGCACAGGGCTGGAATTCTTTTACACAGTTATGGGATCTAGAGTCAACTCAGTATCACTGCTTATATTAACTATCACTGCTTCTATTAACTATCACTGCTTCTATTAACTATCACTGCTTTTGTCATCTTGCACACTAATATTTTTGCACTTTGGCACAGGACTACAATTCGTTGACTTGGTTATGGAGTCACAAGCCAACTTTGAAGAATTGCTCTGCCGCAAAATATACGATATTTTGAAAATACCACTGCTTATATATTAACTTGCACACTAATGTTTTGCACTTTAGTACAGGAATACAATTCGTTGACTCGGTTATGGAGTCAAAAACCAACTTTGAAGAATTGCTCTGTAACAAAATATGCAATATTTTGAAAATAACACTGCTTATATATTAACTTGCACAATAATGTTTTGCACTTTAGCACAGGACTAGAATTTGTTGACTTGGTTAAGGAGTCACAAGCCAACTTTGAAGAATTGCTCTGTAACACTGCTTATATATTAACTTGCACACTAATGTTTTCCACTTTAATTAGCACAGGACTACAATTCGTTGACTCGGTTATGGAGTCAAAAGCCAACTTTTAAGAATTGCTCTGCAACAAAATATATAATTTTTTGAAAATAACACTGCTATATATTAACTTGCACACTAATGTTTTGCACTTTAGCACAGGACTAGAATTTGTTGACTCGGTTATGGAGTCACAAGCCAACTTTGAAGAATTGCTCTGTAGCAAAATATACAATATTTTGAAAATAACACTGCTTATATATTAACTTGCACACTAATGTTTTGCACTTTAGCACAGGACTACAATTCGTTGACTTGGTTATGGAGTCAAAAGCCAACTTTGAAGAATTGCTCTGTAACAAAATATACAATATTTTGAAGAAAAAAAAAACACTGCTACCCTCCTGGTCATAAGTATTGCAACATAGCTAAAATGCATGCATTTTTATTTTTATTTTACAAGCCTTTCTGTATATTGTTATATTTCATTCATAACCATAGTGTTGTCGACAATTTGTGTATATTTTGAAAGGGAAGACTTGTCCCATTTCATTCATGAGAGCAGTAAATGATCAGACCCGGTCATTTTTTAAACAAAGGGGAGCATAACAGAACAAAGGCAAACAAACAAAAAACGAAATCATGAAACTGTTTCATATTTCTCCCAAAACTGTTTACAGGTTTCGTTTGTATTTTTCGCAAAGAAATAATGGCCATAAGGTACCAATACAAGGGCAGAGGAAAAGGGCAACACCCAGAGAAGAAAGATTTCTTTGTGCCGTTGCTAAGGAGGATGCGCGCCAAAATCAGAGGTTGTGATTATCCAACAAAATATAATAAATGTGTGAAAATTTACTTTCAATAAACTAGTACAATATATTCACCTCTAGAAACTGACTATAATTTAATATATCGGTGGAATAAAGTTGCATTAAAACGTCTTTGCAATACAGATCTAAATCCTCCTTGGCAACGGCACAAATAAATTTGTCTTCTCTGGGTGTTGCCGTTTTCCTCTGCCCTTGTCTTGGCACCTTATGGCCATTATTTCTTTGCGACAAGTATAAACGAGACCTGTAAACAGTTTTGGGAGAAATATGAAACAGTTTCATGATTTCGTTCACTGATAATCCCCATCTCCCAAAATTTCATTTGTTTTGCCTTTGTTCATTTGTCTTCCAATTTGTTTCAGAAATGACCAGGTCTGGTCATCTACTTCTCTCAGGAATGAAAAGGGACTAGTTTTCCCTCTCAAAATATACAAAAATGGTCGACAACACTATGGTTGTGATGAATGAAATATAACAATATAAAGGCTTGTAAAATAAAATAAAAAATGTGCGCATTTCAGCATAGTTGCAATACTTACGACCAGGAGGGTATATATATATCCACTTGCACACTTTTGGTTACTATTGGTACAAAGTTTACCAAAAAATGACTAAAAATACTTGTAATATACCATAAGATGAACTTTTCAATTGTGCAAGAGCTGTAATAGTAGAAATGTTGCATTGAGAATAATAACTCCCTGAAACTAAAATGATTTGTTTGCACTTAAATTCAATCAAGAATCATCTATACCATTATGGCAAGTCATGAGCCTGTGTATAGGAGAAGATACAACTAACAGGTATAAAATTGGAAAAGATGTGATGTAAAAGAAGAAAGAACACCATCTATATATGTATATTATGTAAAATATTAATGCTAATAATAAAGCAAACAATTCATGAAATGTTTCATGCATCATTTTAAAGCTCTTTTCCTCTTCTTTCTTTTGACACCTAATACAATATGAAAGAGCAACGCATAGACGAGCAAGAAGAATTTGAAATTTAAATGTAGAAATCAAACTGCGCAAATCAGAGCAAAGAGAACTGCATTGGATGTCTGCAGCAAGTGAACAACTCATAATATGATAAGATTGGCTGATAAATCAATACCTTCTCTTACTGCTATTGTGAACACCAGCTATGTACATTATGTATATTATACTTATGTAAATATGTATGGTAATGTTATATCATATAGGATAGACAATTATTTTCATTGCAAAATCTGTTAAAATTCAGTATTTTACACATAATATGTAGAAAGAAGTATTGATTATTGAAATTTCAGTATATCCAATTTGATCCAAGATTTTGTGCTTGCAGTTTTTACATATATTTATGAAGATGAAATGATAAGATTGGCTGATAAATCAATATATTCTTTTACTGCTATTGTGAACACCAGCTATGTATGTATATTATATTTATGTAAATATTTATGGTAATGTTATATCATATAGGATAGACAATCATTTTCATTGCAAAATCTGTTTAGATTTAGTATTCTATCAAAAATATGTAGAAAGAAGTATTTATTATTGAAATTTCAGTTTAACCAATTTGATCCAAGATTTTGTGCCTGCAGTTTTTACATATATTTGTGAAGATAAAATGGTACGATTGGCTGATAAATCAATATATTCTATTACTGCTATTTTGAACACCAGCTATGTATTTATATATTTATGGTAATGTTAGATCATATAGGATAGACAATTATTTTCATTGCAAAATCTGTTAAGATTCAGGATTCTTACACATAATATTTAGAAAGAAGTATTTATTATTAACATTTCAGTATAACCAATTTGATCCAAGATTTTGTGACTGCAGTTTTTACATATGTTTATGAAGATATTAAAATGATAAGATTGGCTGATAAATCAATACCTTCTCTTACTGCTATTGTGAACACCAGCTATGTATGTATATTATATTTATGTAAATATTTATGATAATGTTATATCATATAGGATAGACAATTATTTTCATTGCAAAATCTGTTAAGATTCAGTATTCTTACACATAATATGTAGAAAGAAGTATTTATTATTAACATTTCAGTATAACCAATCTGATCCAAGATTTTGTGACTGCAGTTTTTACATATATTTATGAAGATAAAAGGACAAGATTGGCTGATAAATCAATACCTTCTCTTATTGCTATTGTGAACACCAGTTATGTATGTATATTTATGTAAATATTAATTTTATATCATATAGGGTAGACAATTATTTTCATTGCAGACTGTGTTAATTTTCATATCTATGCATGTAGCAATCTTACGTACAACTTGCTTTGCAATGATGTGTAACTGTCAAATATATCAGTTGTTTTAAGATTAGGTAATCCGATTTGTATTTATAATCTGCTAAATTATCTAAAGTGCATGGCAACTATGTAATGTAACATGAACAATTGCATTGTACGTTGAAGACTATTTGACGATTAAAGATAATGCGATTTATCACATGTTTGTATGTAAATTGTCTTACAGGAAAAAAAAAGTGTTTCTCGAAATATGACTTGATTTGCTGTCAATGTTGAAAATGTCAGATCACAAGAGTTAGCAAAAAGTTGGATGAAAAATAAGGAGAGGGTATGACATTATATGATTGAAAGAGAGAGAATGGAAGAGAAACAATTATTTTGGACCTCCGGCCATCCTCAAAAAAAGGATCATTAAAAAAAAACCGGCCGCTCACAGATAAGCAGGGGGAGGGGGTCATAAAAAATATTTTAAAAAAAAACCCAAACAATTATAACGAAAATATAAATAGATATGCCATTGCAGGTCTTATTGTTGGGAGGACAATATCCTTCAGGGTTTTGCAAAACATGACAAAAATTGGGGAAATGTAATTTTCCCCCATTTTGGGGGCCGCGTCCCCCTTCCCCCAACTGACAAAATGGTGGGGTGACATTGCATGGTATGATGTCCCTACCTTAAGAAAGAAAACAAAAACGTGTCAGCCATCCCCCGATTGACGCCAATATCTGAATTAGCTATAGGAAACAACAAATAAACTGCAAATAACGATTTAAATGAGAAAAGTAGGCCTAATTAATGTGTGTGTTTTTTAAATTTAATTTGTTATTAAAGTTTCTAAGCATTTACCCGAAGAAAACGGTTAAATAAAAGTTTATCGAGATAAACATGAACGTGAAACTATTCGCCCCTTCGTAAAGGCCGCATTTACGTTGCAATATGCGCATGGGCAGGGCACCGAGTGGCATTACGAACTGGCGAATGTGTACATTCGTCACTTCGTAATATACATGCTTATGTGTATTGTGCGCGCAACCGTGGCTATACGTTGGACATTACGAACTGACGAATGATTTATTCGCCGCTTCGTAATGTCAGCGCTTCAGTACATAATACGCGCAAACGTATAAAACGCGTGGTATTACGAACCGGCGAATGTTGTTTACACAAGGACAGCAGGCTCGCTAGTTTAGTTTGCTATAATATTTGTAAATCACTTAAAAGAGCAACTTTTACACTCCTCACCTTTTAAATATTTTTGGATTAGAGTAACGTAACCCCTTTTATTTGGCGATGTAGTAAGTGCAATTTTCTTCAAACGCGATTATCTCCGAATGATGTTTGCGCACTAAATATTAACATTCGCCGGTTCGTAATGTCCGCGACGAATTGTCTCTACAAACTGGGTAATTATATCATAGGTTGGAATAGATATCTTTTATGAGGAAGACTGAATGTTGAAGTACTGTTCTTTTTATGTTTCAGTGTTCATTATCATGTGATGGCGGTGTAAGGACCCGTGATGTTCCTTGTTTGAATCTCCTCACCCGGACACCGGATCTAGAATCAATGTGTGAAGGCTCAATTTCTTATGAAACCATGGAAGAGTGTAATACAGAGGAATGCCCTGGTAAGACCACAACTCGGTATAATATGAATAATTAGTACAGTATGTACATGAGGTTTATTCTTGAGTCCCTCTTTTGTATCTATCTATAATATTTGTCAGTTTATGCTCTAAAAGGTGCAGTATATAAGTCCAAGGTGAGTGTTATATTTTTGCAGTGAGTACATTGGAAATAGAAAAGAAATGTCTCTTACATTAGATGTAAAGCTTTTTTGGGTAAAGTTGAGTCTTTACCATGTTACCTTTGGACTTCTTTTGAATATCTGATTAGTAACTTAGAGATGTCTTTAAGATGGTACTGCTTTCCCCCTGTACATGCTCCACATGAATTCATATTCTACATGGTATGCAAATCCTATGTGACTAGCAGATGGTGTATTACAAACACTAGGTGAATATTTCATCCTCAAATTGGAGTTTTCAGGTTATGACTGGTATTTTGAGGTATATTTTCTACATGCTTTGACAAATTGTTGTACTTGTATGTAGACGAAATAATAATAATGTTTAAACGTGAAGTAAGTAACATCTTATAACAACCCTTGAAGCCATGCTGACCAAGGTAGGCTCAAGGATGTACGCATGAAAAGATTAAATGAAAAGTATATGGGTGTTTGAGCTTCGAGAAGTTGCAAGACTTGCTCTCATGATAGCAGATCCAGATCCAGCTCACTCTGCCATCCCGAAGACCCTGACACCTCCTGCTGTTACTAGATCCCGTCGTTCGTCAACCAGCAATAGCCAGCAATTGAACCAGACTTATTGCAGGAGAAACTTCTTCAAGTTCTCCTATTTTCCTCGTACGTGCAAGGACTGGAATAAATTACCTGATAGCATTATCAACACGGGATCAATTGATTCCTTTAGATCCCATGCACTAAAATTCCTGAAAGATCGTTGTAGTCCATGACCACGTGCCTCGTTTCCGTGTCTCTACATGGACTAACAAGTCTGTCAACACGTACTGAAGAAGAAGAATCAAGAAAGTCACATGATCATTGATCAATATATATATAGGCAGAGGCATATTGGAGACACTGTTACAGATTCATCTTGTTTAAAAATAATACTTTCTTTGTTATTTGCAGTGTGTTCAGAGAATGTGATACGTCCTGGAGTTATTGTTAGCCCTGGATTCAGTACAGATGATCGTTTTTTGGGGCCTGCGTATGATGAATATGATAACAACCTGAATTGCCTCTACAACATCACAAACCCTATCTCTACTGAATGCATCACGGTCTCATTCATCTCATTTGACCTGGGCCAATCAAGTGAGAACTGCTCAGATTATGTCCAGGTAAGACTTCCTTTAACAAATGAAATGAATCTTACTGTTTTACCAGACAGTTTTCCTGTTCATGAAAGTTTCACAAATTTTACAAATGGTTCCGATTTGTGAATGGTCACACATTTTAAATAGCTGAATCACAAGTGAAAAAGAACAAAAAAAGCTTAAAGGGACTTGTTAACATTGTTAAGATGGGAGAAAATGGTGCTAAGGTAGTGACTTCAATGCTAAATGTAAAATTAAAGATAATCTGAAAGTTTGAGTGAAAACAGACCATTATTAATGATAAAAATTGGGAAAAACTGATATGATTGATTCCTTAATTCTCCCAACTATATTATTACAATTTAATCTGTTTTATATTGACAGTTTAGGAACCTCTTGCTCGTGGATGTGCATTTATTCAATAGTTTTATACAGATATTAGAGAGTAGAGGGTCATTCACTGTGCTTTTCCCTTCCAACCATAGATGGCTGTGAATCAAAGTCTGAGTAGTAAAATACACCAAAGTAATATTCTGGAATCCATGTCATATGAAAACATGTACTTGTGAACGGTTTATTAAGAACTTGCAGACAAGCAGTGGAGAGGGTGGCTTACTGGCTATCAATGTTTATGTTTATACATTTTTATTAATTTTAATGAAAAAGTATAGAGAGCTTAGCATATATCTAATATTGATTCAATATTGAATTATGTGCAATATAATTTGCCATCAGATTACTGATACAGAAGGAGGTGAATATGCTCTATATTGTGGGCTACCTGAGAATACTACAGTTCCTGTCTTTTATTCTCGCTCTGCGAACGTTGAAGTTGTCTTAAGGACAGGTGAAGATGAAGGGAATAAGGGATTTGAAGCCCTCATCAATTTTAGAACGTGTCCAGAGTTTGGATTCTTCACTGGTAACTTCAGTGAGGTAGGTGGAAACATGTTGTCTAAAGTTTGGTGTTTTTTAGACTAAGGTTCCTTTAGCCCTCCCCCCACCCATGGATTTCCTCAAAAAAGTGAGAGAGTCTGTTTTTCACGGATTTACCTATTTAGTTATATTAAATCATGCCCCAATGACCTCCTATCAATTTTCACTGATCCTCGTACTCCAGAAAAAATCCAACAAGAACAGTAATGTATTGCAAGTTTGGGAATTCCCCCAATTTTAACATGAAACTGATGAGCCAATGAGAGAATGACGGTCTTGCATAAAAACGTAATACAAATGTATGTTTCTATTGTCCATGAAAAGAAAATATGCAATCTTATAAATCTTATAAATTATAGATCTTATAAAGTGCTAATTAGGATGGGAAGTCTCTCCATGGACTTAGTAATGTACCAATAATATGCTCTCAATGGAGTTAAAAGTGTGGGCTAGCTGTTAATTGTAAATAATGAATCCAATAAAAGGGGTAATAGTACAGTTTAAAGCACTGTGATTAGTTACTTCCAATGAAAGGGCAAAGCACTGTGATTAGTTACTTGTTACTGTAAAGGTGCTTGAATTGTGTATTATCTTTATTAACATTCGTATGTTTTGAAGAGTACTGAATACTTGACTTGTGAACATTTACCAGTAAGATTTGATTCTAACATAAGAAGATAGCAGTGAATAAAGACATAATAATGATAATAATAATAGGCATTTCTATAGCGCCGTCTATCTAGAAATTCTATTCCGAGGTGCATTTATTTATTACCCTGGCTTGAGCCAAGCTGCCATTACAGCGCTCCAGCATTTCAAGGAATTCATCTCTGCCAGGTACCCATTTACCTCACCTGGGTCGAATGTGCCAAAGGACATTATAGTGCCGTTTCGGGGATCGAACCAAGACCTTTGAATTTCAAGTCAAGTGCTTAAACCACTCGACTACGACACGCCGACTTACAAAAGCTTTCTAACATCACAAAATTAAGATGTTTAAGTTTTGACTCATTTTCAAAACTTCAATGGTACTTTTCTTTGATCTGCTAGCATACACAGTCACATTCATATTTTGGAATACCGGTATGTTTTTTTCTCTAGTGTTCTGTGACTTGTGGAGAAGGTATTGAATACCGTGATGTAGAATGTCGTCAATTCTCTACTGGTCAACCGTTCACTGATGGGTTCTGTAGAGACCAAAGGCCAGCTGATTCAAGACCATGTAGCCTACGGAATGCCCATGTAAGTCCTTAAACAGTCCTTTTCTCTTTCTTTAGTACAGAAGAAAAGTTAATTGATACATGCTTTCCATGTCTTCTCTCTGTGTTTGTAAAGATGTACATTGTTTCTTCTATATAGATGTTTAGATGCGTATATGAAAGTACCGGTACAGATTCTATGCCCCAAGATACACACTTTGAAAACATGGATTTTGAAAATAATATCTTTATGCAAAAATACTTTATTAAAGATTAAGTATTAAGAGCCTGATATTTACCCCTTCTGTGTTGTTTGTGTTCCTACAGCATGTGACAGGGTACTAACTGAGGAGGAATCTTCAGCAGTCCTAATAATCCAATGAACTATGAAGACAACCAAGAATGTGAATATACTCTCATCTCTGGTGAGGATCAATGTATTCGTGTCACATTCCTTGGAAACTTTAAACTTGGACTGTCCAATGATGATTGTGAAGATGGTGATTATATTGAGGTAAATATCATTTTAGAAAAATATAAATTTTTGCTTCTTTTCGATCATGCACTTATAATACATGTTCATTCACCTTTTTATCAACCATGTGTATATCATATAACATGTTGCATGTTTTTTTGTAATGAAGGGATCCTATGTTATAAGAAATAAGAAATTGAAATTTTGCTTTTCATTAGTGTGTGCGTCTGTCTGTGTAAGCTATAAGCTATACTATATATTCTCAGTCATTGACCAATTTGAATTGTCATATCTCTTGATAAAATTAAGATAAAGGGCACATACGGCTGCCTTGAGTAGTTTTGGCCTTACTTTAGAGAGTATCTAAAGTGGCAATTTCTGTTTACAAAAGTAATGTTGAGAGTATGGTATTTTGACTGCAGTACCAGCTTGGAACCCAGAACATTTTAAAATGATTTGTTTTAATGATTTGTCCTCTGCAAGTCTTTGAGCTGAATTTAGGGTAAAATTATTCATAGGGATATGGCCAGCAGTTACATGTACCATGTGCAGTATGTCATTGACACAGGACTTGGTGGTAATACAATTAATGGGTGTACAAGTTTGACATACAGCAAACCCGTAGTCCCACCAAGAAATACACCCCTGTCTCTCACAGAGTCTTCGGGTGAATGACATTTATGATGATTCAGTGGGTGGAGAGTGCAGAGCATTATATAACACCTGTTAATCGTAAATGTGAAGGCCACTCAGCGTGTTTGACAACACCCGTTATTGGGTGAATACCCGAATTAGTGCTGTAGCCGAACCACCGAACCGAACGGAAGTTCGCCGAACATGGCACTTCCGAACCGAGCCGAACTGAACCGAACACAAAGGCCTGGTTCGGATGTTGGGCAGAAAAATTTTAAACCTTTTTGCAGGCTAATTAACTTGTCATTTTATACCTAATTTTCATGTCATGATTGCTCATTCTATATTTACTTTTTTCCCATTTTCCTCCTTTGTGATTCATGCCTCTCCAGTCGTGGGCGCGACTTCACTGACGCCATTTAAATCCCAAATCCTGACCTCTGCAACGTCGCGATCGCAAGCTATAAACAAGCTAGAATACATGTGCCTATTAGGCACTGATCAAAACAAGTCCGGCTCAAACCCAAACAATACAAAAATTTAAAATAATGAATGGTAATAATATCGGACAAATTTTACCATCTAAATAACGAAATAAATACATATTATAGTATTCTAATTTATTTATTCAGGAAAATTAAGAATTTTATTATTTACCCCATTAAAAACAAACATTTATAATAACGGCAATCGAACGAGCCTGGGCTGCTATCTCTGTGTATTATAACGTATACACCGGTAAATTCAAGATGGCAGCTTTCATGACTCGTAAAATTAGACAACAACCGTCTCGGCAAATCTTTAAAAAGTATCATTTATTTTCAAATTTAATACCTGATTCTTGCAAAACTGCAAATAAAACACGATTAAAAACGGAAATATGAATGTAAGTACTAAAATAGTTACGTTTAAAGCAGTTTTTTTATGTGAAATACGTGCCGGTCGGAAGCATTGTTTTTCATCAGGAGTGGGGCAGAAGTCCTCCATGCTGGTCGGGCCGCCTGGCCGCCCGCCCAGCGCCGACCACCGTAGCTATTAGGCTGCTTGCTATTATATTACCGAACCCCGAACCGAACCAAGTTCGGGTAAAAAATTGCCGAACTCTGCCGAACCGAACCGAACCCGAACATGGCGCCTGACTTACAGCACTAACCCGAATGGTTTCAAATTCCCAGTGAGAATTCCCTACTATATATTGGTTGGTTGGTTTGGTTGTTTTACTTGACTGCCAAGAAAGCATGTGTATGCTTTTGAGTAAGCAACTAGGGGACCAACGGCTTTCAGTCCTCTTCAAGGGACTTGGTAATGAGAATTAATGCCTTAATATCAAAAGGCACGAGTTCATCGACTTGGTTTCGAACCAGGGACCTCCGGTTACAGGACCACTGCTCTACCACCGAGCCACTGCACCTCCTCGTATCTTTAAGTTTAGCAAAGGTCAATATATTTTATTGACCATGTGACGTAACAATACTTATCAGTTTAGTAATTTGCCTTGAAGTCGGCTTGCGAAAGTAAAATGCTTAGATATGATCTGAATACGATTTAAGACATTTTTACTTAGCCAAGCCAAATGCTAAGTAAAATATGTGCTTAATCCGTGGACTGAATTGAATACACCCCCTCATGCTTACTACATTATCACTCTTCTTCTTATCCAGCTTTCTGACGAGAATTGGGAGTATCTTGATGCTACTTACTGTGGTGACAGATTGCCACCGATATGGCGCTCCAGGTCTAATGAGTCATCTCTCACTTTCTACTCTGATGGAGAGGATACGTTCAGGGGGTTCACTGCTTACTTGGCCTTTGTTACATGCCCTCAGTATGGCTTCACTGTTGGAGAATATGGAGAGGTGAGAAGAAAAAAAACTGTTGTCAAATACGATTAGAACTTGCATGTATGTGCTTTTTAAAGGGGAAGTCCACCCTGATATCAATATGGTTTTATTGAAAGCAGAAAAATGAGAGAAACAGCTCAGTGAAAGTTTGAGCAAATTCATAATTCAAAATAAGAAAGTTATGAATTTTTGAAGTTGCAAAAAATCAAACACAAATTGGCAACTCTTTGATGTATCTTGCGAGATTCCCTCCCAATTGCTCCCTACTAAAAAATATCAGACATTTCTATTTTCTATTTTCAATCATACATGCACCCTAAATTATTACAACTGTGTGTTTATGCAACCCCTGTAAGAAACAAGTCTATTCCATCATCAGTAACGAAGAAAATACTAAGTTTATGAAATATTTGTCTAGAGCAAATTTGAGATGACCTCGCGAGATGCGTCACAGAGTTGCCAATTTGTGTTTCACTGAATGACAACCTCAAAAATGTATATAAAACTTTCCTACTTTTAATCAGATAATGCCCAAATTGTCACTCCTTTGTTTCTCTTTGTTTTTTCTGCTTTTATTAATACCAGCCAATTATCATGGTGTACTTCCTTTTTATAATCACACTATCTAGAAAACAAATGGAACTATAATAGTGGTGTCATGTACTAGCACTCATGCTTGGCACAGTGCCAATTTATTATTTCCCCAGCTTTACCATGGTTGCCTTTACAGGAATTAATTCCTGCCAGGTACCATTCATTTACCTCACCTGGCCTGGGTGTGTTGTGGTCAATGTAGATCAGTGCCCCCACAGAGACACAACCATAATGAAAATTGCAATGACTCTTATTGTTCTGAATAAAGAATAATATCTAATTCAAATAAAAGATATTGATTTAACCACATATAGTCTATTGCATAATGGAAAGGTCTTTTTCTCAGGTGCAACACTAACATCCTCTTAATTCCAAGACGTAAATCTGCTTTGGCCTTTTACCCAGGTGTCGTTAATGAGTTCTTTGTTATAAGAAAAATCTCTTGAATGCTCTCTTGTATATGCAGCTTCACACAAGCCACTGTAGTACTAGAATAATAGTAATAATAGTAGATTCTTGTATAACTAGTGTCACATTTCTATTTCAAACTTGGTCTCAGTCAGTCAAATTAAGTATGATTTCAGTAGCTTGTAACAGTTATTGCAACTTAAAGCCCCACTGTACTACTTGTAGCTACTTGTTCCCTCTATATAGAAAACAATGCCTAAGCAGTGCCCATTGGTCCCCCATGATTCTCTTTTTCTTATGTTAATTGACAGCTGAGTTGTTGAGATAACCACCTGTCAGTGACCACGCTAATCCCTCTAATCCCTCCTGGCCAAACTAGTACAGAGGGGCTTTCAGTCACTGATAGTTTTATGACTTGGGTCCCCGTTATTTGTAATAATTTGTAATAATACTTTATAGGCCTGATGAGCATACACATATTAACTTATAAGGAATGAACTTGTTTTCTTGTTAGTGTGATGCGTCTTGTGGAAGCGGTGTTCAGATGCGTGAAGTGGAATGCACTGATCTCACAACACAAGACAGTGTAGCCATGGGACTGTGTACAGACCCCATGCCTCCCACGACCAGAGAGTGTAATGATTATCCATGTCCTAGTAAGTCAATTACATTCATTATTCACATGTAATGTGTTAAAAGCTGGGTAATGGTTCCCAAACACAGTGAGAAGTGCACATTGTGATAGATGAACAAAGTGTTATTGCTATTTATAGAATCTCTGACGTTAACTGTCCCCTAGCTAGCTATTCTTGTAATATTTTATGGTAATTATTACAGTAGTTGCCAGTTTTGAATTAAATACCTAAAGTGTGATTTATTTGCCACACATGTATTTTGTTGCCTTTAAAGATGGTGATGATGATTCAAAAGATATTATTTTGTTTAAATTTCTCACAGAAAGACATTAAATGATTAAAGATTAAATAGCAAAAGGGGGAAATTCCTGGTATTGTCTGTAATGAAATATCTTCATGATAAATTTCTGTGCGTTTGTTTGTATGTACGAGTGCATTTACCTGTATATTGCCGTTACCTTTATTTAGGATGTAATCTAAGGATGTTCTGAAGTAATGCTTGTGCACACCTAAGCTACGTAGGGCCAGCTGATCATGAACATGTATTTACTATGCAAAATACAAGGAACTCCAGACATTATGCATGGTGAATAGCTTGCCAACGAACATTACTGCCAAACGTCGATAAGCATTTCACCTTGCAATATCTCTTTTCAACACTATTATGTAAAGCTAATGTTTGAACATAGAATACTGGCATTGAATGGCAAACACACAGAGTGAATTGTTTAAAATGGTCACAAAGTTTATGATAATAATAAAGATATATAATGAACATTGCTTATATAGCGCATATCACTATCAGCAAGAAAGCCCTATGTGCTTAAAGAATTAAGGTAACAGAAATAAGGCAGAATAAGAAATGAACATTTATGCCTGGTTCGTGGATACAATATTAAACTACCGAATAATTACTTCCAGACCAATTACAAAAACAAATAGCATTTGTAAGCATGTGTAAATGAATCACTATTTCACAATCAAGAAATTGTTAGTACTGCATGGAATATAGTAAATGTACATGATACTGTAAACACATATTCATTGATTATTGTTTGGCAGGTTGTGATGAAACATACACAAGGAATAATGTTTCTTTTGAGCGAGATGACTTCATGGACAATGAAGAATGTTTGTACAATGTGACATCTCTAGAAGGACAGTGTGTAAGAATTTCTGTTGCATGGAATCTGTCTCCTCCACCAAACAGAGAATACGAATGTACAGGCGATTCTCTCAAGGTATGTATCTAGTTACAAATCTCAACAGAATGACTGAGGTCAATTCCAAGAAGGGTAATTTTTGGTCATTCGGTAACAACTATAAAATTCAATATTTTATCAATATGATGAATAGTTTAAAGGAAATTCAACTGTTGCAAAAGTACCTCATATTAGTAAATGTATCATATCATATTCATTTGCAGATTTTTTGATTTTCTTAAATTCAAAATTGAAGATTCTGTGGAAATGTCATTCCATAACACTTGGAATAAATTGACCTTAAAGGTCTTTGTTCACATGTATATAGGGTAAACAATATTTCGCTCATAGGGCTTTTGCAAGAAATCCTATGACCTATTAGCTTGTTAGAGCATGAAGAATTACATTACTTTATAAAATGCACCTGTAACAGAATGTAGTAAGGTACACATACGGTATACAGCATTATTATCGGCATCTGTAACATTTTCTTTGCATATGTCATGGTGTGATTCATAAATCAATCAAAAATAATAATGCTAACAAAGATGGACTCTGATCAAGAACATGGAATTAGTGAGACATTGTAGAACAAGCACCAAGAGAGCGCCCAACAGAGGAGGACAACATTGTCATTAAAGGGATCCGGTAACTTTGTCTCAGATTCTGAAACAAAATCCTGGATTCAGCTCATGCTGCAATGATAATTATAAACCTTTAGGTCAGTCAGGAACCCTATGACTTTTACAAGCCGATCGCCTGTCTGATTATCAAGATATTTATGATTGGAAATAGAAACCAAATTTTGCGTTTTCCTAACGGTTTTCATAACACTACAGTCTATTGGGGAAAACAAGTATGGTAAAACCGGTCACTCAAAGATTTTTACTATTTTGAGGCACTTCATGATCATTTTGAAACGCGATTTTTTTTTTTTTTTTTTAGGGCTTCAATATTACACCATATCACAGACACTGATAACATGTAGGGCCGTGCATCTCAGATTTAACATTATTAAACGATGCCTTTAAGTGGTTGTTGCTATACAACTGGAGTAATTGAGTGGTATGGTCTTTAACAGGTTTATGTGGCAGCAAGCGTACAGACATGCATGTAGATTAAATACAGACATGCATGTAGAGTAAATACAGACATGCATGTAGAGTAAATATTGAAAGTTCTTTAAAAGCTAATGCTTCTTGAAAGTAAGATTTTGTTCATGAAATTATCCGTTACCATCGTCATGTGAATATAATGATTATGAAGGTAATGTATGAAATGTGCTTGCAGTGGCATATGATCTTGATACATTTCTCTATACCTATAGATTGTCGATGCTGCGTACCCATACCGAGCTGCCAGTCTCTGTGGTCGAGATGATGATCAATTTATCAGCTACGGTTCAACTGGTTTGATCTACTTCACAACCGATGATGAAGATCGAGGAGGAGGTTTCCAGATATTCACCGAGTTTGTAGATTGTCCAGAATATGGCTTTACTGCTTCTAACTTTTCAGAGGTGAGTAGCATGCATTTATGGTTGCTCTCATGTGGAGATGAAACAGAAGCCACAAGGGCATTAACTCATATACTTTAACATCCTTCTTGCTCTGAATAGATTATATGTACTCTGGCCGTTAATACACCAGGGGAGTGTTTCACAAAGACTAAGATCAACTTTAAGTTGGACTTAACTATGGCAGGCCATTCATGCCACTGTTTGCTCTCACCATTTCTGGCATTGGTCTCTCAAGGGACGTACAAATCATGGTCACGAATCTACAGAATTTACATTTTTTGATAATTCATTATTGAAGGAAAAAATATTATCTAAAGATCATAATGGTGAGAGCAACTCATTTTAGGCATACATTTTGAACAAAAGTTTCTGTAGACTACTGAAAGGCTTGCCCGACATAGCAACAACTAATGTATTGATAGCAAATTCCATCCATCCTTCTCTCTTGACCAATGTTTAGTAAAGGAGTATGTGTTAATATTGGTTATTCATCATTGTGTCAGAGCTAATATAGATACATTATTTGATATTTTCCTAAAGATATATTATTATCAGATGAACTTCATGATCATCCAGTTTTCTGCTAAAGAAATTGTTGTTGAACCCAAGTTGTGTCCAATCAGAATTATGATCTTGATATTGATTTTCTAAGGAATAATGCATTATACATCATTAAAACACGCATATTGGAACATGTATCTAATCTACACGAGAAAATAAATCTTTTAAAGTTGTAATAGCAGATGGATTACCGGTAAATAATTTTTAGCTAATGATTTGTGCAATATATTCCTTTCTTATCTTTCCCTTAACTTGAATTCTTTTGTACCAGTGTTCTGCGTCATGCGGAAATAGTGGGTTCCGTACTCGTGATGTGTTATGTACTCGTCTGGAGACTGGGGAGAATGTGAGCCGTGAAAACTGCAATGAAACCGACACCCCATCGAACTATGAACCATGCAACAGACAACCATGCTTTGGTAGGAAGTAGTATGATGACTTTCATACCCTCTGCTGTGAGCCAGAAAGCTGCACACTTATATCCCTTCTGGGGGGTGTTTCACAAAGATCCTAAGTTGGACTTAACAATTATGGAAAGCCGTTTTTTTTAGTGACATTTTATTTTAATCTCTTGATCTAGAATGCTCTGAAAAAAAAAAATGTGCTTGTGAAGAGAAAATACAAATTAATTATTGACGTCTCTAAATTTGCAATGCAAATTGAAATTTATAATCACTTTTTTTGTGTGCAAATTGGCAATATCTCATTGAGTTTTTTATACTTTTAATTCACATTGTGTAATTGAATATACATTTCATTTTCTAAACTATAAAGGATTAGAAAATACAAAAAATAATTGTTACCAATTTGAAGAGGAAAAACTGATTAATTTAGATCTTTAGAAAACACTGAACTAGCTGCTATGGTTTATTATAGAGATACATGTAGTTTGACGTATGATCATTATTTAATCTTGATATATTATATATGGTATTGTCTCTTTGATCACTTTTGTAGGTTTGATTGTTCATTTGAGTAAGTTTGTGGCTTCTATGCATGTATGCACACCGCTGGAAATTATGGAGCAGGGCCATTTTGTAAATATTCTTAAAATTTTTAGAAAAATTTGGGGTGAAAGTTTTCATGTTGAAGAATAACGCATGAGGTACGGGGCTGTTGAGTAAAAAAAAACAACAACACACGATTTTATTTGTAGTGCTCACACTCAAGGAACGGGGGATTAAGAGATAAGTAGGCATTCCACACGCGGGCGAACGCTAAGCAGACTAAATTTCCCTTCCCTAATAGAAATTGCTAAAAACTGTCATTTATATTTCATATATGAAATTTAGGTCACAAATATTCACAAAATGGCCACACTCTATAATTTCCACTAAGTCCACGGTTGTGAAAGGAGGTGCGCATACATGTATGACATAGTTCATTTGAAGTAGTTCACTGGCTTGTTGAAACATGGATACTTGAAGGTCTTTATTGTGAGCAGCTGATGAAATCCAATGTTTGAATGAGTTTGGTAGATTAAGTTGATCGTTTCTTTATCTTTATATCTTTTATTGGTCCATGATAGCTTTCCAAAGCATGTTTTCCTTTAAATTCAGTATAGGTACATGTATGTGTACATAAATTATAGAATGTTCTCGTAATCATTTATTTGTCATTATTTTCTCTTGCCAGATTGCAACATGTTTTTCGCTGATTCTGGAAGATTTGTATCCCCTGAGTATCCTAGTGATTATCCTGAGAACCTGCAATGCGTCTATGACTTTGCAAACCAAAACAATGAGTGCTGGAAAATTTCCGCTATTGACTTTGATTTGCAGGATGAGGAGAATGGCCAATGTCGAGATAGATTCTCTGTAAGTATCTTTGATGTTTGTTTAATATGTTCCATGTGATGAGATCCGTGTGTTACGAAACATTGTTATACATGTAGGTAGGTAAAAAGGCAGAGAGATGTTCATTGTTGAACAGATTGATAGTAAAAGAGAGAAAGATAGAGAGGAGGGAGAAGGAAAGAAGAGAAGTGAAGACAGAGAGAAAGATGTTCATTGTTGGACAGATTGATAGTAAAAGAGAGCAAGATAGAGAGGAGGGAGAAGGAAAGAAGAGAAGATAAGAGGGTGAGAGAGGGATGTTCATTGTTGCACAGATTGATAGTAAAAGAGAGAAAGATAGAGAGAAGGGAGAAGGAAAAGAAGAGAAGAGAGGGAGAGAAAGAGAAAGAGATAAATATACGTAAAGAATTCACTATCAAACCTTCAATACTATTCCATTCAATGTCAAACCTTCATTACTATTCCATTCAATATGAAACCTTCATTTCTATTCCATTCAATGTCAAATCTTCAATACTATATCATTCAATGTCAAACCTTCGATATTATTCAATTTCAAACCTTTATACCATTCCATTCAATGTCAAACCTTCAATATTATTCAATTCAATTCTATTCCATTCAATGTCAAAACTTCAATACCATTCCTGTCAATGTCAAACCTTGATACTATTCCATTGAATGTCAAACCTTCGATATTATTCAATTCAATTTCACACCTTCCATACCATTCCTTTCAATTTCAAACCTTGATACTATTCCATTCAATTTCAAACCTTGATACTATTCCATTCCATGTCAAACCTTTAATAATATTCCATTCAATTTCAAACCTTCAATTATATTCCATTCAATGTCAAACCATCAATAATATTCCATTCAATTTCAAACCTTCAATTATATTCCATTCAATTTCAAACCTTCAATAATATTCCATTCAATGTCAAACCTTCAATAATATTCCATTCAATTTCAAACCTTCAATTATATTCCATTCAATTTCAAACCTTCAATAATATTCCATTCAATTTCAAACCTTCAATTATATTCCATTCAATGTCAAACCTTCAATAATATTCCATTCAATGTCAAACCTTCAATTATATTCCATTCAATTTCAAACCTTCAATACCATTCCTTTCAATTTCAAACCTTGATACTATTCCATTCAATGTCAAACCTAATACTATTCCATTCAATGTCAAACCTTCGATAATATTCAATTTCAAACCTTCAATACCATTCCTTTCAATTTCAACCTTGATACTATTCCATTCAATTTCAAACCTTGATACTATTCCATTCAATGTAAAACCTTCAATAATATTCCATTCAATGTCAAACCTTCAATTATATTCCATTCAATTTCAAACCTTGATACTATTCAATTCAATTTCAAACCTTCAATAATATTCCATTCAATGGCAAACCTTCACACTAGGTTGAGGATGTAGGCTTTGGAGGACGACGTGAACCCTACGTTGCATGTGGTGATGAGCTTTCACCAGTCTTGTCCTTCTCTGGAACTATTCGCATTACCTTCTTTACCGATGATGAGTATGGGGGCAGGGGATTCGATGTCTTGGTTATTAGTGAAGCCTGCCCTGTATATGGATTCCTTGCAGGGCCATACAGTGAAGAGGTAAGATCAAGTCGTATTTTCTTTTCCTTTTATTCAGATGTATTCATTTCCACATTTATATAGTACATTAAGAGCATATCATACGAATGTACAGAAAATTTGAATTCGAGCTGGGCATTGAAAATACATTTAAAAAGTTTACCATTGACATCTCCTGCTTCATGGATTTTTTTTTATAGCTTTAATTACGTTGCAGAAAAATATTCAAAACAAGCCAGTTTAGAGATACATGCTCATAAGCAGACATATGTTACTTGTACCAAACGGTAAAACTTGTTAAGGAAAATAAATAATCATTATTCTTTTGTAAGAAAACAAGGTGTTCCATGTGATACATTGGTAGAAGGGAATACAAGCTATTCCCGAAGCACTTCTATTACCGTACGAGTGATTATGCTAAACTGCACTAAGTATGACATCTCCATATTTAAAAGATCTGTGCATATTGTTTATTTGTCATTCGTGCTATATATGAACTGGTCTGTTGCCTGGAATGTAAGCTTACTTTTTCAAAGTACCTTTCCAAAAATCTGAATTATCCGATCAAAGAAATCAGTGACGGCTAGCATCCCTGATCTGACGCACATTAATATATTTAGGCTGTGCACTTTACGCAGAGTTGCATGATGCAAAAGTTTGTTTTTTACGGTGTGCAAATTGCTGAGTTTTTTAGTGCCCTTTGTTTCACTTTTCTGCACATTATCCATGGAGTAATTTCTTTCATTTTATTATTTTGCAGTGTTCAGCGACATGTGGTGAAGGAGTAGTATACAGGAATGTAACGTGTCAAGATCTGATGACAAGAGAGGTTGTCAATGATTCTCTTTGTAGTGATCTAAGACCTTCAGAGATACAGCCTTGCAGACAGGAACCTTGCCCATGTGAGTACACACATACTCTCTCTTATATCCCATGTTAAGAAGCTCTTTGTAGTTAACACATTGCCTATGGAAAGTGGGTGGTCACTGAATTAACATCATTGGAACTAGAGAATTTAGTTGTCAATGGGTTAAGTATGACTTGCAGATTCGGTCTCCCTTCAACGTGTGCCGCTTTACGTTCAAGCTTTCAGGAATTTATTGCCTAGAGTCTTACGCATCTCTTGCCTAGAGTCTTACGCATCTCTTGATACCAAATTTATAAAATATCGACCATGCAGTATCAAAAATCAACCACGCTCCATGCAGCCGAAATGGAATTTTCCCATATGTGTTTTACACTATGCAGAAATTATCAATTTGCAGATATGTGAATAGTGACTATTTGTCAATAGGGTGGATTCATAATTAACAGCGCCCCCACTGGCAAGCTGCGAAAGGCCAATTTTTTTCAGATTGCGGGTCAACACCTTTCACCCGGTTCAGTGCATTAGAATGCTACTAAACTATCGAAATGACTAAAGCGGTCCATAAGTTTATTCAATGGGATTGATTGTCCTGGTATCAGCGTGGTTATAAAAATATTTACGGATGTCAAAACCCACCAAACTAACCCAGACTTTTTAGGGTTAAGGAGCTTTTCAAAGTGAACCCATTACCTACATGAACCAGGTGGTCACTGAATTAACCTCATGGGAATTAGAGAGAATTCAGTTGTCATGGTTAAGTATAAATTGCAGGAATTGATAGTGAAAGGTTCAGATTTAAACTTCAACCTGATTGAAGGAACTTCTATTAGGGTCTGACTGTTGCAGCCATGCATAGTGAAAGGTTCAGATTCAATCTTCAACCTGGTTGAAGGAACTGCTATTAGGGTCTGACTGTTGCAGCCATGCATAGTGAAAGGTTCAGATTCAATCTTCAACCTGATTGAAGGAACTGCTATTAGGGTCTGACTGTTGCAGCCATGCATAGTGAAAGGTTCAGATTCAATCTACATATTTAAAAGAAGAAACATCTTTGGTTTGGTATGGCTAATGATGCAGTGTACATGGAACTGTTGCAACAGTGCATAGGGATAGATTCAGCTTTCATATGAAGATTAAAAAGAAGGAACTTCCGATATTTCAGTTCAGTATGGCTGCTAAAGCAGTCTATATATAGGTATAAATTTGTGTTGGAGAGCCATCTCATGTTGTAAAGAGAAGTGACTTCTCCTTAGGTAAATTGCTCGTTGAATCTTTTGTATTTGACTGTAAAAAAATCTTAACCAAACAATTACCAATTGATTCAAAAGGATCAGAAGCAATTTTCGTTGTTTTATTTTCGATTTTATCACCATGTGCTGCATGACAATTTACAATACAGATGCAAATATGTAATAAATATTTGTCACCATGCTAATTCACAATGTCATTCAGCGGGACATTAATCTACACTTCTTTATCTCAACTTGGGTAAAGTCAATTGATTCCTTTATTCAAAGAAACTCCTTGATTACTTAATAGCTTTGAGTATGTATTTTTATCCTGATTTGTTTGCAGCTTGTGATGTGTACGTCACAGAAGATGCCCAGTATATCTCTAGTCCCAACTACCCACAACCGTATGACAATGATGGGAATTGTACCACATTCATTATCGCTCCAGAGGGGATGTGTATCAATCTCTTTATCATCTCTTTCGAGCTTCAAGAACCAGACATATATGCCGGTTGTGTTGCCTCAGATTTTCTCGCGGTATGTTAATAATTAGGTGGTCTGTCGGTATCGACAGATCACCTATTGTTTTCGTCAGAATTTTCTTTCTTCTTTATTTATTTATTTATTTATTTATTTATTTTTATTTATTTCCGCCCCTTTTTTGTGTAGAGGATAACTCAAGATCGGTTCGGTCAATTTCTTTCAATTTTGATACAGTCATAGGTCATAGTCATGAGACGTGACAGTAACATTTTCAAGGTCATCAAGTCTTCATGACGTCATCCAGGCGCCATTTTGTGTTTTTTTTGGTACTTTCAACTCATGATCATATCTTCATAACGGAAAGTCATTTTTCATTCATATTTATCATGATCAAGGTCAATATCCGTCCGGTCAATTTCATGTCAAAAACGCGCATGCGTCGTCCGCGTCGCGCGCAAAATTTCAAAATGCTCTAAATCGTCTCAAATTCGTTTTGGATACGTTTCAGGCCATTTTAAGCATTTCGCAAAAAAACGCGCACACACGAATGCGCGCGTTTCGTTCGTGACGGCCGAACGCAACAGAATTCCTCATATCTTTTTTTTGGCATGATATTCCTCATTTTTTCTGAACAATTTGATACCATGTTTATCCTTTTATGACCATTAATAACGGAATGAGCGTCCGTTCAAGAAACATGTCCGTGCGCGCGATCTCTTGTAATACATAGCATATATGGGCAAAAACATGCCTATACAAAATTCATTGCAACTCTTCAGAATGGATGGGAACTCCCAATTTTTTCATATTTGGATAGATTATGAGTTGGAGATATGATTTCATGTCTCATTTGACCCTCAATTAACTCATGACGTCATCATAATGGCCTCCGAACTCAAAATTTCAATTTGCATATTATGACGTCAGCATATTTTTGGAAAATTGATTGTATCTCTGTAAATATTGATCGATTTTCTTCCAAATTTTGATATGTTCTAGCTGAGACAATTCTCTACAAATGCAGTCATCACGATTTTTCATTTTGACAAAGGCATCATGGCGTATTTTTGCGATTAAAGGAGGCATGTCAATTTTTCACATTTTGCGTGTATTCTCTATGGGACATGACTTTTTGTCAAAACTGGATTCTACATTACCGTCTTTCGCGAGCAATATCTCCGTCGTTTTAGTTTTGTTTTTGCTGAGCTTGGAGTATGTTGTAGCTGAGACAATGAGCTATCACAAGTGTGCCCTTTATTTTTCGATCAGATGCCGGGATCATGCTCATATTTCACTTGCAAAGTGAGATTTGAGAATTCCATTTTCCGTTCACGTGTAATGTCTATGTGGATTATTTTGGTATAGTGGTCATAGCACTTGCCTCCCATTCCGGCGACCCAAGTTCGATTCCTGGTGGGTCATTTTTTTTTTTTTTTTGCCGTCGTTTTAGATTTGATTTTATGATCTTCTTCGACTATTATAACATATTATCATATACAATCACAAACAATGTAATAAAATGCCTAATTTTGCGTGTTATATCTATGGGAGAAGAATGTCAATCGTTTGAGTACAACCCTATGGGAAATCTGGTATTAAACCTAATATAGGGTTTATCTCCCAACTCTGCTACAATATCAAATCACCTTGCTAGTCTCCTTCCCAGACGTTTTTACTTTTTCCAGTTATTCAGCCCAAGGTATATGCATGTTTACGTCTCTCCCGTGGACATAGAATTGTTTACTTGTCTATACTTCTCTCTTTCTCTATATTAAATTCTATTTATGCTTGATATATTGAATGCATCGTTCTCCATTGCATCTCTCTCTTTCTCCCCTCTCTTGCTCTGTTTCCCTTCTCCTCTCTTATTTTGCCCCTCTCCTTCTCTTGCTCTGTCTCTGCATACATGCATATATCTCTCTCTACCCTTTTACCCTCTCCCTCTCTCTCTGCCTCCCTCTACCTCGACCTCTTGCCTTGCCTCCCTCTTATTCTCTTGCTCTGTCTCCCTCTGCCTCTGCCCTTCTCTTTTTCTTCTCTCTCACCCTCTACCTCTCCCGCCTCTGGTTCTCGTTCTCCTTTTATTATGTCTTGTAATGTTCCTTAATTTTCTAAAGCTCTGCCCTTTGCCCTTTGGCCTTGGAACTCAAAATACGAATTTGCATATTATGACGTCAGCATATTTATGGAAAATTGATTGTATCTCTGTAAATATGGATCGATTTTCTTCCAAATTTTGATATGTTGTAGCTAAGACAATTTTCTACAAGATCAGTTATTCAGATTACATAACAGACCACCTAATTCGTCTTCATGACGAATTACATTTCTAGTTTGACTTGATTTGATTTTTATTGACTCTATCGACCCCCTCTTGGGGTATGAGAATACAAACATATTTACATACTATCAATATAACAATAGTATAACAATGATAAACATGTGATAATATAATAAACAAATAAACATATTTGCAAATCAAGGCCAACTGGGCAATTCACCCACCTACAGCTACGAGTGTGCCTAATAACATTGCTTACTTGTGAGCTATCATTTACAGTATTATCATCTACCCTCAGCTCTTTGGAAAAATGTGGCATAATGATATAACGATGATATTAACTGCTTTTTCCATACATTGCCCTAATAGTTACAAGTTACTAACCAAAGTGCTTACAGTATTATGACCCTGGTCACTGGATTCAATCGCAATTCTGTATTTTTTATTGCCTTTTTTAATGGGCATACCCATGCTAATCCAATCACATTGAACTAGGCATCCTACTGGGCACTCATTAAACCTGGGTGGAGATAAAATGCCTTGCTCAAGGACATAAGTGCTGTGCCAGGGCTCACATTCCAAGCCGAGTGATTAAACCACTCGCCTAAAGCACCTCTAAAGAAAACCTTTCCACTTTGTCTATAAAAATTGTGGGTTTGAGCCCTGGTGCGGAACTAGTGTCCTTTGCCAAGACAGTCATCTACATTTGCCACTCACCAGCCATGGGTTACATGGGAGAAAGAAATTATTTTAATGCTGTGAGCACTGAAATCGGTAGCCTAGCAGAGCCAGTGTAATATTGGAGCGCCTTGAGCATCTTGTTAGTGGATATGTGTGCTATGAAAATAACAAATATTTTAAAAGAAATTGCAATAGGATTAGATTTTAAAATGTTGACATGTAGTCTCATGCAGTCTCATAGTGCAGACACTGTTACACACAATGATTGTCAAGGGTTTGTGCCTAAAGACTAATGAACATTGTGTTACTTTCTTCCCCCTCAGTTCACTGACACCATCTTAGCGGTCGATCCGTACTTTGCTGTGGATCAGATCTATTGTGGAAACCAAGAGAACATTCTCTGGTTCTCTTCTCAAAATTATGCTGTCTTGAGTTTCTTTTCCGATGAAGAAGGCGTATATCCTGGGTATCAGATCTATTCATCTTTTGTCGATTGTCAGCAATATTTCTATCTGGTTACACCATTTGAAGAGGTAAACCTTTCTCACTAGTCCTAATATACCCTCCAAATATGTACACCATCTCATAACCTTCGCTCAACAACTGGAAAATATAAACTAATTTCTCCCAAATCCAGACTCTCATCTAATGAAAAACGTTTTACAGTGGCTGCTTTGAAAACATGTAGCAATATCCCACTTTCCATCAGAGAATTGACCTGTCTTGCCCCTTTCAAAACATCTCTCATAACATTTTTCCCTCAGTAATATAATGTGATCTACTTATTTTATGAGTCTATTTCATGTTTCTCTTCATGTTCTGTGATTTTGTAAGTGATATGGCACTTTTTTTTGCGCACCTAAATAAACGATATTATTGTTATTAACAAATGTTATACCTCTGATTAGAAAGTCACTTTCTATGTATGTTTCAGTGGAAATATACAAATTATATTGATCCCTTTTTTAAAACTCTTTTATTGTGTTTTCAGTAGTAGATGAATTTGTTAGACCCTCAGTAATTTCCCTGCTATTATAGGGGTCCAATATGATACCAAGTTTGATACAGACCGACATCTGACAGACAAGTTTTGTAGAACATTGTAGGATGGAATATACAGATGAAAATGGGATTGATTTCTATTTTGAAGATTTATGCAATCAAAATATTTACTTTTTTTTTTGTTGTTGTTGACAACTTGATTGGTAGACATCATTTAGTATGCCAGCCGATATAAATCATGCTGTGGTATAGTAGTAGGGGATAGAAATCCCTACCCTGTGTCATAGACAATCCCATCAAACACTGAAAACTCTCCTTTTAATTATTCATCTATTGCCTTTTTTCATGTGCAGTGCTCTGTTAGTTGTGGCTTAGGGGAACAGAGACGTGACATTTTTTGTGTGGATAGATACTCCAATGACACCGTATCTGATGATCTGTGCTCAGGGGATGTGCGCCCTATTGAGACTTTGCCATGCTTTATAGACTTCTGCCCAGAAGGTAAGTATCTATAGCAAATAATGATATCATAATAAATTGCACTTTTTATAGCGCATAATACACAGATGTCTCTATATACGCTGTATGAAGATAATGAAGAAATTTAATTAATCTATTGTGAAAGAATCAGAAAGCTAGTAAAGAAACATGTTGGCATACTAGAATAACAAGATTAAATACATGTGGTACAAATATAATACATTGCCAAAACCAATAACAATGTAATGTAGAGGAAGCCATCATTAGAATTTCCTCGTTTTAATTTTTTTTATTGCATGTTCGTTATGAAAGATGATTGCAATACTGTATTTGCCGGCGATAAGGCCGCAGCGCCGCATAGGCCGCACCCCCTATTTTGACATTTCGTAGACCAAAAAAAAAAAAATAAAAATTATTAAAAAAAAACAAAAAAAAATAAGATCTAGATCTAGTTTATGTTTGAAAAATAAGTTATGAAGTTTATTCACGAGATTGACAAAACTTCATTTGGATGTGTGGAGTTATTCTAGAAATGTCCTGTACCATTGTACTTGTACGTTCGATCGAGAATATATATGAGAACCCACCCGCGCATGCGCAGATCATTACGTAGTTTTTCTTAGTGTCAAACACTGGGATTTCTTCTCGCAGAATCCATCGAAATCTCTGCAATCCGACGTTATTCAATTTATATTTGGACATACAATTGTTTATTGGACCCCGGTCTTTACTACTACATGTACTCGTCATTTTTGTAGTTGAAAATCATCTTGGTGGTTTTTTATTGTATTTTCTCGCCATGGAATAACATGGTTTTGACGCTATCACGACCGGCACTGCTGCCGCGAGCTCTGGCGTGGATCTCGCTACCGGTCCCACATTTACGAATACGTGCTGTATTTTTGAATTTTTGACTGTTGCTGCACAAAGGCCGCACCCAGACTTTTTGATATTTTCTCTTCTGAAAATACTGCGGCCTTTACGCCAGCAAATGTGGTAATGCCACATAGAAAAGCAGATACGCTGTTGAAATCAACCTCCAAGTCTTCTTTTCAATGTTTTAATAGTCTGTATTTTTCATGTAGTTGTCTGTTTTCCCAAAGGCTATATACAGGACCCAGCTGGTTTTTATTTATGACTTTATAATCGGTCCATTTAAAGTGTTTTATGCTTTGGTTAATGATGTTATTGCCTAGAGCTGGAAAGCCTAAAGCTCTAAGGGTCACTTTCAAAAGAAAAATTATAGGCTCCATAAGCACCGGTTCGGGACCACATAGCTGTTGTGAAGCCATAAGTCAGTCATTTATTCAGCACTTCAGCCAGAAACGTTGAAAGATATAGGTCAGCAAATGAATAAAAGTAAAAATGAAAGAATTTGTTTGTCTTTGCTAGTAGGAGGACTGCATTTGCTAGTGTTAATTTCCTCCCTTTTGGTTGCCCATAGTTAAATGGTGGATTGAGTCTGTAGAAACCACCCCCATTTATTTTGGGTTGGGTGGGTTACTCCCATTTATGAATACAAGTGATGGATCAGATGTTTATTGACATGTGTCATTCAGATCGTAAGTTGGTTTTGTCTCGCCTGCGTAGCAAAAAGCGAGACATATAGGCGCCCCTTTTTCGTCTTGCTATTTTGGATGAACACTTGACCAGCTTAGTGGTTAGTTGTCAAAGAGCAATTACTGACCAATATTAAGTAAAAAGATGCTCACAATCCCAATATACTGAGAAATTGTCTCATTTGATATGTCTAAACACTTATCTTCTCTTAAAGGCTGTGACAGCTACATCTTGGAGAACAACCAGACGATGGACATTGGTGTTGGAAACTCTCCTAATGAAGAGTGTGAATACGTCTATGTAAACGTTGAAGATGGATGTAACAGATTAGACCTCTATGTGAACCTGCCACCACCAAACACAGATGGGGAATGCGACAGGGACTATCTGGTGGTAAGTGCTATGACAAGCACAGATAAGATTTAAACTTGTTTTTGAAAGTGTCGGGTACAACCCCTGATTTTTACTGTAGAGCTGAATTATGTTATACGGTAGTGCAAAGGATAAGAAAGGTTAAGTTGACTAATCTCATTACAGTTGCCAATGTCCGTAGAGAATGGATTGGTTAAAAAGTGAGCCTAAAATAGCAACATGATTCATAATGATAATTATAATAATAATAAAAATAATGATTTAAAACAAATAATACAAATAAATGAATAATGAATAAATGATAATAATAATGACATTTATGATTTAAACAAATATTAAATATGAACGAACAATAAATAAATAAATGATAATAATGATGATTATAATGAAAATTTAAAAAAAGAAAAGATAAATAGTAAATAAATAAATGATGATGATGATGATGATGATGATGATGATAATGGGTTCACATTGCCACTTCTGGCACTCCATTATTATTACACTGGCTTTAGCATGGCTGCCGTTATGACGCTCTAGTATTTCAAGGAATTACGTTCTGCCAGCTACCCATTTAACCCATCTGGGTCGAGCGTGGCAAGTGTAGATTAAAGATAAAGACCAGTTCTGGTCATGCAATTGCATTGTGAAAGAAACGTTGTGGAATCAATCAGAAAAGGTTCTGGAATCATCAAAATGATAAGAAATTTGGCCCAGTCTTGGTAAAGTTACAAGCACTGCATGTACACAGAAAGATGTATATGGGACTACGCGACACGTGCGTGATATCTATCCGGTCCAAATAGATATAATAATTTACCAAATATATTAATTAGTAGGCGGTTTCCCGCCAAAATTTGTATCATCACGTATTAGTCAAAACATATTCTTTCACATGATTGGTAGTGACTAGCTTCCATTTCATTTTTTGAGAGGGGGGCGTTTCCAAAACTGTCACAGACGTTAGTGCTGTGGAAATATTGTATGTCTTCCAACATTGATGGAAAGCAGAAGACATTCTTTGGGAATTTTACTTAAACTTTGATACTTCTACTTTGTAATTGAATATTTTCAGTTTCTCTAAATCAGGGCAGATTTATTAAGAATTTCCACATGAGTTCAATCCAGTCACTTATATTTTTTACTTTTATACTATTTCTATGATATTGATCTTTTCCTTCACAGTTTCATGAAGATGCTGGTGACTATGAGCGAGAGTTTGTTATCTGTGGAAACGTGACATTAAGCTTCACTTCACGCTCCAACGTAGCAGAGCTGACATTTGTGTCAGATGGAATGGATAATGAAACCTTTGATGGCTTTTCTGTCTCAAATTTCTTTGTAGACTGCCCAGTGTATGGTTATATTGCAGATGAAGAATACGGAGAGGTAAATGCATTGTCACTACTACTATGAATATCTTTAGTGTAAAAGCATAGCAAGATGTAGGTTCGATGTTATATTGAAGCTATTAAGTAGTGTTGAAGTCGAGTCCAGACTCAAGGCTATGTTTTAGTGGACATGGCCTTAATTGGCCCCCTCGAACTGAGGCATGTGAATAAAACCTATTTATCATTAAAGATTAATTCATATAATGCATGATTAACTAGAGTCTCTCTGCACGCTTAAGAAGGAGAATAAATCAAACACAAAAATACAATTTTATGCTTACAAAACACTCAAACTGAAATTCTACTGGAACCTATGAGAGTTCATTCAAATGCCTTGTCACTTTAATAATAGATATGCCTGACTTGACTACATGTACATCACTGAGCACTATAAATGTATTTGAAGCTATAAAAGACAAATCCACTGCAATGGCATGTTTCATGGCAATGACAGAAAATAAATTCTTACTGAATCAAATTTAGTTGATGTTAATTGACCACTGCTCAATTTTTATTGATCTCCATCCATATTGCCATTCGGGTGTTTACCCAATAAGAGGTGCTGTCAATCACCAGGATTAGCCTTCAGTTTTATGACCAGCAGGCCTTATGTAACGTACTGCGCTTTCCACCCATTCCCCCACATGGTAAAGTCATTATCTCACTTTTCCCTCACCCGAAACTCTCCGAGAGTCGAGGGGGTACTTTTTGATTGGCCTACGGGTTCGCTGTGTGCAGACCTAGTACCTGCACACACGTTAATGATTTGCATCCACCAAGTCTGGTGTCAGCGAATTATGGCCTTCTGCACATGGAAACTGACGAGTGACTCCCTTTAACACTTCTAAACTCATGTTAAAGGAAACGCCATCCTCAAAAATGAGTGTAGGTATTCTGAAAAATGAGATGTATTCCTGCCCTTTGATGTACAATATTCCTTACGAAAATGTACAAGAGATATATAAATGAAGATATTTTTGGCATATTGTGATGCCTTTTAGCATGACATGGGCACAGCCATTTTCTTGAAAATGTGATGTACCAGGTGAAGTTGTACATGTATCATGCACCAAGCTTTAGTTTTAATAAAAAACATAACCTTTACTTTTCAATGAGGAAAAATCATAGCTGAGAACATAGAAATTATATAAACATAGACATAGAAACAATACTATATATTCATAATGAGCACATATGTTACTGATTTATTTACTATGCTTATTAAAAAAAAGTGTTAAGATGTCCATTGTTGATTTTTGTTTTCATGATCATTTCAATCGATGATGATAATTATTAACAAAGGAAGAAATGTAAAGGTTACCAAGGAGTCAATTCCACGTACATGTAAGTCATGACCTTCATATAGGGCTTGTTCAGATATGCCTGTTATGTTTTGTCAAAATTGAATTTTATTGACCTCTACTTGGTCTGTATTGACCTCGACTCTATCATTATTGAACTCGATGCAATCCTTGCTGACCTCTACTTGATATTTATTGACCTTGATTTTTATTAAACTTTACTGGATTTATCTCTACTTGATGTTTATTGAACACTGCTCAATCTGTATTGACCTTTACTGGATGTTAATTGACCAATGCTCCATCTGTATTGACCTGTACTTGATGTTAATTGACCATGCACTGCTCAATCTATATTGATCTCTACTTGATGTTTATTGACCACTGCTCAATCTGTATTGACCACTACTTGATGTTTATTGACCACTACTCAATCTGTATTGACCTTTACCAGATTTAAATGACCAGTGCTCAATCTGTATTGATTTTTACTTGATAAAGTTCAATTAAATAAAGTTCAATTCAATTCAATGTTTATTGACCACTGCTTGGTCTGTATTGACCTGTACTTGATGTTAATTGACCATGCACTGCTCAATCTATATTGATCTCTACTTGATGTTTATTGACCACTGCTCAATCTGTATTGACCACTACTTGATGTTTATTGACCACTACTCAATCTGTATTGACCTTTACCAGATTTAAATGACCAGTGCTCAATCTGTATTGATCTCTATACCTGATGTTTATTGACCACTGCTCGATCTGTATTGACCTTTAGTTGATGTTAGTTAACCGCTGCTCAATCTTTATTGATCTCCATCCGTATTGACCTTAACTTGATGTTTATTGACCAGTGCTCCATCTATATTGACCTTTACTTGATATTTATTGACCATGCACTGCTCAATCTGTTATTGTAATTTTTCAGTGTGATGTCACCTGTGGCGGTGGAATGCAGACAAGGAATGTAAGCTGTTTCAATCTATCTAATAGTACAGTGGTAAATGATTCCCTTTGTGCCGATGCTCGTCCTGAAGAGTTCAGATCCTGTGGTGAAGAACCCTGTCCTGGTAAGTCTCTTAAAGCTCATGTATAGCCAGTAACTGTGTAAATCTAACAAGAAAAAACACAAAAGACATAGTGACAAGATCATTTGGTATTCTGTCCATGAATTCTGGAGAATTTTAGTGTAAATATCAGCGTGAAATGCTAGATAATGGCTATACACTCCGCTACACCTACCACTCTGGTGGCTATACACTCCTCTACACCCTACCACACTGGTGGCTATACACTCCCCTACACCCTAGCTAGCACCATGATGGCTATACACCCCCTTACACCCTACCACCCTGATGGCTATACACTCCCCTACACCCTAGCTAGCACCATGGTGGCTATACACTCCCTTACACCCTACCACCCTGATGGCTATACACCCCCTTACACCCTACCACCCTGATAGCTATACACCCCCTACACCTACTACCCTGATGGATATACACTCCCTTACACCCTACCACCCTGATGGATATACACCCCTTACACCCTACCACCCTGATGGATATACACCCCTACACCCTACCACCCTGATGGCTATACACCCTTACACCCTACCACCCTGATGGCTATACACTCCCTTACACCCTACCACCCTGATGGCTATACACTTACACCCTACCACCCTGATGGATATACACTCCCTTACACCCTACTACCCTGATTTACACCCTACCACCCTGATGGCTATACACCCCTTACACTCTACCACCCTGATGGATATACACTATCTTACACTCTACCACCCTGATGGCTATACACTCCCTTACACCCTACCACCCTGATGGTAATACACTCCCTACACCCTACTACCCTGATTTACACCCTACCACCCTGATGGCTATACACCCCTTACACTCTACCACCCTGATGGATATACACTCCCTTACACCCTACCACCCTGATGGCTATACACTCCCTTACACCCTACCACCCTGATGGATATACACTCCCTTACACCCTACCACCCTGATGGATATACACTCCCTTACACCCTACCACCCTGATGGCTATACACTCCCTTACACCCTACCACACTGATGGATATACACTCCCTTACACCCTACCACCCTGATGGATATACACTCCCTTTCACCCTACAAATCACCCTGAGTTATCCTCATTGGTAATTACATTACATTATTACTAGTAGAAATGTATTATATACAAGTTATGATTATTGTTGTAGTTACGAAAAAAAATTTCGAGTATGAAGGTCAAAGGTCATAGCTCATTTTCGATAATCTGGTTTCTGATCGATAACTCTAGTAATGTTTGACGGATTTTAATCAAATTTGATATGAAGGTACATGGTATCAAAACACAGCCTAAGTTTGATTTCCGAGTATGTAGGTCAAAGGTCATAGCCCATTAAATATGCGAATCTGGTTTCTGATCGATAACTTTAGTAATGTTTGACGGATTTAATCAAATTTGATATGAAGGTACATGGTATCCAAACACAGCCTAAGTTCTATTTCCGAGTATGTAGGTCAAAGGTCATAGCTCATTTAATATGCGAATCTGGTTTCCGATCGATAACTTTAGTAATGTTTGACGGATTTTAATCAAATTTGATATGAAGGTACATGGTATCCAAACACAGCCTAAGTTTGATTTCCGAGTATGAAGGTCAAAGGTCATAGCTCATTTTCGATAATCTGGTTTCTGATCGATAACTTTAGTAATGTTTGACGGATTTTAATGAAATTTGATATGAAAGTACATGGTATCAAAACACAGCCTAAGTTCGATTTCTGAGTATGTAGGTCAAAGGTGAAAGGTCATAGCTCATTAAATATGCAAAAACACCTAATTATATATGTGAAAATGTGGTTAACTTCCTTGCCTAGTAATATAATAGTATAGTCTAATGGAGGTAACTTGTTCTGACGTACATGTATATAGGCCATTTGTACCCTGCGAGGATGCTACGCTCTGCGTTGACTTTTAAAAATTTCATTTTGTTTTTATAGACAGACATGTATATAGTGTTTGTTGCCATTACTGTATTCTTCAGTGCCATGTGTATGTTGAAACTCGGGCGTGTAGTTCAATATACATTATTCAGAAGTCTTGACAAGGAAATATCTTAATTATGACATCCCTTTTTAGTCATTCATTCACATTTATCTTTTAGAAATAATTGAGCTTCTTAAGGAGCAAATTTTAAGCCTATCAAGGTGGTTTACTGATTATGTATTGCTTCATTTAAGGAGAGCTCTGAACAATGTTGTATTGTGTTTATTGAACAGGTTGTGACCGTAATTTCAACTGGACCCGTCCCTCCCTCTTGGTGTTTCGTAGTGATGTGCCGTACTCTCCAAGCTCTACGTGTACAAACGCATTGACCACCAATGTAGGCATGT
This sequence comes from Mesocentrotus franciscanus, assembly GCA_037976565.1. Taxonomy (NCBI): domain Eukaryota; kingdom Metazoa; phylum Echinodermata; class Echinoidea; order Camarodonta; family Strongylocentrotidae; genus Mesocentrotus; species Mesocentrotus franciscanus. Next base: position 1,386,847 of record CP137679.1, on the reverse strand, counting down.
GTCTGAGGGTTGCCTTTTATGCCATTGACATTGAGGAATCTGAAGATTGTGTCAATGATTCACTTGTCGTGAGTATCATCATCATCATTTTTGTTATTAATATTATCATTATTGTTGGTGTAATTATTGTAGTTATTTTTCTTCTTGTCTTCTAATTTCTTCTTCTAATTTCTTCTTCTTCCTCTTTGCGATAATTCCAAAACTGTTTGAAATATTGGTATGAAACTTCATGGGCTTATTCATTAGAAGGTGCCATATGTACGTGCCAAGTTTGATAGAGCACTAAAATAATCCATCCTTACTAAGGTTCATACAGATAAGACACAGTATACTGCTGCACAAAAAAAGGCACTTCATTTTGTTATACATGTAAATGAATGGAAATTAGGCACAACAAAGGTCATAAGCTTATTCATTTAGTTCAGTGTTTTAAGATACAGGAAATGTGATATGCTCTATTCTCAGATTGCTGATCCAAACAACGAAGCCATCAATTTCATTCTGTGTCAACGTGGTGGTGTCACTCTGCCGATCTTCAGTACAAGTAACATGTTAACACTGACCCTCACATCCGATTCTTCATTTGAAGGAGACGGTTATACCGCCCTCGCTAGCAGGATTGACTGCCCCAATGTCACCTGGGTCGCAGAAGACATTGGCTCAGTAAGTCTTTATTTATAATCTTTTTATGTAGTCTTCAGCACAGCATACCAAGTTGTGTCCATGTTTGCATGTAACACCATTGGAAAACATATTTCTATATAATTGTCTTTGGACAATGAAACCTAAATCTTGAAGCCTAAGCCCACCACATACATGTACTATGCCATCTTCCCGCAATCCGATTTTTTGAAGAGATGGCAATTATATTAGATACAGAAATTCAAACAAACATAATGATAAGAATACTAACAACTGGATTTCTAGTGCATTAAAGCCTTCTTGTCATATTAAAAGCTGAATTGGCTTCACACAGTAGACGATTGTACTACTGGTATGACGTCACTATGATTCTGAGGCAATTTAGCTATTCCTCCTCCTAGAAAGCTTGAAAATCACCTGACTATTCAAATCATCGATCATTAAGATTTACGATGTTTGAATGTTTATATCAAATGCTATTGCAAATTCTTTCAAAATCGGATTGTAGTCAATTCGTATAGTGTGCGGTGGGTTTTATAGCTTAATATCCCCATAGGATGTACATGTAGGTGATTTATCTGATACTAGACTTTATACCCAATACCTGAGTACATGTTAAGTCATTAAGACAAACAAAATGGGGCTTTGCATGTCCCCTCTTTCAACATTCCTTATTATCAGAAAGCACTCTGAATATTTAGGTAAATGTTCATTAGCCATGAGGGAATATCATATATTTTGCCGATGATAAAATCGAATAGGCCATTTTCGTAAGTAACCAAATTTATTCTCATACAAATTTATGCATATGTCTTTATGAACAACTGATACAAATTATTTCATTCACCTGTAACAATTGATTGCATTTCAAAAGCCAGAATGCAAAATGCATATATTACATTTTGTTAGGTAGGGCAAGCCATAATGTTAGTTAAACCTAGCAGCAACTAATGTATGCAATTTGAATTCTGACTATTCAGATTAATTTATCTGTAACGGTTGAATGAAATAATTTGTATGAGGCGCTCACGAAGTCATATGCATAAATCTGGTTACATTACAAAAATGGATTATTTGATTCTATCATGGGCAAAATATATGATATACCCAACATTATTGCCATCAGTCATAGAAAGAGGATTTGAATAAATGTGTTCCAGATTGTTTTGTAGACATTTTTTCACCTTTAGTTTCTTCTGATACGTACAGTCAAACCTTTCTGAGCTGATCAACTATGATGTGATAATAGTGGGTTCTTGTATAGTGCTCATGTCTGTCAGATTTGACACTCCTGACGCGATGTTATAATAGTGGGTTCTTGTATAGCGCTCATGTCTGTCAGACATGACACTCCTGACGCTCCACAATATGTACCTAGTAGTTGCATGTATACTTTGTCTATGTTTTTATGGATATTCTACCATTAATTGTTTCCCTGCTACTTTTTAATATCAGTGTTCAGTTAGCTGTGGAGCAGGAATTCAGTCGAGGAATGTGTATTGTATGAACCAAGGCGATGGAACGCAGTTTGCTCAAGAGGAAAGCTGTACAGGACAAAGACCTGCAGAGATGGTACCATGTGACCTGGGTGATTGTCCACAAGGTATGGTACATGGAGGAAGGGAAGGAGGGAGGAAGGAAGCAAGGAAGGGAGGAGAGGGAGGGAGGAAGGGAGGAAGGGAGGAAGGGAGGAAGGGAGGAAGGGAGGGAGGGAGGAGGAAGGGAGGAAGGAAGGGATGGAGGAGGGAAGGAAGGAAGGGAGGGAGGAGGGGAGGGAGGGAGGAAGGGATGGAGGAGGGGAGGAAGAGAGGGAGGGAGGAGGGAGGAAAAGAGGAAGGAAGGGATGGAGGAAGGGATGGAGGAAGAGAGGGAGGGAGGAGGGAAAGAAGGAAGGGAGGGAGGAAAGGAGGAAGGAAAGGATGGAGGAAGGGATGGAGGGAGAGAGGGAGGGAGGAAGAGAGTGAGTGAGTGAGTGAAGGAGGGAGGTAGAAGCAATTGAGGAGGACAGGAGGATGGGAGGAAAGGAGGGAGAGAAAAAGGGAGAGAAAGAACAAATCCAGAATATACCAGTACATAGAGGCGAAGAAAGCAACCAAAGTGTTAAGATATCCATTGTTGAAATTTTGTTTCATGGTCATTTCAATTGATGATGATAATTATTAACTAAAGAAGAAATGTAAAGGTTACCAAGGAGTCAATTCCATGTACATGTAAGTCATGACCTTTATAGGGCTTGTTCAGATATGCCGTGGTACACCACCTCAAAAATAGGAGAAAAACAGTTTTTTAAAGAAGTTGTAATGATCATGGCAACTGCATGCATCAAAGGTCCAATGCATATTCACCTAGCTCTTATGAAATACAGAAATGTGAACCGTATTACACTTTACGTCATCTTCCAAAAAAACACTGTGGTTTATCATGTCTTTAATCTGAATGAAGCTTCAGTGGCAATACCGACTATCATGTGACTTATCATAATATGTACTGAATAAAAACAAAACAAGTCTGTAACTTTCACATGTTATATACGATCATTGGGAAATGAAACAGATTATTATCCCCTCGCCGACGAAGTCGGAGGGGATATAGAAACGCTGATGACCGTCCTTCCTTCCTTCTGTGCTTCCCTCCGTTCGTAACAAATTTCGTTTCCGATCGATAACTTTAGTAATGTTTGACGGATTTCAATCAAATTTGATATGAAGGTACATGGTATCAAAACACAGCCTAAGTTTGATTTCAGTATGTAGGTCAAAGGTCATAGCTCATTAAATATGCGAATTTGGTTTCTGATCAATAACTCTAGTAATGTTTGACGGATTTTAATCAAATTTGATATGAAGGTACATGGTATAAAAACACAGCCTAAGCTCAATTTCGGAGTATGAAGGTCAAAGGTCATAGCTCATTAAATATGCGAATCTGGTTTTCGATCGATAACTTTAGACATTTACAGTCTTGCCGTACATTGATGGTGTCTCCCAACAACTCAAGCGCCGCCTAGAGAGCCATGGCATTCGAACGGTTTTCAGATCAGATACCACCCTACGTCAACAACTTACACGCCCCAAGGATCCAATTCCTCCACATAGACGAGATTGTGTACAACATCCCTTGCAAGGGATGTAATAGATCCTATATCGGTGAAACTGCCCGTCCGATAAAAGAAAGAATCACTGAGCACAAGAGGGACGTCAGGCTCCGCCGAACTGACAACTCAACCGTAGCCGAACATGCTTGGGATAACCAGCATCAACCAGACTGGGACGGGGTTCAGTGCCTTTCCCAGGAACGGCATTGGTACACACGGAGGGTAAAAGAAGCTATCAATATCCGTCTCAATCCCAATAATTTCAACAGAGACAACGGGATCGATATCCCGAATTTTGGATGCGTACGATACGCCGCCATGACACTCCCGTCCAGCCGGCCAGCACCGGTCGATTCCATTCAGCAGAGGGGCTGAGCCAGCGGCCCGTTGATTGGTTGAGCTCGCTATTGCTTCCGCCCAGCAGGCGAGCGAACCAGCGGCCTGCTGATTGGTCGAGCACCGTGCGTCGACCATTAGGCCATTTGCATAATCAGCCGAACCAGCGGCCTACTGATTGGTCGAGCACCGTGCGCGGCCAATAGGCCTTGTGCATTATTGTTTCCGATTATCGATCGAATTATAGACCGTCGCGCCGGTCCTCCCAGAGTATAAAGCACCCTTGCTTACATTAGTTTTTATCACCTGACGAAGTGTTGCAGCGGCGCACGAAACGTCGAGATCTTTTAGATTCCTTATTGACCACATTGCGAGACAAACGAATATCACTAGCGATATTATTTTCGAAACTTTAGTAATGTTTGACGGATTTTAATAAAATTTGATATGAAGGTACATGGTATCAAAACACAGCCTAAGTTCAATTTCCGAGTATGTAGGTCAAAGGTCATAGCTCATTTAATATGTGAATCTGGTTTCCGATCGATAACTTTAGTAATGTTTGACGGATTTTCATGAAATTTGATATGGAGGTACATGGTATCAAAACACAGCCTAAGTTCGATTTCAGAGTATGTAGATCAAAGGTCATAGCTCATTTAATATGCGAAAAAATACACATCTGGTTTTCGATCGATAACTTTAATGTTTGACGGATTTTAATCAAATTTGATATGAAGGTACATGGTATCCAAACACAGCCTAAGTTTGATTTCAGTATGAAGGTCAAAGGTCATAGCTCATTTTCGATAATCTGGTTTCTGATCGATAACTTTAGTAATGTTTGACGGATTTTAATGAAATTTGATATGAAAGTACATGGTATCAAAACACAGCCTAAGTTCGATTTCTGAGTATGTAGGTCAAAGGTGAAAGGTCATAGCTCATTAAATATGCAAAAACACCTAATTATATATGTGAAAATGTGGTTAACTTCCTTGCCTAGTAATATAATAGTATAGTCTAATGGAGGTAACTTGTTCTGACGTACATGTATATAGGCCATTTGTACCCTGCGAGGATGCTACGCTCTGCGTTGACTTTTAAAAATTTCATTTTGTTTTTATAGACAGACATGTATATAGTGTTTGTTGCCATTACTGTATTCTTCAGTGCCATGTGTATGTTGAAACTCGGGCGTGTAGTTCAATATACATTATTCAGAAGTCTTGACAAGGAAATATCTTAATTATGACATCCCTTTTTCAGTCATTCATTCACATTTATCTTTTAGAAATAATTGAGCTTCTTAAGGAGCAAATTTTAAGCCTATCAAGGTGGTTTACTGATTATGTATTGCTTCATTTAAGGAGAGCTCTGAACAATGTTGTATTGTGTTTATTGAACAGGTTGTGACCGTAATATCAACTGGAACCGTCCCTCCCTCTTGGTGTTTCGTAGTGATGTGCCGTACTCTCCAAGCTCTACGTGTACAAACGCATTGACCACCAATGTAGGCATGTGTCTGAGGGTTGCCTTTAATGCCATTGACATTGAGGAATCTGAAGATTGTGTCAATGATTCACTTGTCGTGAGTATCATCATCATCATTTTTGTTATTAATATTATCATTATTGTTGGTGTAATTATTGTAGTTATTTTTCTTCTTGTCTTCTAATTTCTTCTTCTAATTTCTTCTTCTTCCTCTTTGCGATAATTCCAAAACTGTTTGAAATATTGGTATGAAACTTCATGGGCTTATTCATTAGAAGGTGCCATATGTACGTGCCAAGTTTGATAGAGCACTAAAATAATCCATCCTTACTAAGGTTCATACAGATAAGACACAGTATACTGCTGCACAAAAAAAGGCACTTCATTTTGTTATACATGTAAATGAATGGAAATTAGGCACAACAAAGGTCATAAGCTTATTCATTTAGTTCAGTGTTTTAAGATACAGGAAATGTGATATGCTCTATTCTCAGATTGCTGATCCAAACAACGAAGCCATCAATTTCATTCTGTGTCAACGTGGTGGTGTCACTCTGCCGATCTTCAGTACAAGTAACATGTTAACACTGACCCTCACATCCGATTCTTCATTTGAAGGAGACGGTTATAGCGCCCTCGCTAGCAGTATTGACTGCCCCAATGTCACCTGGGTCGCAGAAGACATTGGCTCAGTAAGTCTTTATTTATAATCTTTTTATGTAGTCTTCAGCACAGCATACCAAGTTGTGTCCATGTTTGCATGTAACACCATTGGAAAACATATTTCTATATAATTGTCTTTGGACAATGAAACCTAAATCTTGAAGCCTAAGCCCACCACATACATGTACTATGCCATCTTCCCGCAATCCGATTTTTTGAAGAGATGGCAATTATATTAGATACAGAAATTCAAACAAACATAATGATAAGAATACTAACAACTGGATTTCTAGTGCATTAAAGCCTTCTTGTCATATTAAAAGCTGAATTGGCTTCACACAGTAGACGATTGTACTACTGGTATGACGTCACTATGATTCTGAGGCAATTTAGCTATTCCTCCTCCTAGAAAGCTTGAAAATCACCTGACTATTCAAATCATCGATCATTAAGATTTACGATGTTTGAATGTTTATATCAAATGCTATTGCAAATTCTTTCAAAATCGGATTGTAGTCAATTCGTATAGTGTGCGGTGGGTTTTATAGCTTAATATCCCCATAGGATGTACATGTAGGTGATTTATCTGATACTAGACTTTATACCCAATACCTGAGTACATGTTAAGTCATTAAGACAAACAAAATGGGGCTTTGCATGTCCCCTCTTTCAACATTCCTTATTATCAGAAAGCACTCTGAATATTTAGGTAAATGTTCATTAGCCATGAGGGAATATCATATATTTTGCCGATGATAAAATCGAATAGGCCATTTTCGTAAGTAACCAAATTTATTCTCATACAAATTTATGCATATGTCTTTATGAACAACTGATACAAATTATTTCATTCACCTGTAACAATTGATTGCATTTCAAAAGCCAGAATGCAAAATGCATATATTACATTTTGTTAGGTAGGGCAAGCCATAATGTTAGTTAAACCTAGCAGCAACTAATGTATGCAATTTGAATTCTGACTATTCAGATTAATTTATCTGTAACGGTTGAATGAAATAATTTGTATGAGGCGCTCACGAAGTCATATGCATAAATCTGGTTACATTACAAAAATGGATTATTTGATTCTATCATGGGCAAAATATATGATATACCCAACATTATTGCCATCAGTCATAGAAAGAGGATTTGAATAAATGTGTTCCAGATTGTTTTGTAGACATTTTTTCACCTTTAGTTTCTTCTGATACGTACAGTCAAACCTTTCTGAGCTGATCAACTATGATGTGATAATAGTGGGTTCTTGTATAGTGCTCATGTCTGTCAGATTTGACACTCCTGACGCGATGTTATAATAGTGGGTTCTTGTATAGCGCTCATGTCTGTCAGACATGACACTCCTGACGCTCCACAATATGTACCTAGTAGTTGCATGTATACTTTGTCTATGTTTTTATGGATATTCTACCATTAATTGTTTCCCCTGCTACTTTTTAATATCAGTGTTCAGTTAGCTGTGGAGCAGGAATTCAGTCGAGGAATGTGTATTGTATGAACCAAGGCGATGGAACGCAGTTTGCTCAAGAGGAAAGCTGTACAGGACAAAGACCTGCAGAGATGGTACCATGTGACCTGGGTGATTGTCCACAAGGTATGGTACATGGAGGAAGGGAAGGAGGGAGGAAGGAAGCAAGGAAGGGAGGAAGAGAGGGAGGGAGGAAGGGAGGAAGGGAGGAAGGGAGGAAGGGAGGGAGGGAGGAGGAAGGGAGGAAGGAAGGGATGGAGGAGGGAAGGAAGGAAGGGAGGGAGGAGGGGAGGGAGGGAGGAAGGGATGGAGGAGGGGAGGAGGGGAGGAAGAGAGGGAGGGAGGAGGGAGGAAAAGAGGAAGGAAGGGATGGAGGAAGGGATGGAGGAAGAGAGGGAGGGAGGAGGGAAAGAAGGAAGGGAGGGAGGAAAGGAGGAAGGAAAGGATGGAGGAAGGGATGGAGGGAGAGAGGGAGGGAGGAAGAGAGTGAGTGAGTGAGTGAAGGAGGGAGGTAGAAGCAATTGAGGAGGACAGGAGGATGGGAGGAAAGGAGGGAGAGAAAAAGGAGAGAAAGAACAAATCCAGAATATACCAGTACATAGAGGCGAAGAAAGCAACCAAAGTGTTAAGATATCCATTGTTGAAATTTTGTTTCATGGTCATTTCAATTGATGATGATAATTATTAACTAAAGAAGAAATGTAAAGGTTACCAAGGAGTCAATTCCATGTACATGTAAGTCATGACCTTTATAGGGCTTGTTCAGATATGCCGTGGTACACCACCTCAAAAATAGGAGAAAAACAGTTTTTTAAAGAAGTTGTAATGATCATGGCAACTGCATGCATCAAAGGTCCAATGCATATTCACCTAGCTCTTATGAAATACAGAAATGTGAACCGTATTACACTTTACGTCATCTTCCAAAAAAACACTGTGGTTTATCATGTCTTTAATCTGAATGAAGCTTCAGTGGCAATACCGGACTATCATGTGACTTATCATAATATGTACTGAATAAAAACAAAACAAGTCTGTAACTTTCACATGTTATATACGATCATTGGGAAATGAAACAGATTATTATCCTCGCCGACGAAGTCGAGGGGATATAAACGCTGATGACCGTCCTTCCTTCCTTCTGTGCTTCCCTCCGTTCGTAACAAATTTCGTTTCCGATCGATAACTTTAGTAATGTTTGACGGATTTCAATCAAATTTGATATGAAGGTACATGGTATCAAAACACAGCCTAAGTTTGATTTCAGTATGTAGGTCAAAGGTCATAGCTCATTAAATATGCGAATTTGGTTTCTGATCAATAACTCTAGTAATGTTTGACGGATTTTAATCAAATTTGATATGAAGGTACATGGTATAAAAACACAGCCTAAGCTCAATTTCGGAGTATGAAGGTCAAAGGTCATAGCTCATTAAATATGCGAATCTGGTTTTCGATCGATAACTTTAGACATTTACAGTCTTGCCGTACATTGATGGTGTCTCCCAACAACTCAAGCGCCGCCTAGAGAGCCATGGCATTCGAGCGGTTTTCAGATCAGATACCACCCTACGTCAACAACTTACACGCCCCAAGGATCCAATTCCTCCACATAGACGAGCCGGCATTGTGTACAACATCCCTTGCAAGGGATGTAATAGATCCTATATCGGTGAAACTGCCCGTCCGATAAAAGAAAGAATCACTGAGCACAAGAGGGACGTCAGGCTCCGCCGAACTGACAACTCAACCGTAGCGAACATGCTTGGGATAACCAGCATCAACCAGACTGGGACGGGGTTCAGTGCCTTTCCCAGGAACGGCATTGGTACACACGGAGGGTAAAAGAAGCTATCAATATCCGTCTCAATCCCAATAATTTCAACAGAGACAACGGGATCGATATCCCGAATTTTGGATGCGTACGATACGCCGCCATGACACTCCCGTCCAGCCGGCCAGCACCGGTCGATTCCATTCAGCAGAGGGGCTGAGCCAGCGGCCCGTTGATTGGTTGAGCTCGCTATTGCTTCCGCCCAGCAGGCGAGCCGAACCAGCGGCCTGCTGATTGGTCGAGCACCGTGTGCGTCGACCATTAGGCCATTTGCATAATCAGCCGAACCAGCGGCCTACTGATTGGTCGAGCACCGTGTGCGTCGGCCAATAGGCCTTGTGCATTATTGTTTCCGATTATCGATCGAATTATAGACCGTCGCGCCGGTCCTCCCGTAGAGTATAAAGCACCCTTGCTTACATTAGTTTTATCACCTGACGAAGTGTTGCAGCGGCGCACGAAACGTCGAGATCTTTTAGATTCCTTATTGACCACATTGCGAGACAAGCGAATATCACTAGCGATATTATTTTCGAAACTTTAGTAATGTTTGACGGATTTTAATAAAATTTGATATGAAGGTACATGGTATCAAAACACAGCCTAAGTTCAATTTCAGTATGTAGGTCAAAGGTCATAGCTCATTTAATATGTGAATCTGGTTTCCGATCGATAACTTTAGTAATGTTTGACGGATTTTCATGAAATTTGATATGGAGGTACATGGTATCAAAACACAGCCTAAGTTCGATTTCAGAGTATGTAGATCAAAGGTCATAGCTCATTTAATATGCGAAAAAATACACATCTGGTTTTCGATCGATAACTTTAATGTTTGACGGATTTTAATCAAATTTGATATGAAGGTACATGGTATCCAAACACAGCCTAAGTTTGATTTCAGTATGAAGGTCAAAGGTCATAGCTCATTTTCGATAATCTGGTTTCTGATCGATAACTTTAGTAATGTTTGACGGATTTTAATGAAATTTGATATGAAAGTACATGGTATCAAAACACAGCCTAAGTTCGATTTCTGAGTATGTAGGTCAAAGGTGAAAGGTCATAGCTCATTAAATATGCAAAAACACCTAATTATATATGTGAAAATGTGGTTAACTTCCTTGCCTAGTAATATAATAGTATAGTCTAATGGAGGTAACTTGTTCTGACGTACATGTATATAGGCCATTTGTACCCTGCGAGGATGCTACGCTCTGCGTTGACTTTTAAAAATTTCATTTTGTTTTTATAGACAGACATGTATATAGTGTTTGTTGCCATTACTGTATTCTTCAGTGCCATGTGTATGTTGAAACTTCGGGCGTGTAGTTCAATATACATTATTCAGAAGTCTTGACAAGGAAATATCTTAATTATGACATCCCTTTTTCAGTCATTCATTCACATTTATCTTTTAGAAATAATTGAGCTTCTTAAGGAGCAAATTTTAAGCCTATCAAGGTGGTTTACTGATTATGTATTGCTTCATTTAAGGAGAGCTCTGAACAATGTTGTATTGTGTTTATTGAACAGGTTGTGACCGTAATATCAACTGGAACCGTCCCTCCCTCTTGGTGTTTCGTAGTGATGTGCCGTACTCTCCAAGCTCTACGTGTACAAACGCATTGACCACCAATGTAGGCATGTGTCTGAGGGTTGCCTTTAATGCCATTGACATTGAGGAATCTGAAGATTGTGTCAATGATTCACTTGTCGTGAGTATCATCATCATCATTTTTGTTATTAATATTATCATTATTGTTGGTGTAATTATTGTAGTTATTTTTCTTCTTGTCTTCTAATTTCTTCTTCTAATTTCTTCTTCTTCCTCTTTGCGATAATTCCAAAACTGTTTGAAATATTGGTATGAAACTTCATGGGCTTATTCATTAGAAGGTGCCATATGTACGTGCCAAGTTTGATAGAGCACTAAAATAATCCATCCTTACTAAGGTTCATACAGATAAGACACAGTATACTGCTGCACAAAAAAAGGCACTTCATTTTGTTATACATGTAAATGAATGGAAATTAGGCACAACAAAGGTCATAAGCTTATTCATTTAGTTCAGTGTTTTAAGATACAGGAAATGTGATATGCTCTATTCTCAGATTGCTGATCCAAACAACGAAGCCATCAATTTCATTCTGTGTCAACGTGGTGGTGTCACTCTGCCGATCTTCAGTACAAGTAACATGTTAACACTGACCCTCACATCCGATTCTTCATTTGAAGGAGACGGTTATAGCGCCCTCGCTAGCAGTATTGACTGCCCCAATGTCACCTGGGTCGCAGAAGACATTGGCTCAGTAAGTCTTTATTTATAATCTTTTTATGTAGTCTTCAGCACAGCATACCAAGTTGTGTCCATGTTTGCATGTAACACCATTGGAAAACATATTTCTATATAATTGTCTTTGGACAATGAAACCTAAATCTTGAAGCCTAAGCCCACCACATACATGTACTATGCCATCTTCCCGCAATCCGATTTTTTGAAGAGATGGCAATTATATTAGATACAGAAATTCAAACAAACATAATGATAAGAATACTAACAACTGGATTTCTAGTGCATTAAAGCCTTCTTGTCATATTAAAAGCTGAATTGGCTTCACACAGTAGACGATTGTACTACTGGTATGACGTCACTATGATTCTGAGGCAATTTAGCTATTCCTCCTCCTAGAAAGCTTGAAAATCACCTGACTATTCAAATCATCGATCATTAAGATTTACGATGTTTGAATGTTTATATCAAATGCTATTGCAAATTCTTTCAAAATCGGATTGTAGTCAATTCGTATAGTGTGCGGTGGGTTTTATAGCTTAATATCCCCATAGGATGTACATGTAGGTGATTTATCTGATACTAGACTTTATACCCAATACCTGAGTACATGTTAAGTCATTAAGACAAACAAAATGGGGCTTTGCATGTCCCCTCTTTCAACATTCCTTATTATCAGAAAGCACTCTGAATATTTAGGTAAATGTTCATTAGCCATGAGGGAATATCATATATTTTGCCGATGATAAAATCGAATAGGCCATTTTCGTAAGTAACCAAATTTATTCTCATACAAATTTATGCATATGTCTTTATGAACAACTGATACAAATTATTTCATTCACCTGTAACAATTGATTGCATTTCAAAAGCCAGAATGCAAAATGCATATATTACATTTTGTTAGGTAGGGCAAGCCATAATGTTAGTTAAACCTAGCAGCAACTAATGTATGCAATTTGAATTCTGACTATTCAGATTAATTTATCTGTAACGGTTGAATGAAATAATTTGTATGAGGCGCTCACGAAGTCATATGCATAAATCTGGTTACATTACAAAAATGGATTATTTGATTCTATCATGGGCAAAATATATGATATACCCAACATTATTGCCATCAGTCATAGAAAGAGGATTTGAATAAATGTGTTCCAGATTGTTTTGTAGACATTTTTTCACCTTTAGTTTCTTCTGATACGTACAGTCAAACCTTTCTGAGCTGATCAACTATGATGTGATAATAGTGGGTTCTTGTATAGTGCTCATGTCTGTCAGATTTGACACTCCTGACGCGATGTTATAATAGTGGGTTCTTGTATAGCGCTCATGTCTGTCAGACATGACACTCCTGACGCTCCACAATATGTACCTAGTAGTTGCATGTATACTTTGTCTATGTTTTTATGGATATTCTACCATTAATTGTTTCCCCTGCTACTTTTTAATATCAGTGTTCAGTTAGCTGTGGAGCAGGAATTCAGTCGAGGAATGTGTATTGTATGAACCAAGGCGATGGAACGCAGTTTGCTCAAGAGGAAAGCTGTACAGGACAAAGACCTGCAGAGATGGTACCATGTGACCTGGGTGATTGTCCACAAGGTATGGTACATGGAGGAAGGGAAGGAGGGAGGAAGGAAGCAAGGAAGGGAGGAAGAGAGGGAGGGAGGAAGGGAGGAAGGGAGGAAGGGAGGAAGGGAGGGAGGGAGGAGGAAGGGAGGAAGGAAGGGATGGAGGAGGGAAGGAAGGAAGGGAGGGAGGAGGGAGGAGGGAGGGGATGGAGGAGGGGAGGAAGAGAGGGAGGGAGGAGGGAGGAAAAGAGGAAGGAAGGGATGGAGGAAGGGATGGAGGAAGAGAGGGAGGGAGGAGGGAAAGAAGGAAGGGAGGGAGGAAAGGAGGAAGGAAAGGATGGAGGAAGGGATGGAGGGAGAGAGGGAGGGAGGAAGAGAGTGAGTGAGTGAGTGAAGGAGGGAGGTAGAAGCAATTGAGGAGGACAGGAGGATGGGAGGAAAGGAGGGAGAGAAAAAGGGAGAGAAAGAACAAATCCAGAATATACCAGTACATAGAGGCGAAGAAAGCAACCAAAGTGTTAAGATATCCATTGTTGAAATTTTGTTTCATGGTCATTTCAATTGATGATGATAATTATTAACTAAAGAAGAAATGTAAAGGTTACCAAGGAGTCAATTCCATGTACATGTAAGTCATGACCTTTATAGGGCTTGTTCAGATATGCCGTGGTACACCACCTCAAAAATAGGAGAAAAACAGTTTTTTAAAGAAGTTGTAATGATCATGGCAACTGCATGCATCAAAGGTCCAATGCATATTCACCTAGCTCTTATGAAATACAGAAATGTGAACCGTATTACACTTTACGTCATCTTCCAAAAAAACACTGTGGTTTATCATGTCTTTAATCTGAATGAAGCTTCAGTGGCAATACCGACTATCATGTGACTTATCATAATATGTACTGAATAAAAACAAAACAAGTCTGTAACTTTCACATGTTATATACGATCATTGGGAAATGAAACAGATTATTATCCCTGCCGACGAAGTCGGAGGGGATATAGAAACGCTGATGACCGTCCTTCCTTCCTTCTGTGCTTCCTCCGTCAGAACAAATTTCGCTTCCGATCGATAACTTTAGTAATGTTTGACGGATTTCAATCAAATTTGATATGAAGGTACATGGTATCAAAACACAGCCTAAGTTTGATTTCCAGTATGTAGGTCAAAGGTCATAGCTCATTAAATATGCGAATTTGGTTTCTGATCAATAACTCTAGTAATGTTTGACGGATTTTAATCAAATTTGATATGAAGGTACATGGTATAAAAACACAGCCTAAGCTCAATTTCGGAGTATGAAGGTCAAAGGTCATAGCTCATTAAATATGCGAATCTGGTTTTCGATCGATAACTTTAGACATTTACAGTCTTGCCGCACATTGATGGTGTCTCCCAACAACTCAAGCGCCGCCTAGAGAGCCATGGCATTCGAACGGTTTTCAGATCAGATACCACCCTACGTCCAACAACTTACACGCCCAAGGATCCAATTCCTCCACATAGACGAGACGGCATTGTGTACAACATCCCTGCAAGGGATGTAATAGATCCTATATCGGTGAAACTGCCCGTCCGATAAAAGAAAGAATCACTGAGCACAAGAGGGACGTCAGGCTCCGCCGAACTGACAACTCAACCGTAGCGAACATGCTTGGGATAACCAGCATCAACCAGACTGGGACGGGTTCAGTGCCTTTCCCAGGAACGGCATTGGTACACACGGAGGGTAAAAGAAGCTATCAATATCCGTCTCAATCCCAATAATTTCAACAGAGACAACGGGATCGATATCCCGAATTTTGATGCGCACGATACGCGCCATGACACTCCCGTCCAGCCGGCCAGCACGGTCGATTCCATTCAGCAGAGGGGCTGAGCCAGCGGCCTGCTGATTGGTTGAGCTCGCTATTGCTTCCGCCCAGCAGGCGAGCGAACCAGCGGCCTGCTGATTGGTCGAGCACCGTGTCGACCATTAGGCCATTTGCATAATCAGCGAACCAGCGGCCTACTGATTGGTCGAGCACCGTGCGCCGCCAATAGGCCTTGTGCATTATTGTTTCCGACATCGATCGAATTATAGACCGTCGCGCCGTCCTCCCGTAGAGTATAAAGCACCCTTGCTTACATTAGTTTTTATCACCTGACGAAGTGTTGCAGCGGCGCACGAACGCCGAGATCTTTTAGATTCCTTATTGACCACATTGCGAGACAAACGAATATCACTAGCGATATTATTTTCGAAACTTTAGTAATGTTTGACGGATTTTAATAAAATTTGATATGAAGGTACATGGTATCAAAACACAGCCTAAGTTCAATTTCCGAGTATGTAGGTCAAAGGTCATAGCTCATTTAATATGTGAATCTGGTTTCCGATCGATAACTTTAGTAATGTTTGACGGATTTTCATGAAATTTGATATGGAGGTACATGGTATCAAAACACAGCCTAAGTTCGATTTCAGAGTATGTAGATCAAAGGTCATAGCTCATTTAATATGCGAAAAAATACACATCTGGTTTTCGATCGATAACTTTAATGTTTGACGGATTTTAATCAAATTTGATATGAAGGTACATGGTATCCAAACACAGCCTAAGTTTGATTTCAGTATGAAGGTCAAAGGTCATAGCTCATTTTCGATAATCTGGTTTCTGATCGATAACTTTAGTAATGTTTGACGGATTTTAATGAAATTTGATATGAAAGTACATGGTATCAAAACACAGCCTAAGTTCGATTTCTGAGTATGTAGGTCAAAGGTGAAAGGTCATAGCTCATTAAATATGCAAAAACACCTAATTATATATGTGAAAATGTGGTTAACTTCCTTGCCTAGTAATATAATAGTATAGTCTAAGGGAGGTAACTTGTTCTGACGTACATGTATATAGGCCATTTGTACCCTGCGGATGCTACGCTCTGCGTTGACTTTTAAAAATTTCATTTGTTTTTATAGACAGACATGTATATAGTGTTTGTTGCCATTACTGTATTCTTCAGTGCCATGTGTATGTTGAAACTCGGGCGTGTAGTTCAATATACATTATTCAGAAGTCTTGACAAGGAAATATCTTAATTATGACATCCCTTTTTCAGTCATTCATTCACATTTATCTTTTAGAAATAATTGAGCTTCTTAAGGAGCAAATTTTAAGCCTATCAAGGTGGTTTACTGATTATGTATTGCTTCATTTAAGGAGAGCTCTGAACAATGTTGTATTGTGTTTATTGAACAGGTTGTGACCGTAATATCAACTGGAACCGTCCCTCCTCTTGGTGTTTCGTAGTGATGTGCCGTACTCTCCAAGCTCTACGTGTACAAACGCATTGACCACCAATGTAGGCATGTGTCTGAGGGTTGCCTTTAATGCCATTGACATTGAGGAATCTGAAGATTGTGTCAATGATTCACTTGTCGTGAGTATCATCATCATCATTTTTGTTATTAATATTATCATTATTGTTGGTGTAATTATTGTAGTTATTTTTCTTCTTGTCTTCTAATTTCTTCTTCTAATTTCTTCTTCTTCCTCTTTGCGATAATTCCAAAACTGTTTGAAATATTGGTATGAAACTTCATGGGCTTATTCATTAGAAGGTGCCATATGTACGTGCCAAGTTTGATAGAGCACTAAAATAATCCATCCTTACTAAGGTTCATACAGATAAGACACAGTATACTGCTGCACAAAAAAAGGCACTTCATTTTGTTATACATGTAAATGAATGGAAATTAGGCACAACAAAGGTCATGTTTATTCATTTAGTTCAGTGTTTTAAGATACAGGAAATGTGATATGCTCTATTCTCAGATTGCTGATCCAAACAACGAAGCCATCAATTTCATTCTGTGTCAACGTGGTGGTGTCACTCTGCCGATCTTCAGTACAAGTAACATGTTAACACTGACCCTCACATCCGATTCTTCATTTGAAGGAGACGGTTATAGCGCCTCGCTAGCAGTATTGACTGCCCTAATGTCACCTGGGTAGAAGACATTGGCTCAGTAAGTCTTTATTTATAATCTTTTTATGTAGTCTTCAGCACAGCATACCAAGTTGTGTCCATGTTTGCATGTAACACCATTGGAAAACATATTTCTATATAATTGTCTTTGGACAATGAAACCTAAATCTTGAAGCCTAAGCCCACCACATACATGTACTATGCCATCTTCCGCAATCCGATTTTTTGAAGAGATGGCAATTATATTAGATACAGAAATTCAAACAAACATAATGATAAGAATACTAACAACTGGATTTCTAGTGCATTAAAGCCTTCTTGTCATATTAAAAGCTGAATTGGCTTCACACAGTAGACGATTGTACTACTGGTATGACGTCACTATGATTCTGAGGCAATTTAGCTATTCCTCCTCCTAGAAAGCTTGAAAATCACCTGACTATTCAAATCATCGATCATTAAGATTTACGATGTTTGAATGTTTATATCAAATGCTATTGCAAATTCTTTCAAAATCGGATTGTAGTCAATTCGATAGTGTGCGGTGGGTTTTATAGCTTAATATCCCCATAGGATGTACATGTAGGTGATTTATCTGATACTAGACTTTATACCCAATACCTGAGTACATGTTAAGTCATTAAGACAAACAAAATGGGGCTTTGCATGTCCCCTCTTTCAACATTCCTTATTATCAGAAAGCACTCTGAATATTTAGGTAAATGTTCATTAGCCATGAGGGGAATATCATATATTTGCCGATGATAAATCGAATAGGCCATTTTCGAAGTAACCAAATTTATTTCATACAAATTTATGCATATGTCTTTATGAACAACTGATACAAATTATTTCATTCACCTGTAACAATTGATTACTCAAAAGCCAGAATGCAAAATGCATATATTACATTTTGTTAGGTAGGGCAAGCCATAATGTTAGTTAAACCTAGCAGCAACTAATGTATGCAATTTGAATTCTGACTATTCAGATTAATTTATCTGTAACGGTTGAATGAAATAATTTGTATGAGGCGCTCAAGTCATATGCATAAATCTGGTTACATTACAAAAATGGATTATTTGATTCTATCATGGGCAAAATATATGATATACCCAACATTATTGCCATCAGTCATAGAAAGAGGATTTGAATAAATGTGTTCCAGATTGTTTTGTAGACATTTTTTCACCTTTAGTTTCTTCTGATATGCACAGTCAAACCTTTCTGAGCTGATCAACTATGATGTGATAATAGTGGGTTCTTGTATAGTGCTCATGTCTGTCGATTTGACACTCCTGACGCGATGTTATAATAGTGGGTTCTGTATAGCGCTTGTCTGTCAGACATGACACTCCTGGCCTCCACAATATGTACCTAGTAGTTGCATGTATACTTTGTCTATGTTTTTATGGATATTCTACCATTAATTGCTTTGCTACTTTTTTAATATCAGTGTTCAGTTAGCTGTGGAGCAGGAATTCAGTCGAGGAATGTGTATTGTATGAACTAAGGCGATGGAACGAGTTTGCTCAAGAGGAAAGCCACAGGACAAAGACCTTGTAGAGATGGTACCATGTGACCTGGGTGATT
>CP137679.1:1298264-1367364 GCA_037976565.1 Mesocentrotus franciscanus | reverse complement strand
AAATTCTTTCAAAATCGGATTGTAGTCAATTCGTATAGTGTGCGGTGGGTTTTATAGCTTAATATCCCCATAGGATGTACATGTAGGTGATTTATCTGATACTAGACTTTATACCCAATACCTGAGTACATGTTAAGTCATTAAGACAAACAAAATGGGGCTTTGCATGTCCCCTCTTTCAACATTCCTTATTATCAGAAAGCACTCTGAATATTTAGGTAAATGTTCATTAGCCATGAGAATATCATATATTTTGCCGATGATAAAATCGAATAGGCCATTTTCGTAAGTAACCAAATTTATTCTCATACAAATTTATGCATATGTCTTTATGAACAACTGATACAAATTATTTCATTCACCTGTAACAATTGATTGCATTTCAAAGCCAGAATGCAAAATGCATATATTACATTTTGTTAGGTAGGGCAAGCCATAATGTTAGTTAAACCTAGCAGCAACTAATGTATGCAATTTGAATTCTGACTATTCAGATTAATTTATCTGTAACGGTTGAATGAAATAATTTGTATGAGGCGCTCACGAAGTCATATGCATAAATCTGGTTACATTACAAAAATGGATTATTTGATTCTATCATGGGCAAAATATATGATATACCCAACATTATTGCCATCAGTCATAGAAAGAGGATTTGAATAAATGTGTTCCAGATTGTTTTGTAGACATTTTTTCACCTTTAGTTTCTTCTGATACGTACAGTCAAACCTTTCTGAGCTGATCAACTATGATGTGATAATAGTGGGTTCTTGTATAGTGCTCATGTCTGTCAGATTTGACACTCCTGACGCGATGTTATAATAGTGGGTTCTTGTATAGCGCTCATGTCTGTCAGACATGACACTCCTGGCGCTCCACAATATGTACCTAGTAGTTGCATGTATACTTTGTCTATGTTTTTATGGATATTCTACCATTAATTGTTTCCCCTGCTACTTTTTAATATCAGTGTTCAGTTAGCTGTGGAGCAGGAATTCAGTCGAGGAATGTGTATTGTATGAACCAAGGCGATGGAACGCAGTTTGCTCAAGAGGAAAGCTGTACAGGACAAAGACCTGCAGAGATGGTACCATGTGACCTGGGTGATTGTCCACAAGGTATGGTACATGGAGGAAGGGAAGGAGGGAGGAAGGAAGCAAGGAAGGGAGGAAGGGAGGAAGGGAGGAAGGGAGGAAGGGAGGGAGGGAGGAGGAGGAAGGGAGGAAGGAAGGGATGGAGGAGGGAAGGAAGGAAGGGAGGGAGGAGGGGAGGGAGGGAGGAAGGGATGGAGGAGGGGAGGAAGAGAGGAGGAGGGAGGAGGGAGGAAAAGAGGAAGGAAGGGATGGAGGAAGGGATGGAGGAAGAGAGAGGGAGGGAGGAGGGAAGAAGGAAGGGAGGGAGGAAAGGAGGAAGGAAAGGATGGAGGAAGGGATGGAGGGAGAGAGGGAGGGAGGAAGAGAGTGAGTGAGTGAGTGAAGGAGGGAGGTAGAAGCAATTGAGGAGGACAGGAGGATGGGAGGAAAGGAGGGAGAGAAAAAGGGAGAGAAAGAACAAATCCAGAATATACCAGTACATAGAGGCGAAGAAAGCAACCAAAGTGTTAAGATATCCATTGTTGAAATTTTGTTTCATGGTCATTTCAATTGATGATGATAATTATTAACTAAAGAAGAAATGTAAAGGTTACCAAGGAGTCAATTCCATGTACATGTAAGTCATGACCTTTATAGGGCTTGTTCAGATATGCCGTGGTACACCACCTCAAAAATAGGAGAAAAACAGT
This sequence comes from Mesocentrotus franciscanus, assembly GCA_037976565.1. NCBI lineage: Eukaryota > Metazoa > Echinodermata > Echinoidea > Camarodonta > Strongylocentrotidae > Mesocentrotus > Mesocentrotus franciscanus. The sequence goes on along the minus strand of CP137679.1, from coordinate 1,365,581 downwards.
TTTTTTAAAGAAGTTGTAATGATCATGGCAACTGCATGCATCAAAGGTCCAATGCATATTCACCTAGCTCTTATGAAATACAGAAATGTGAACCGTATTACACTTTACGTCATCTTCCAAAAAAACACTGTGGTTTATCATGTCTTTAATCTGAATGAAGCTTCAGTGGCAATACCGGACTATCATGTGACTTATCATAATATGTACTGAATAAAAACAAAACAAGTCTGTAACTTTCACATGTTATATACGATCATTGGGAAATGAAACAGATTATTATCCCCTCGCCGACGAAGTCGGGGGGATATAAACGCTGATGACCGTCCTTCCTTCCTTCTGTGCTTCCCTCCGTTCGTAACAAATTTCGTTCCGATCGATAACTTTAGTAATGTTTGACGGATTTCAATCAAATTTGATATGAAGGTACATGGTATCAAAACACAGCCTAAGTTTGATTTCCAGTATGTAGGTCAAAGGTCATAGCTCATTAAATATGCGAATTTGGTTTCTGATCAATAACTCTAGTAATGTTTGACGGATTTTAATCAAATTTGATATGAAGGTACATGGTATAAAAACACAGCCTAAGCTCAATTTCGGAGTATGAAGGTCAAAGGTCATAGCTCATTAAATATGCGAATCTGGTTTTCGATCGATAACTTTAGACATTTACAGTCTTGCCGTACATTGATGGTGTCTCCCAACAACTCAAGCGCCGCCTAGAGAGCCATGGCATTCGAACGGTTTTCAGATCAGATACCACCCTACGTCAACAACTTACACGCCCCAAGGATCCAATTCCTCCACATAGACGAGACGGCATTGTGTACAACATCCCTTGCAAGGGATGTAATAGATCTATATCGGTGAAACTGCCCGTCCGATAAAAGAAAGAATCACTGAGCACAAGAGGGACGTCAGGCTCCGCCGAACTGACAACTCAACCGTAGCGAACATGCTTGGGATAACCAGCATCAACCAGACTGGGACGGGGTTCAGTGCCTTTCCCAGGAACGGCATTGGTACACACGGAGGGTAAAAGAAGCTATCAATATCCGTCTCAATCCCAATAATTTCAACAGAGACAACGGGATCGATATCCCGAATTTTGGATGCGTCACGATACGCCGCCATGACACTCCCGTCCAGCCGGCCAGCACCGGTCGATTCCATTCAGCAGAGGGGCTGAGCCAGCGGCCCGTTGATTGGTTGAGCTCGCTATTGCTTCCGCCCAGCAGGCGAGCGAACCAGCGGCCTGCTGATTGGTCGAGCACCGTGTCGTCGACCATTAGGCCATTTGCATAATCAGCCGAACCAGCGGCCTACTGATTGGTCGAGCACCGTGTGCGTCGGCCAATAGGCCTTGTGCATTATTGTTTCCGATTATCGATCGAATTATAGACCGTCGCGCGGTCCTCCCGTAGAGTATAAAGCACCCTTGCTTACATTAGTTTTTATCACCTGAAAGTGTTGCAGCGGCGCACGAAACGTCGAGATCTTTTAGATTCCTTATTGACCACATTGCGAGACAAGCGAATATCACTAGCGATATTATTTTGAAACTTTAGTAATGTTTGACGGATTTTAATAAAATTTGATATGAAGGTACATGGTATCAAAACACAGCCTAAGTTCAATTTCCGTATGTAGGTCAAAGGTCATAGCTCATTTAATATGTGAATCTGGTTTCCGATCGATAACTTTAGTAATGTTTGACGGATTTTCATGAAATTTGATATGGAGGTACATGGTATCAAAACACAGCCTAAGTTCGATTTCAGAGTATGTAGATCAAAGGTCATAGCTCATTTAATATGCGAAAAAATACACATCTGGTTTTCGATCGATAACTTTAATGTTTGACGGATTTTAATCAAATTTGATATGAAGGTACATGGTATCCAAACACAGCCTAAGTTTGATTTCCGAGTATGAAGGTCAAAGGTCATAGCTCATTTTCGATAATCTGGTTTCTGATCGATAACTTTAGTAATGTTTGACGGATTTTAATGAAATTTGATATGAAAGTACATGGTATCAAAACACAGCCTAAGTTCGATTTCTGAGTATGTAGGTCAAAGGTGAAAGGTCATAGCTCATTAAATATGCAAAAACACCTAATTATATATGTGAAAATGTGGTTAACTTCCTTGCCTAGTAATATAATAGTATAGTCTAATGGAGGTAACTTGTTCTGACGTACATGTATATAGGCCATTTGTACCCTGCGAGGGATGCTACGCTCTGCGTTGACTTTTAAAAATTTCATTTTGTTTTTATAGACAGACATGTATATAGTGTTTGTTGCCATTACTGTATTCTTCAGTGCCATGTGTATGTTGAAACTCGGGCGTGTAGTTCAATATACATTATTCAGAAGTCTTGACAAGGAAATATCTTAATTATGACATCCCTTTTTTAGTCATTCATTCACATTTATCTTTTAGAAATAATTGAGCTTCTTAAGGAGCAAATTTTAAGCCTATCAAGGTGGTTTACTGATTATGTATTGCTTCATTTAAGGAGAGCTCTGAACAATGTTGTATTGTGTTTATTGAACAGGTTGTGACCGTAATATCAACTGGAACCGTCCCTCCCTCTTGGTGTTTCGTAGTGATGTGCCGTACTCTCCAAGCTCTACGTGTACAAACGCATTGACCACCAATGTAGGCATGTGTCTGAGGGTTGCCTTTAATGCCATTGACATTGAGGAATCTGAAGATTGTGTCAATGATTCACTTGTCGTGAGTATCATCATCATCATTTTTGTTATTAATATTATCATTATTGTTGGTGTAATTATTGTAGTTATTTTTCTTCTTGTCTTCTAATTTCTTCTTCTAATTTCTTCTTCTTCCTCTTTGCGATAATTCCAAAACTGTTTGAAATATTGGTATGAAACTTCATGGGCTTATTCATTAGAAGGTGCCATATGTACGTGCCAAGTTTGATAGAGCACTAAAATAATCCATCCTTACTAAGGTTCATACAGATAAGACACAGTATACTGCTGCACAAAAAAAGGCACTTCATTTTGTTATACATGTAAATGAATGGAAATTAGGCACAACAAAGGTCATAAGCTTATTCATTTAGTTCAGTGTTTTAAGATACAGGAAATGTGATATGCTCTATTCTCAGATTGCTGATCCAAACAACGAAGCCATCAATTTCATTCTGTGTCAACGTGGTGGTGTCACTCTGCCGATCTTCAGTACAAGTAACATGTTAACACTGACCCTCACATCCGATTCTTCATTTGAAGGAGACGGTTATAGCGCCCTCGCTAGCAGTATTGACTGCCCCAATGTCACCTGGGTCGCAGAAGACATTGGCTCAGTAAGTCTTTATTTATAATCTTTTTATGTAGTCTTCAGCACAGCATACCAAGTTGTGTCCATGTTTGCATGTAACACCATTGGAAAACATATTTCTATATAATTGTCTTTGGACAATGAAACCTAAATCTTGAAGCCTAAGCCCACCACATACATGTACTATGCCATCTTCCGCAATCCGATTTTTTGAAGAGATGGCAATTATATTAGATACAGAAATTCAAACAAACATAATGATAAGAATACTAACAACTGGATTTCTAGTGCATTAAAGCCTTCTTGTCATATTAAAAGCTGAATTGGCTTCACACAGTAGACGATTGTACTACTGGTATGACGTCACTATGATTCTGAGGCAATTTAGCTATTCCTCCTCCTAGAAAGCTTGAAAATCACCTGACTATTCAAATCATCGATCATTAAGATTTACGATGTTTGAATGTTTATATCAAATGCTATTGCAAATTCTTTCAAAATCGGATTGTAGTCAATTCGTATAGTGTGCGGTGGGTTTTATAGCTTAATATCCCCATAGGATGTACATGTAGGTGATTTATCTGATACTAGACTTTATACCCAATACCTGAGTACATGTTAAGTCATTAAGACAAACAAAATGGGGCTTTGCATGTCCCCTCTTTCAACATTCCTTATTATCAGAAAGCACTCTGAATATTTAGGTAAATGTTCATTAGCCATGAGGGAATATCATATATTTTGCCGATGATAAAATCGAATAGGCCATTTTCGTAAGTAACCAAATTTATTCTCATACAAATTTATGCATATGTCTTTATGAACAACTGATACAAATTATTTCATTCACCTGTAACAATTGATTGCATTTCAAAAGCCAGAATGCAAAATGCATATATTACATTTTGTTAGGTAGGGCAAGCCATAATGTTAGTTAAACCTAGCAGCAACTAATGTATGCAATTTGAATTCTGACTATTCAGATTAATTTATCTGTAACGGTTGAATGAAATAATTTGTATGCGACGAAGTCATATGCATAAATCTGGTTACATTACAAAAATGGATTATTTGATTCTATCATGGGCAAAATATATGATATACCCAACATTATTGCCATCAGTCATAGAAAGAGGATTTGAATAAATGTGTTCCAGATTGTTTTGTAGACATTTTTTCACCTTTAGTTTCTTCTGATACGTACAGTCAAACCTTTCTGAGCTGATCAACTATGATGTGATAATAGTGGGTTCTTGTATAGTGCTCATGTCTGTCAGATTTGACACTCCTGACGCGATGTTATAATAGTGGGTTCTTGTATAGCGCTCATGTCTGTCAGACATGACACTCCTGACGCTCCACAATATGTACCTAGTAGTTGCATGTATACTTTGTCTATGTTTTTATGGATATTCTACCATTAATTGTTTCCCCTGCTACTTTTTAATATCAGTGTTCAGTTAGCTGTGGAGCAGGAATTCAGTCGAGGAATGTGTATTGTATGAACCAAGGCGATGGAACGCAGTTTGCTCAAGAGGAAAGCTGTACAGGACAAAGACCTGCAGAGATGGTACCATGTGACCTGGGTGATTGTCCACAAGGTATGGTACATGGAGGAAGGGAAGGAGGGAGGAAGGAAGCAAGGAAGGGAGGAAGAGAGGGAGGGAGGAAGGGAGGAAGGGAGGAAGGGAGGAAGGGAGGGAGGGAGGAGGAAGGGAGGAAGGAAGGGATGGATTACAAGACCAAGACCTGCAGATATGATACCATGTGACCTGGGTGATTGTCCACAAGGTATGGTATACGGAGGGAGGATGGGAGGATGGGGGAGGATGGGGGAGGGAGGGAGGGAGGAAAGAATGGATGGAGGAAGAGAGTGAGTGAAGGAGGGAGGTAGAAGCAATTGAGGAGGACAGGAGGATTGGAGGGGAGGAGGGAGAGAAAGAGGGAGAGAAAGAAAAAATCCAGAATATACCAGTACATAGAGGCGAAGAAAGTGTTAAGATATCCATTGTTGAAATTTTGTTTCATGATCATTTCAATTGATGATGATAATTATTAACAAAGGAAGAAATGTAAAGGTTACCAAAGAGTACATGTACATGTAAGTCATGACCTTTATAGGGCTTGTTCAGATACGCAGTGGTACACCACCACCACCAACATTTTGTTTAAATAAGCAGTCATGAAGGTTTGATTGTATTTCTGTGTGCACTGTTCACTAAGAATGAGTACGGTACTTATAAAGATTTGATTGTATTTCTGTGTGCACTGTTTACTAAGAATGAGGAGTCATAAAGATTTGATTGTATTTCTGTGTGCACTGTTTACTAAGAATGAGGAGTCATAAAGATTTGATTGTATTTCTGTGTGCACTGTTTACTAAGATTGAGTAGTCATGAAGGTTTGATTGTATTTCTGTGTGCACTGATTATTAAGATTGAGTAGTCATGAAGGTTTGATAGTATTTCTGTGTGTACTGTTTGAGTAGTTTTTATTGTATTTATGTCTGCACTGATTACTGAGGATGAGTAGTCATAAAGGTTTGATTGTATTTCTGTGTTCACTGTTTAGTAAGAATGAGTAGTCATAAAGGTTTGATTATATTTCTGTGTGCACTGTTTAGTAAATATGAGTAGTCATGAATGTTTCATTGTATTCCTATGTAGATTGTAACTACACCATCAATGGAGCATCCATGATATCAGGAAACCTCTCAAGTCCTAACTACCCGAACTCATCACCCAGTGAACTGTCCTGTCCTATTACCTTCATCATACCTCAAGGATCTGTGCTGAACTTCAGGATCATTGAATTCAACCTCGATGCTACGTGCTCGGAGTATATTAAGGTAAGTTTCATTCTAATACCCCAGTCTCACCAACAAGACTGACTCCAGACCGACTCCAGACCGACAACAGATTGAACAAAAAAAGTTACATTACCCTGAATGGAAAAGAATCGATCAGTTTGAAATCGGTGTGGAGTTAGTTTGATGATGAGGCTTTAATACCGGTGAAGCCTATTTATTCCATGTTACATGTTCCCACATTTTTATGCTGACAATTGAAGCCATGTTCTGCCATAGTTTAGCCTTGCCATCATGCCTCTTTAAGTAACTGTAATATTTTACAAACGTGACACGTCAGTCTTGGGATAAGTGAATGACACTTGCATCTCCTAGATTAATTAGAAGAGCTAGCCTAATTCAGTTTGAATGCACTAACCTATTTAACCTATTGCTATAATGTAGTTGTCCTATGTTTGTATGTCAAACACAGTTAGGGCCAACATGTACTGTGTGGTTTTATTTGATCACTCTCTTTGGGACTCTCCTTACACGACTCTCCTTACAGGACTCTCCTTACAGGACTTCTAGTATGACCAGCTGTCAGTAATTATTCTATTGATACCTGTCGTGGCTACCATTCATAATTATACTATACCCCCTCCCCCATTTCGTCATTGACTTGCAGTGCTACATGAACTTCCTAATGAGCTTATCTTGTAATGGTTGTGCGCTCCTGCAACAATGATTCTTTGTCAATATCCTATGAGAAACAAGAGGAAGATACTCCAAATTATATCGATGGCCAGATTGAAACAATGAAAGGCCCTTCTCGAAACTTCCAGAAAATGATGGGCTTAACTTTAGAATACCCCACCAAAACATAGTGTATGTCCATTGGACGAGCCAACAAACCCTTTATTGTAATCCCATCCATTAGTATTTTAATGAGTTTTCACACTTGCCAATGAACACAACCAAAGAAAATTGGTGTAATTTTTTCTATGCTTCTTCATGCTCTTGCCCTTCACCCATCCAAATATCTGATTTTTAGTATGTTTACAAATATTTTCATATGTTTTTCAGTAAATGATCCACTCTTGAAATCACTTGAAAACGGTTTGATAAATCACTGTGATTACTGTCGGAAAGTATACACACACACACACACTCAACGTCGGCATGCACAGCACAGCCGCGCAAAATAGACCGGAAGCGATTTGGTCAGCAAACTGTCCCAGAATGCATTTGAAATTGGGCCTGAACGTAACACACAGGTACTTTTATTATATATTGGCGATAGCAAGAAAACTTCAAAAGCCTGGACACAAAAACATGTACATGTATAACACCAGCCTGAAACCTAACATTAAATCGATTCACAATCCTTGACCTAAATAAAGCCAGTAGTCGACCACTTCAGAGGTAGCACTTGTACAAATGACCCCAAATATCCACGGATCTTTTAACATGGAGATGTCTCAACTTGTGCATTTTAGAATAATCACTATCAAAGGGTTTCATGAATACCCTTTGTTTGCCCTCTTGAGAGAAATACTTCCAACTGTGTTCCATAGAATGTACCATTGATGCGTAAATGAATAATGAATACATGCTTTTCATGAACATGTATCCAGTATTTGTCTTCGTGAATTTTACTGTTTTTTTTTACAAATGACCGTATAATCTGCCCATGCGTAGATTGTAACTACAAACTGACTTATTGTATCTGGAGCAAACTCAACTACCTAATATTTCTGTCACTTTGTATTTTTAAAAACTACAGTTGACTGGTGCGGTAGCAGGAGAGACACTCCTCTGTAGCAACGATATAACTTTACCAACAAGTGCGACCTACACATCGGATTCTATGGTGTCTTTCCTCTATGTCACTGATAATGATGACAGCAACACAGCTTACTACTTTGCTGAATGGCAGTTTATCTCTATCCTCCCCTGAACAGGCTCAGACCTGGTAAGTCTTCTTTCATTATTCAGTCAAACCTGTCTTATTGGCAACCTTTGGTGGCCTTTATAGAGATAAAGAGATAAAGGCCACCTGAGATTAAGGCCACCTGTCTACCGTGACCATGCCATTTGTTTCTCTCAAGAATGAAATGTTTGACGTAGAAAGGCCACCTGTCTTCAATGGCCACTTTATCTGTCTCCTTTGAGTGACCTCAAAAGACAAGTTTGACTGTGCCTCTAAAATTACATGCAAAAGGGCACCTAGCTCATTCAAAAAATCCGAAAAAAGTCAGATCTTTGTATCAGTTCTGTTGCAGTACAATGGACGGAACATACACTGTCAGATCTTTGTATCAGTTCTGTTGCAGTACAATGGACGGAACATACACTGTCAGATCTTTGTATCAGTTCTGTTGCAGTACAATGGACGGAACATACACTGTCAGATCTTTGTATCAGTTCTGTTGCAGTACAATGGCCGGAACATACACTGTCAGATCTTTGTATCAGTTCTGTTGCAGTACAACGGCCGGAACATACACTGTCAGATCTTTGTATCAGTTCTGTTGCAGTACAATGGCCGGAACATACACTGTCAGATCTTTGTATCAGTTCTGTTGCAGTACAATGGCCGGAACATACACTGTCAGATCTTTGTATCAGTTCTGTTGCAGTACAATGGCGGAACATACACTGTCAGATCTTTGTATCAGTTCTGTTGCAGTACAATGGCCGGAACATACACTGTCAGATCTTTGTATCAGTTCTGTTGCAGTACAATGGCCGGAACATACCGACACAGTCCTGATTCTTCCCTTGTTTTGTATTCATTTTCTTCAACAAATTTTTACTGAAGTCCAGTTTAGAAGTAAATATCGGCCAACCTCAAGAGAATTTCCTGTCCTAATGTCAAAAGATGTGTTTCGATTTCATCACTTAAATTGAGATATTTCAATTAATTCACGAATTTCTACTGTATTTGTGCATGCCTGTATGTACGTCATGGAGTAAGCATTACTTGGGCTAAATTATCCAAACTTTAGGATGCAAGGCTGTTTGTTTTCTATCATGTGATCTACCTTACACATGTATATATACTCGTATCTCTTTAACAAACATGTGCATATGGGCACATGATGCTCTCAAACCATTTCAACACTATGGAAATAACTGCAGGGCTAATCTTACGCCGACTAGGACAGCCCTGTCTGAACATGTCTTACGTAGTGAAGTTAATAACAAGTGTTGTCCACATTACTGAACAGAAAGTTTACTGCCTTTCAATAAATGAATGAATGACATAGTTTTTGTGAATTTTAAAATATGGTCTTTTTGTCTTTAATTTGTGCTCAGTCGACCATGAACTAATGGATTCTGCTACTTTTATCACACCAGCTCTACTACCATTTTGAATTATTTATGTTTACTCATAATCTTCAAAAAAAAATTCCTTAAAATATGATGAGGTGTTGTGTTTAGTGAAGACCTGGGGAGTGTTTCACAAATACTAAGATCGACTTTAATTTGGACTTAACTATGGCAGGCCGTTCATGCCACTGTTTGCTCTCACCATTATGATATTCAGATAATATTTTTTCCTTCAATAATGAATAATAAAAAAAAATGTAAATTCTTTAGATTTGTGACCATGATTTGTACGTCCCTTGACTCTTGAGAGACCAATGCCAGTAAATGGTGAGAGCAAACAGTGAAGATTACAATATAAGCTGTAACTACATAAGCCCCACTTTTATAATGACACAAAATTTATACTGATATGCTTATTCTTGACATGAGATATGAATGAGAATGTTCTCATTTCTCTTACAGATGTTCACCAGGATGTGGGTTGGCTGAGAAGGAGAAGGAGAGACATTTCTTATGCTATTTATTGGAAATATAATGCACAAACAATAGTGGCTGATACATTCGTTTTTTTATCAACGACAAAAAATTCCCGGGAAAATTTTATAAATTGTTAATGACATTATTTGATGAATATTGTGTCCTCCGTGTACATGTATTTTATTGTATTTGGCATATATTACCTTCTAGCTCTAACTAGATATGATGTTTCCTTCTAATGTTTTACTACGGACAGGATATAAAGCAAAAATACTATTACTGGGAATACCATAAAAAGATGAAAAACATATTCATGATCCATATCCAGAACTATATATATATATATATCATCTCTGTATTAATTTGACTTTTTCTTCATACATCTTCGTAATATACTAAAAGGAAATAATTTCTAGACATAAATAACATTCTTAAACCTTGACATTTTTATATGTAGTGCTAAATGATTTTATTTCTCATATAATTAAAATGACCTTGTATCTTCTTATGACTGTCTCTTCTTTTTTATCATGTCTTTTAAAATAAATTATAGGTGTTGGGTATTTTAGCATAGGATTTTACCTCATTGTCACGTTTGCTTTATAATGGAAACAATTTATTATGTATTGTCCAAGTGTTCTTAACAGACTTAAAAACGAGAAGCATTTTCAAATGTGAAATATATCCTCAAATATGTGTATTTCACTCTAGATATCACACATATCATTAGTGCTACACATTATCACCTAACATTGGTTTATTGAAATCATTTTCTTAAAAGTGATGTCGGAATACCATTCAATGGTAATGGTGTGATGATTGACGTGATCTGTACGATTCTATCAATAATTGAATATCTCTATCATATCATTCTTTGGTCATCCATTCAACCTGATGACTTTAATTTTGTGATACATGTAGGTGTAACTCATCTGACCAATTTTTACATTTTTCATACTTTTATAGCATATTGTATTATAACGTGTTGACAATAAAGATTAATTAATATTTTATATCAAAAGTTTATGCAGTTGTATTGTTTACTTTAAAAGTGTGGTCACATGTGGCAGAGAGGGAGAGGGAGAGGAAGTTTTAGAGTTATATCGCAATCTTTCCCTATGCCAAGACTAAAAATGTAAACACCTAACACAAGCAACAACTTATAGTTCATTTTTAATGCCATGTTTATTTATTCAAAGTAACATGCCAAAGATGTCATATCACATGTTTATGTTTTAGTTTATACTGGTTAAGCGTGTCATCATTTTTGGATGATTCTACATGTACATGTACATTTAAATCATTCTTTGGTACAAATTAAAACCAGTAAATCATTACAAAAATATACACATTAAAATTGAAGTATTTACAGATATGAATTAAAATTGCACAATTTGAACATTACCTGAAATGGTTATAAATTTTATAAATTTTAAAATAATTTCATCTTTTTATTATGAAACTTACAAGTTACAAAACACTCTATGATGGTAATGTATTTGATAATGCTGTATGTGTATGCATTTGGATTGTCTCTTGAAAACATGAATACAAAACAAACAAATTTTTAAGATAGCAGGAGATGTCATGATGGATACATGATATCTATCTTATCGAATCTATGCAAACAATGTATCCGACTTGTTTTAATCATAGAGTTTAAAAAAATGAATGAATGAGCTTTGTTAAAACCAAACTACCTCACTATAAACTAGCATCTTACATTTTTTGTTCCCACAAAAATAATTTTGAATATTTTCATAATTTCTATTAATTGTAACATCTACAATTCCTTAGATGCCCATAAATATATCTCTTTAAAATTTTGTCTCTTTTACAATTTTTCCTCAATGAAAGACATGAACTCTCCTAAAGTACTGTCAAATCTCCTTTCCAATCTCCTAAGCTAAAAACAATAATATCCATATCAAACCACTCACATATACAAGATTTGAACGAGATATAAAATTACAAATGATGATCCGACACTGATGGAATAACCAGGTCAACAAGTCAACGCAAAGCGTAGTATCCCCTCGCAGGGTACAAATGGCCTATATATGTCAGAACAAGTTACCTCCATTAGACTATACTATTATATTACTGGAAGTTAAAGGTAATACAAAGTTTTGGTATGGGGTCATGAATTTGGTTCAAATGAACATAATTGGAAGCATATGCGATCCTACAATATTCAATGATCGTTGTCCCGGTTGAAATCGAGTCTAAAGTGATGAAATTGTGAACAATAAACTCTTTATGTTGTATAGCTTCCTCTCAAAGATTGATATTACTATATGTTACTATATGTTTCTTGACTAAAATCGACCGATTTTCTATTCCCGTTTGGAAATTATATATCAGAACTGCATATTCCAAGATTTTCATGGTCGCAGCTACCATTGTATGGCCGTAGGCGCTATTTGAAATTTATCGGGAGCACCAATGAATTTGATATTTTAATTTCTCGAAATCCTTAGCATTTTAGAGCCCAATATTTTCAAAGTTGCTTATTCTAACACTAGGTTTCACAATGGTAATGCAAATTTTAAATTCCATAATCCAATCCTGTTGAAATATTACCAAAACTTTGTATTACCTTTAATGTACATTATCTGAGTTATTAACTAGGGGTAATCTATACAGACTACAGTGACTTGACAGAGAATTACCCATACCATATCAGCACTGGTGACCTTTTTATGGTATGGTCTCCATAACTGTAATCTTTACAAAGTTATTATTTAAAAGAATCTATATGTTGAGAAAGCAGTAGCTCCCAAAGATGACCTAGTTGTGAAAACTTATAAAGTAGGTGTGCGTATGCTTGACCTTATAGTGTGCAATACAAATACAGAATATATGGCTTCAATCAAAGCTATAGGACCAAAGAAAGAATTGAAGATGGACAAGCATTCACCTTTTTGACCCATGTTCAATTATTTATGAAAAATACAAAATAAAATAAAAATAGAAAACCTGAACTTGAATTCTAAGGTTACCTTAGATTTAAAAAAAAAGAAGATTTACTGCACATAAGTTTTACAGAGATAACATTAAATATGAAGAAAATAGTTTCAATTTCAATTAAGAGGCAAACATCTACATAATAATGTGATAGTATCTATGATACGCACTTGATTATCATGTTGTGACAGACACATTTTAATGGTTTAAATAGGAATGTCTCTATCTTTGGCTCCCTGTCATTATTTTGTCCCCTCTCTCTTTTTTATCTTTTTACTGGCGTTGATGTCGGGTTTAGACACAGAATGTTAAAATATCTTTATTTCAAATGATTTTATTGCATAATATAATTGTATACAGATCAAGATGATTTCCATGAAACCATCTCAAAACCAATAAAAGTAGAGAGCAACAGATATGAGAACCACACAAATCATCCAGCTATTAAAAAAGCTGCTACTTGTATCCTGTAATTTTCTGGTTTGCAGAGGTTTATTGATCCTATCCCAGATGTTAACGATAGCATCGCGAGCACCACTCCATTGACCCGGTCCAACCAGACGATACTGATAGGGTGTGTATGGACCACAAACACACTTCACAGCTAGGATAGGATCAGAGAGTAACATCTTCCAGAAATCTGGCTTTACCCCAAACTCTATAGCAACATCATCCATGTACTTAACAAAATCTACTTGGATGGTATGCCGTTGAGAGGAGACATAGCGCTTGGCCATGGCTTCTTGTTTACTCATCATGTCAGCTTTCATTTGATCTGCTGTAGGTAGCTTTGTAAGACCTTGGAACACTCTTGTAGCCCATCTGGCTTGGAGCTCTGATATAGGATTAATGGCACCTAAAGGTTGGATGTACCCTAAGAAAGCAATGGTTGGATGTTGAAGGTTTGTTGGGAAGACATATTTGTAAAGTGGTAGCTTGTTCTGCTCTACTTTAATCACTGAATCTTCAAGAAAAGGGAATTGAAAGATATACCCAGTTCCAAGGATGACAACATCTAGATCCTCAGTGGTTCCATCTTGGAAAACAACACCAGTCGATGTGAAGTGCTTCACGTCGGTTTGATAATTATTGATCCATTCATGATGCAGTTGGGCAGAAAGTCGTTGACTGTCGGATGTTGGGCTAATGGTGAGTGGTAAGGTTGGATTCCTAGGAACTTGTGATCGACTCGTTTTCTACATAAAGAAAAATAGTGTTGTTTTGAGTAAAATATCGTTCTTGTTTACACTAACATAAAAAATAAATATAATTTAATTAAAAGCACAAACCATATGAAAGATATATAATAATAATAATAATAATAATAATCTTTTATAGTCCACTCCAAATTTTTATTAAACGGAAAATGGAAATTCTTTGTGCCCAATTGATCGTGAGCCCGGCAGCCACTGAGCAGCGCCAGATCGACATTGCTCTATCCCTTTATTGTTGAGCGCCAAACAAGGTAGCAGCGACTCCCATCTTTTAACGTCTTTTGGTATGGCGGCCGGGTTCGAACCCACGACCTCCCGGTTGTGAGGCGGACGCTCTACTGACTGAGCCAACACACCGGTGATTATATAGATTACAAGGATGAGTTAAAATGTAGCATTTAATACATTTATTTAGACATGTAAAGTGGGGGAGGGGAGGAGAGGAGGAGTCAGTTTGGCCCTCTCCTTTATGAATACCTTACTACTTATTTGAACCTTTCAGTTACTGCATTAAAAAGTTCTTCATATTTTTCTTATTCTAACCATTCATAAGATCTCATCTTTTACAAATCAAGATGTCTTGTGAGAGTTGGTCTATACAGTCAATTCCCAGTCTTCACCTACAAATTGACTTTGACAGTCCCGTTTGAAATGGACTCATGACGGTGACATTCAAGTTGGTCCCCAGACATTACATATGTATCTGATCGAGACCTGCCTGTAAAACCACAATTACATCCTTTACATTTGACCTCTCACTAAAAATAGAACATGTCCACCCTTGTCTGATGATACATAATAAAGACATATGGTTTAGTTAGTTTAATACTCACTGCAAAGAACCCTTCATTCCTATATGTTTGATGTAATCTGGAAGAATGTCAAACATTCTGCGAATAGCAAAGATATCCACAGGCATTGCTCCATCTGCCAAACGATGGATGATCCATGTTCCCCGCCGTGTACTCAGGTAGACCTAATCAAAGCAAGTACAGATATTTGAAATAAACTTAGCTTTAGGAAAATAATACATGAAAAAGAAATCTCTTGAAGTGACCTCATAAAGTCTTGTAGCTTATAATCTATCGAGGCTAAAGACCCAGCAGTATCACATTCACCAGGTTCTAACTCAACAAGTTCATGATGGGCTGTTTGTAATCATTTTGGGGGGTAAGTGTAGTCGACCAGACCTTTAACCTTTGATGCTATGACACTAATACTAATACTAATATTAATGTGAGATGCATATTTGCTCTATAGCACTATCAGATTGTCCAGTTTTCATTAGTTGTTCCTAAAGACCTTCAGTATCAACTACTCATGACTGCAAAATACCTGACCTTTAACCTTTCCTGTTACCCTAGAAACAAACTGACATCTCCAGTTTCAAACTCTGCTTTCATGAGCTGTTTTTCATGACCTCAACTACTCATGAGTGGGAGGCCCTGACCTTTAACCTTGATCTTATGACCCTAATAAAGGACTGACCTGGGATGCACACATACTGAGCTCCACAGCAGTATGACAGCCAGTATTACCTAACTCCAATTATCATGATGCATTTCTTTTCATGACTTTTTGGTTTACTCAATTCATTAATAAGGACTTGACCTTTAACCTCTGACCTAAGACTGACCTGGGATGCACACCTGCTGAGCTCCACAGCAGCATCACAGCCAGAATTTCCCACTCCAATGATCATGATGCGTTTCTTCTCAAATCCTTTAGGTGTCAAGTAATCATGCGTATGGAGGATTTGACCTTTGAACTCTTTCAGTCCTAAACATGTAGAGAAAGCAACAAAACAGACAGAGCGGCATCACATGCATGCACCTACATTTACTTTATTGATGGGATCACACTGAGAGGTAAAGAAACAACTGGGTCATTCCATGTCAAATCACCCAATGGTTTTAACCCGACCATTTTTTATTTTGATGAAATTTAGTGTACTTGTTGAGTGTGATCTCACAGCACCAAATCTCAAATTTTAGGTCAATCGGGTGAGGGTTTGGGAGATACGGCCCACCAAATTTTGAGATTTTTGCAAAAATGGGGTGGCGGGCCTACCTTGAACCCTTGTATCTCGGGAACTAATGGGTCAATCTTCACAAAATTGGTATTGTTGGAAAGGGTATTCAATAAGGATTCCAAATCTGCCATCATTTTGAAGATTGATACATGTTGGGGTACCTTGACCTTTTGACCTAAGATTTGACCTTGAAATTGACCTTGTGGATCACGTGACCTTGACAACATTTTTCATGAAATGTAATCTCTGACATGTTCACTAAAACATATAAAAGTTTCAGAGATATAATATTTTTTGTTTAGGAGCAATAAGGATTGAAAGTATCCATACTCACAAATATTCACAATAAACCCTATTATAATGTATACAATACATGCAGTATGCACTGTACAACATACATCTTCCACATGCTTTTTGTTCTAGTCATATCCATCCTAAATGTAAGCAGTACTTAAATAGAAATATAATGAGAAGTTCATATAGGCCTAAAGGGTTAACAGGATGTATGGCTTCAGGCCTCTGAGTCGGTTCTAGGACAATTACCCCTGTGCAATCACCCCTGGAAAATTAACCCCAGGAAATGTCCCCCCTGAGGACAATTACCCCCACAAAAATTACCCCAAGGACTATCACACCCAGAGGACAATTACCCCAGAAAATTACCTCCTAGGACAAGCTGTCCCCCCGAGGACAATTACCCCTGGAAAATTACCCCTAGGACAATTACCCCCTGGAAAATTACCCTCAAGAATAATTACCCCGAAAAAAAAATCTGCTTTGATGAAAACCAACTTATCAAACTGGACTTCCCCTTTAACGAATAGGGGAATTTTCAGGGGTAATAATCCTAGAACCGACTCAGAGGCCTGAAGCCATACATCCTGTTAACCCTTTAGGCCTATATGAACTTCTCATTATATTTCTATTTAAGTGCTGCTGACATTTAGGATGGATATGACTAGAACAAAAAGCATGTGGAAGATGTATGTTGTACAGTGCATATTGCATGTATTGTATACATTATAATAGGGTTTATTGTGAATATCTGTGAGTATGGATGCTTTCAATCCTTATTGCTCCTAAACAAAAATATTATATCTCTGAAACTTTTATATGTTTTAGTGAACATGTCAGAGATTACATTTCATGAAAAATGTTGTCAAGGTCACGTGATCCACAAGGTCAATTTCAAGGTCAAATCTTAGGTCAAAAGATCAAGGTACCCCAACATGTATCAATCTTCAAAATGATGGCAGATTTGGAATCCTTATTGAATACCCTTTCCAACAATACCAATTTTGTGAAGATTGACCCATTAGTTCCCGAGATACAAGGGTTCAAAGGTAGGCCCGCCACCCCCATTTTTGCAAAAATCTCAAAATTTGGTGGGCCGTATCTCCCAAACCCCTCACCCGATTGACCTAAAATTTGAGATTTGGTGCTGTGAGATCACACTCAACAAGTACACTAAGTTTCATCAAAATAAAAAATGGTCGGGTTAAGATTTTCAGATTTTTTGGGTGATTTGACATGGAATGACCCAACTGTGCTATGTAGCTTTGTACTATATAGAATACCAACAGAATACCTACTGGCATTTATAACTGTACATACACTGTAGGCTGCTCAGTTAAAATTTGCCTCAAATATCTCTCTTTCTTATGCTTTTGTTTTGTTTTTAAATTTAGTTATAATAATCTTCTACAAACTGTGTTGTACTATGCAATGTAACACTGATAGAAGCATGTACTTTCTGGACAATATGCCTTGCACAAAGAACATTTAACAGTCCATAACAGCATTAACAAAAAGTGTACCGGTATAATATCTTTCATTGCACAGAATTAACTACATAATATATTTGTATTAAACATCATCCTGACTTCATTCTTGAGAGTAAAATACTTGTCATACCCTTACCTTCAAACTCTGGGATGTATGGTGTGCAGTGATGTCCTGTGCACACAAGAACAGCATCATAGATCTCAGTCACTGGCTTGCCAGTATCTTGATGAGTTGTTGTAACTTTCCATTTTCCTGATTCCTTGTAGTCATCTGCAAAGACAGCGGAGTCCACTTTAGTGTTTAAGCGGATGTACTTCCAAAGATCAAAGTGGTCACAGAAAAGATGGTAGTACTTCAATACAAGCCTGTTGTGCATGAAGTTTGGAAAGTCTTCTGGAATGGGGAAGTCACTGGAAATGAAGATACAGAGAGTAAAGACAGTTTACAAAAAAACTAGACTGAAACCCCATTTTGTTTCTAAATAGCAAGTTCAAAAAGAGCTCCTGCTTTTTCACTGTCCTGCCATATATTCATTTGCAATGAATTCCACCATGGTACAGGTACATTAAAGGTACTATGTCCCATTTGCAGGCCAAAAAATGAAAAGGTTAAATTCCCACGGCATTTGAAAGACAATACTAATTTAGAACTTCCCTAAAAAAGAGGGGGCTTGAAAATGTCTTTAAGTGGGAAAATAAGGACTATTAGTTGTTGAATCGACTTAGGAGCTATAGAGCCAGTAAGTAATAGTCTGATTTTTCAGACCATTGTACCAAATGGCCGTACGCTTTATTCAGTCAACCAGTTTAATTTTGGCCATTACAAGAAGTGGGTTATTGATGTAGACAAATGCTCATGTACCCTTTACAGCTCATTTTATGTATGTTATTACCAAAGATGAAAAAAGCCAGTCAGTCACTCACTAGTGTATGACAGTGAAGTCTAGCAAGTAAATGGGTTTCCTTGCATAATTTGAATATTAGGACACTGCTAACGTTTAAATTTCACAGATAAGACACACATGACATATTCATAATTCCTGCAAAGTTCTACAGAATTTGATGTTGGCTGCAAAATGGACAGAGTATCTTTAAGGCCTTGTTCAGACATAAAACGGTAAACCACAGTACATGTAGGTTGTTTTTAATGATCACGTAAGTGTAATATGCTTTAAAATTCTGTCTTCGGTATGCCTTCCACCCCATTGTGAGGAAGTTAATACCCCCCAAAAAGGGGGGCACATGGACCCTTTGGAAACTTTGTGGTCCGTTAGTATACCTTCCTTTACATTTCTGGCAAATTTAATGCAAATGACATGCAAATTTAATGCAAATGACATGCATTTCGAATAAATAATAGGGATTTAACTTGATTCTAATAGGCATTCTGAGGGCTACTTGTATATGAGATTCTGAGGCCTAAATCTTGTTATAGTGTTATATTCTACTAGACATCACACGGTCGCATCCTTAAACAGTGTCCCAAAGGAAAAAAAAAAAAAACACAAATTAGCACATGGACCCATGGTTTTTTTTCTTTGTATACATGGGCTTCTGATGGTTCAAAGTAACTGCATGGCAGTGCATGGCAGTGCATGGCAGTGCATGGCAGTGCATGCTAGTTTGGTGAAAATGACATAACTTTACTTGAACTAGTGTCATCCTTAGCCTTAATCACCAAAGAGTTCTACTTGTACCTGGGGCCTCAATAAAGATTTGTATCTAGTTAATCAGTAATTTCTTTCAAATTACCAAGGTTCAATTATGTGCAAACACACACCAAATATTGTTTAATTCTTTGCCATTCAGTTTAGTGCGCTTTGCAGGAAATGTGCTGCTTGAAAATAAATTGGGGTTAAAGATCAAACTGGCTGGTAGATGGTAAGAATACATTAATTGGGGTTAAAGATCAAACTGGCTGGTAGATGGTAAGAATACATTGTATACATGCACATTGATATATATTATTCCATAATTTACAATGAACTTTCAAACTAATAACTTTATATTGTTTATTCTACAACATTGATGGTTCATAGGTGCTTGGATGTATAATATTTAGAATACAAAAATCATTTTAAACTTTCAGTTGGGGCAAAAACCATGAGATAATTTGTAATGACAATGCCACTTGTTAATGTAAGAAGCACCCCTTCCCATAATGTTAGAATGCTGAACTCCAAACCTAATGACTACCGGTATCATTCTGAATATCTTGTCACATGAGATTAACAGTACAAAGGACACAGTACATTGATGCCAAGAAACAACAATCTAATCTAAGATCTAGATAGGCAGATCTATAAGTGTTAATTGTGTGTGCAGTCAAGTTTTTAGTTGTTAGAATTTGTACAGTGCTTTCTTTTAAGTGAATTATCCCCATGGAACACTTCAATTTGATCACAGACTTCATTGATATCATAAACCACTCTGTCACAAAGTATGGTCTCACACTGCCCTGCATTGAGGTACCCTCATGAACACTAAGTCATACTTTCATCATGGTCTCTTAATGAAGTTAATGGCATGCTAAATTGTGTGCCATGGCGTAAACCATTGTGCATTGTTGACATGCATGGAGCCTTAAATACCAATATGCTTGAAGCAATGGTCATGGTCGATATTGGTAACTTTTTTGTGCATTGGACAATTTTCAATCCTTATGAAATTTTTGCCATATATCCACAAATTACTGTTATTGCATACATGTACGAATTTCATTCTTTTGAGTTTTGACAAAAACATTTCACTCAGTGCTTTTTATCGTGGTCAACCTGCTGTCAATACATATATAGAACAATTTTGACTTACTTTGTGACTGCATATTTACCAAATTCAGGAATTAACAGCGTCTAAATACAAATATATCAAACACTAGGTACTTAACTTGGTTTTCCTAATTTCTTTCATCATAAAATTTTTGCACCATTATTATTAAATAATTTGGTTTTACTTCTGTTTCAATCAAATAGACACCATTTCAGGTGTCTCGTAACCACTTGCACATAGGGCCTAGCTACATGTATGACAGACCCACCTAAAGCACATGACCTCTTTGCTTGTGTTGATAACCGTTGACTCAAAGACACACCCTTGATCCTCCCGCTCCTCGCGGTAGTACCATAGTCCTCCGATGTTATCTGCTTTGTCAATGCACACTGGTTCCAGACCTTCATCTAGACAGCATTTAATGGCAGCCAGTCCACTAGCTCCAGCACCGATGATTGCAACTTTTTTACCCATCGTGACTGATCAATGATCTGTTTGGGATATAAAGTTCAAATCTTGTCAATCATGTAATTTTTGTTTAAATCTCATACTAAAGTCATATTCAAATCATAATGTCCATATGAAATTGATTTGTAGTTTTATTTTTACAGGGTACTATTGTCATTTACAAAATTGCTTCCTACAGTGTACATTGGCCCTGTTAGCCTAGACAATAAAATGATTAAAGACTGAAATTATCGGAAAATTAATTGCCAAGTTCTATATATATATATACATGTATCGAATAACCATTTAAAGTAAACTAAGTATAATCTATCTATAATGATGGCAGATTCAAAGACTTTTGCTGAAAATTACAAAAATTAAACCAAAACCAAAACCAAAAGACAAACAAGAATTGAAGAAGAAAAAACTTCAAACTAAAACTAACATCATTATAAAGAAATAAAAATAGTGATGTGGAGGGGGAAAAATATTTAATTACACAAGTAGCAACATATTTCAGGATTTGATCATATACATGACATGTATATATCAACGTTTGTCGTTAATATGTATCAGCTATTATTAAAATTGGATTATTCAGTGACAATTTTAACTCGCATAATGAGCAACGATTTCTTTGATTCACACTAAGACTGTCCCAATGTTTACACTGTGAAGGTCTAGAAGAAAATATAATACATTTTGTTAATGGAACTTCTAATTTCCTGGGCAAAGCAACGAGTGCACCATTCACTCTGAATGACAAACATAGTCATAAAAATGTCTTTACTTTACTGGTTATTTACTTGTTATGGACCCATTAAAGAATTTACAATGACACTAACTTCTTTAAATGAACTTTCTCAAAAGGAATCTACAAAATAATACAAACGCTCATACTCCAATATAGTGACCTATCATACTACACAGTATGACCAATCACACTGCAAGATATAGTATGAACAATCAAACTGCAACATATAATATAGATATATCGACTGCTACGAGAGGCCTGGCTGTTTTTATAGGCTCAAGGGGACGTTGCATCCTGCCATGACCCGGAGGCGCGCCTAGGTGGGCCCGAGAGCCAGTGTAGAAACAGCCAGGCCTCGAATATTTAAGCAGTCGATATATCTTTTATATACCGAATTGACACAAAAATCTACCAAGAATTCTTGCCTTATCCTTTTCTTGAGTAAAGATTGGTTAAAACATCACCGAAAATTTGAGACCATGTCCGTTAATCTTCGCTGGAAAAATGACTGAAAGTTTCAATCATTTGGGAATCATGCACAGACAAAAAGCACTGATAGTGTCCGTGCTCACACAAAGACAATTTTAACATGTAAACCAATGGGGATCGCAGTACGAGGGCACTTTTCAAAAGACTATTGACTGGTAGGCAGGGCATGGCTAAAATAACGACTCCAATTTCGACCAATCAGATGGCTAGATTTCTAAAGTGGGTTATATAATATGAATTATATACCTCTCTTTAGTATGTTGAATAAATCTAGTAATCTGATTGGTCGAAATTTCCAATTGGAGTCGTGATTTTAGCCATGCCCGCCTAACGGTCAAAATTTCATGAGAAAGATGCCCTTTGCCCTGGGTAACAGGCCGAATAGTTAAATCTTGCTGAGATCCCCATTGGTTTACGACTTTACCGTACGTGTTAAATGTTTCTTTGTGCGACGTGCGGGCGTGCAACATATACAGTGTAGTATAGTATGAACTATCATACTACAACATAGTATGAACTATTATACTCTACATACTATACATAGTATGAATGATCACACTACAACACGTCGCCCGGCTGGCAGAAGGGCGTTAGCGCGCGAGCGACTCGAAAACTACTTTTCGAATTATTCACATTTAAAGATTTGTTTTATATTTAAACTGCTTTGCATCCCGAAAATTTGATTAAAACTTAAAAGACTAATAGAAATGTTATAGTAGAACACGGCCACAAATTTTTTTCGGAAATAAGTCGGTTTCATAAAAGTTTGAGGTGATTTAGTGCTAACGCCCTTCTGCTTAGCGCTTCATTTTTACCTGAAATTCGAGCTAACGCCCTTCTGCCACCCAGGCGACGATATAGTATGAATTATACAGACATTATTCAGTGGATCAAGATCCAAGTGCTGCTTTATTAGTTTTACTACAATATAGAAAATCGATCTACTACTGACACTGTGAGTGTGACTGTCAACAAAACTCAAAAGATAACAACACGGGCCCATATTAATATGATTGATAGAGGGTTTCTTGTATAATTGTATGATGTTGAAGGTCCCCAGACTTAAATAATCATAACATACATTGATATACTTCTGTAACAACTAACAAACCAAATTACACACACATAGCGCTAAAATCCTCACACCTGACAATTCTGGGGACCCCGTATATGAATTACCCCGACTTTATCATGTACCACTCGATCACCCAGGCCACGTCACTCATTTATGTAAAGTTATATCCTCACACACCAACGCAACGCCTTTCAGCCAGGACTGACTGCGCCTACGACCAGTGAGTATTTATACGTACCGGTATATTCTCATGCGAACTTTCGAAGGAGCAAGATCGCTGGCCGAAAACAGCCTGAAAATTTTACTTGATAAAAGCGATAGAGATCCAATTGGCATTATATGGAAAAAAGATCATTCTACCACGTAGAAAACAGCGTGTATACAAAAACGGACACAGCCCCACATGTACACGAATGGTTCCGGGGATCCTTCTATTTTTCTGTCATCGATAACATTGAACGTACGTACTTGCCATGCAAAATGATGCCAGTGGAGAGGCATTATGACTAGAGTACCAGGGTAACAAAGGTTAATTTTTAGGGGCTGGCCTAGCTGGTGAGCCAAAATGTTCTGTTTGCCAAATTAAAGGAAAAACAAATACTAAGCAATACTTGCTATTGATATAAATCCGTTATCAGGTTTTTTAAAGCCCAAGTCCACTCCAAAAATAACTTACTTTCAATAGAAGCAGAAAAATCAGACAAACCAATCAAACAAAGTTTGAGCAAAATCGGATAACTGATAAGAAAGTTATGAATTTTTGAAAAAGTATGTAAAACTATGGAACAATGGAAATCTACACAAATTGCCAATTTGATTATCAGTTTGTGACGTCATGTCCTCACTATTTATCATATGGTTCATGATAGTTTAATCCCATTAATTTCCTTTTAACCCCTAAAACTTGATTTCCCCACTTTGCCCAGGTTATATGATTTGTATCATATTGCGTGCATGACATTTCACAAAAAATTTCATGAACTTGAATTGATACTATTTATTGTATATTCATAATTATTGATTTTTATATAAATAGTTTATCAAAATTCACATTTTTCATGATTTAACTGGAAAAAATTACTCTATATTAGTGCATCCACACAATAAACATATTACCAGGAAGATGATGTTCTCATCTTCCTGATATTACTATCAATTTATTAAACTTGGATGCTGGTGTGAAGAAATAAGATTCTTAGGGGGAAAATAGGAAATTTATATTATCAATATAAAGAAAATAATTAGTGGATAGTGAGGACCATACGTCACAGACTCATGAGTGAGTTGCCAATTTGTGTAGTGATTTTCAAAGTTTTTCATGTCATTAAAAATTCATAACTTTCTTATTATCCGATTTTGCTCAAACTTTTTTCGATTGGTTTGTCTGATTTTTCTGGTTCTATTGAAAGTCAATTATTTTTGGAGTGGACTTGGGCCTTAAATGTTCCTGCCCTCCCCATCTCATCAACCACGAAAAGAACTTTGCAGTCTAGAGCACTTTTTATCACGAGTCGAGTACGAGTCTGGGCTTACTTGCAGGGGCGGCGGAGCGTCTTCCAAGTAGGGGGGCACCGGGGCAGTGCAACAAAAAGGGCACTTAATTTCTGGGGGGAAAAGGACACCTACAAAGGAAAACTTCAAAGCGAAAATATACAATTTATCAGACATTGGTAGGCACTTATACCCCTACATTGTGATTAGATTATCAGGGATGATTTAATTGGTTGTTTCTCTCTTTGCATGCATCCAAGATACAAGTTTTGCAGTCGGGTGTGATGGTCTGAATACTTATTTGCGAGCGAGAAAAATTTTAAGATTTGTGAGGTCGCAATGCGAAAAATTACATCTTATAAAGAGGAAAAAAGCAATCCTATTATCATGAAAGACTAAAAAGATCTTTAATAAGAACCAAAATTATATGAACTTAAAATGCGAGCGAGCGAGCTTTGGGTGAAATTGAAGAAAACGTCGGTCTAAGTCGCTTTAAATTAGGAGCACATGTTATGGTGAAAGGAAAAGGGGGCCATATCCAAACTTAAAAAGACACTTATTAGAAAAAGAAAAGGAGCACGTGTCAAAGTAAAAATCGAAATTATCAAAGGTAAAAATTGGGCACTGCTCGCACCTGATACAGGGCAATCACCAGAAATGAAAAAGGGTACTTATGAGAACGGAAAAGGGGCACTTTTTACAAAGTAAAAGGGGCAATTATCGGAAGGAAAATGGCACTTATCAGAGATGAAAAGGGGCACTTATTACAAAGTAAAAGAGGGAACCTCTCAAGGTTAATATGGGCACTCACCGGAGATGAAAAGAGGCACTTAAAACTGTCAAAATAAAAGGGACACCTCTCAGATTTGAAAAGAGGCAATTATAAGAGGTGAAGGGGCACTTATCAGAGGTGGTAAGGGGCATTTCTTGATTCTGAATAGGGCCGGCACTCACCTGAGATGAATAGAGGCACTTATTACAAAGGAAAATGGGCACTTTTCGAAAGCCTGAAAAAGGCCCCCTATGAGGTTTTAATGGAGGCATGTATCAGACGTGTGAGAAGGTGCATTTATGAGAAAGAAGGGCCCTTATTAGAAAGACAAGGGGGCACGTGTATAACATAAAAGAGGGCACTTATGAGAGGTGAGAAGGGGCGCTCATCAAAGATGAAAAGGGGCACTTATCAGAAGGGGAAGAGGCACTTATTACAAAGGAAAAGGGCACTTGTTATAGTAAAAAGGGGTACCTCTCAGATTTAAATAGGAGCAATTATAATTGTTGAAGGGGGCACTTATCAGAGGTGGTAAGAGGCACTTATAAGAATGTGGAACGGGCACCTATTAGAAATAAAAAGGGGCACTTATTTGATGTAAAAAAGGGCACTTTAGGGGTACTTGAAAAATTGGAGGGGGATGTGCCCCCCTGCTCCCGGCTCCGCCGCCTCTGCCTTACTGTCATAATGTGGGCATGCCCCGAATTCATGTGCTTATATGATAAGGGTATAGAATCATGCACTAATAGGCAAATTGCATAGGTTTTGTTGCCAAGCAATATATAGACCGGTTTAGTAACATATTCAAAATTATGGATGTTTATTTCTTGGGGACCTAGTTAGTGACGAGTTATTCCTTTTAGTCTGTTATTCATGAATGAACTACAATACTTGGAATCCAGTCTGCATACGTTACATATTGCTATGTCGGGCAAACCTCGGGCAAGCTTTCAGGTTGTCATGAACAACCTTTTTTTTAAAGTATCCAGTCTATATTTAGGCAGTTATCATAGATTAGATGACCATGGACCCGTTCCTCGAAACCGTCATAAAAGTCTAACTTCTTGACTATATCCCATTGAAACGTGTGTTGTAGAATTAACACGCGTTTCAATGGGATAGTCAAGAAGTTAGACTTATGACGGTTTCGAGAAACGGGCCCCAGAATTCCTTAACGAGGTTGTGATCTTTTGTCTGTTGAGAGAGTTGAAACACCCAGAGTTCTGTAACAAGGTGTGTGTTCTACTGTTTGGTGAGAAGGCCAGGGAGAGTCACATTTTCATATATAGTAGAGTGGACTAGATTCGAGGGCAGAAAATTAGGAGATGAAATATAGATTTTGTGTGAGCAGGTCGTGTGCTGGTTGGAGTGAGACATAGGAGGCACAGACTTTGACTATAGATGTGTATAAAGCTGCAATACATTTCAGGCATAATATATAATGATTACGTACAATGCGCAACGAAGTTCCAGGCACCACAGGCCAGGATATTTATAAACATTCACCATCCTTCACTTGCAAGATTATTCTGTACATTTGAACTGTAAGTGGTTTTCCATTTTGCTCTGTTAATTAGGTTTATTTTTCAAAAGCATAAAGAGAGATGCTGAAATGTATACCATATATAATTTTTAATGTGTATTGTGAAAGCAAGAACATAAAGAAGAATTGCAAAAAATACATGTAATTTTGCATTTGTTCCCTTGAGGGAATTTTTCTGAAATTTAACAGGAAAGCAACTGTTACTGAATACTGTTACAAATGTTAATTTCTATTTGACTCCTGCAGTCGGGAGAAAGGGGTATTTCTCAGTGTTATAGACCATAAGCCTGTTATTTCTGAAATGGGGTACTTTGTATTTCATATGACCAATATTTAATTATAAAGAAGTAATAAGAACACTTTAATCCAGTTGAAACGTGATAGTTGTATTATAAAAAGGTTATACATAGCCATGTATATTTTGTCTACAATAAGTTTGATATATGATATCAAATTTGTTCGATGTTGCTTATTCTAATTATCAAATTTATTAAAGCGAAGTTATCAAAACAATTAGTAAATGTGGCAGACGTTGTGTATGTTAGGATATGAATCTTGGTGGCTATTTCTTTAGTCTCGGTGAGATGGTTGGCCATTAGGTTTTCGATTCAATTTTTGTTTTCAAGGGACGAACTGGGCTCATTATCGGCTCATAATCGACCTTGATTACCTAATAGCTTCATTACTGTTCCTCAGTAACTTCATCCAAGACGAGGTGACGGATACCCGCACTCTCTTCATCTGCATAATAAGTATTACAAAATATTTTGTTGTACTTAAAAAAAAAATTTCATACATTATTTTCAATAGATTTAAACTAGGCTAGGCTTTTCTAGATCTAAACAGTTAGACTCTAGATCTTGATAAAAATCAGAGTGGTGTATATTTTGTTGTTGTTGATCAGATATCAGGTTATTGACACAATTGACATGCATAAAGGATAAGCATAGGGTCCATAAGTTGCGATAGATCTAACCTAAATCTAGATCCTAGACTAGAATGTCCCCCTTTTTTTTTCCAAATACGATGCATAGTAAAATTAAGTAACACAAATTATGTGAACATTTTAAACTGATTTTTTTTTTAAGCACTTTGAAAACTAATTTCCAATTCACCAATAATTTGAATTCGTATTGGGCCATAATGTTATTTCTTATGTCGCCCTCTGCGAGGAATAGTTTTCATACGTATATGATTGATCGCCGCCCCTTTTCGGCCGGCATTTGTTTGGTATATCCCTTCACTAATTTTTAAATTTTAATATGCATTTTCCATGCTCCTTTAGTTCTTTGCAGATGGGAGAGGGCTCCTCTTTAGGACTTACACGTGAAATGACGATCTAATTCAATATATTAGTGTTACACAGTCAAACGCTGGATAGAGGCTTGTTTTTCATTGCCCTATATTAAGTTTTTGAAAATATGTCCTTTTCACCTAGTATGGACAGATTTTATTTTTTTTTATAAATGTAATGCTTCCTGTGAGAAATTTCAATTATTTAAACATATTTGTTGCTTTTTTTCAATTACAGATCGCTCAATCGGTCTTATTTAGTGGGTGTAAGCCACATATATGTTTAAACAAGATTTAAGTTTGCATGTTGATTTTGTTTTCAAGATCTGCCAACATGTACCAATCGCATTGTTGGAACAGTTATTGCAGTCAATATCATTCTGTCAATGGTTTGTGATAATTAGGTTAATTTGGTTGTTTTAGGTTGTAATTGGTTAGCGTCAGGGGAAATTAGTGGTTCCACGTATATGACTGTTTATAGTACGAAGGAAGGGCGATAGCCCAGTTGACCGAAGGCCCGCGAGACCGAAAACCATATGATTAGGGACTACGACGAGAACGTAGACTGCTGCGTGGACATCCTACTGGCAGTGCCCGGCAGTGCCTTAAAAGGACGTCACATTGCCTTATAGTCCACGTTCTCGTCGTGCAAATCTAAAAGTCCCTATTGTGTGCAGTTATACGACATACAATACATTATGCTTGGGCACACACGTTTGGCTTATGATCCCTTCACCTAATAATTACAATATATTGTATCGCCCCTAGGCATAATTATCAAGGTGTTTTATGGAATGATTCTGGCTAGTAAAATTGGAGCAAAATACTATAGAACAAAATCGGTTATACAAAAATGAAAACTTGGAATGAAACATATGCAATCTTTAAATGAATTACTCACTTTTCATTTATGATAACAATCACATCATCATTAATTCGTTTTTTTTTCATCGTGATGACGAGTTGATGATTAGAATTTCAAAATATTCCCCGTAAAATATTGATTAATAAGGGGCTGAATATAAGAAGAACCCATCTTTATTTGAAAACCTGAAACGATTGCAAGATTTGTTTTCCCCCGTACTCTTCAACTCATTTCCCATTACATATGTCACAAAGTGAGGGAGATAGTCTGTCATCAAATGTCGGATATCTTGAAGAGTTTATCAAATATTAGTCTCTCACAAAACATTGTACGTTAGGCAGACAAAGGATACGTAGCAGCAGGCCCGTAGCCAGGGGCACGTGCCCCAAATTTCCAAGATCACACAGCCATCCTCATAGACCCCTCCCCATGACGTCGATCAATTACATGTATGTGCCCCCAAAAAAAAAAAAAAAACATCAAACTCTGGCTACGGCCCTGCGTAGCAGAAGCAGAAATCTCATTTTCGTATTTCATTAAAATTTTCAATCATAAAGATATAACTATACAACATACAAACCGTGTAAATATTTAAAAATATATAATACACAAAGTACAAACGACAGCAATGCCATGTTTCGTATAAAAAATCTTTATTGATATAAACTACTAAAAGAAGAAGAAAAATTCGTTGCATGAAACTAGCAAGTGCAATACGCATATTTCTTTGTTTCTACACGCCTCGTCAGTATTGCAACTACCGAATAATGCTTCTGGTACATGTAGTAAATTCGACTTCATAAAGTAACATAAAACCTATTGTATGTATTATAAATATATGAAGTATGCACGCATGCCTATCAACCTATGGATTTACAAACAGTCCTATGAAAATGAAGAGTAAGACCTTATTAGCACACTTAGTTCATATGGTTATTGTTTGTGTGGTGAACTAAACCTTTATCACCAAGAGCATAATTGGGCACCTTCAACAGCAGCGAAATTAATGACAATACTTCGACAGCTGCAATGTGTCATGATGAAACTAAGTGTACTAGGGTCTAGGGTCTTTGTAATTATCTATTTAATGTCTTGTGAACGGGACATTAATATTGATATTTGGTCAACCATACGCAGCCGAAATTAGGCCCAGATAGACAGCTTGCGGCATATTATTTACATGCGCGTTCTCGCGGAACATTTTTCATATTCGGTCTCGCGGACCTTCGGTCAAGTAGTCAGACCCCGAAGGAAGGGAATGGACGTGTTTAATTTTATGGTGTTAAGGATGTTATGCCAATATAATTTCGGTACAGATTGGTGCATACAGTTAATATGTGTAATAATGAGTTTATTGCTTTCATTTATTATAGGCCAATTGCACACTCTGATTGACGTCACAAACTCACATATACATGACTGATGTATAATCCAGAGTATAACTGTTTCAAACAATAGCTGTTGCTATGTCTGGCAAGCCTATGCAAGCTTCTGAGTTGTCAAGAGAAACGTTTGTTCAAGAAGCATGCATACAAATAAGTAAATGGGTCTATTGACGCCAAAGCTGTATTAAACAAAATATATGCTATTATGTGACTACGGGTACTACTTTTAATCACAATGATCTCTGTACATTCGTCATCATCATAAAGACTGTAGTCTATAGGCATTCAAGAACCGATATCATTTTGTGTGAGGATATATTTTTCGCTCAAAATTCATTATACTGACAAATTTCAAAATAAAGATAAAGATATGTAAAGTGCTTGTGCTGTGATTGACGGTAACATCAAAATAGTACTCAATAAACGTTGAGTCAACATGTCCATGGTGTCCAATTGAGTTAAAGCATGGATATAAACTGGCAGCAAGATACACCGATCTCCATGGATACCGATGATGCATTCCATATCTCATCTTATCTTCAAATCTTTTCAGTTGGTCTGGCTGGGTTGATTGTTGTTAGGATCGCCGTTGAGCATTTCTAAGAAAAAAACAACCCACAAAATACATGTATCACTCAGAAAGGAAATGAATAAATGAATCGTAGATCAATTATGTGACTGGGTTGAGAAGATAAAAGACAAAAATGAAACGGAAATGTTCTCTCTTGCAAAGCTATCATTCAGAAGGGTTAGTTACGTATGAAAATGTAGCTTATTATTGATATCATGTACAGAACAATGTAAACAAAATAATTTAGATAAAATAACATTAATATATCCATATTTTTCGAATACTGTGACTGCACAGTTTTAGCTTTGTCACTGATTAAGACGATTTTCCACAAATAATATATAAAATTAAGTCGCTTCTTTTATATCATTCACATCACTCACTCACATCTCAAAACAAGTCTTTTTAACTGTGGTGAGTGTTCATTCATTTTCTATATACACGTTTATGATTATCGGATACCGCTGTTCGTTTCAGTATGATACGCTTAAAACAGGATGGTCTTTGTTACTATGTTGCGTAGTTAACAGAAATATTTATACAGATTTTAATTTATATACGAAAGAATAAAGCAAAATTTTCAGTTCTGTGTATATATAATATGTATATTTATACATATATATCACTTGTCACTAGAAACAATGTTTGCAGGGAAGCATATCGTTTTTATTGTTTTTATTATTATAATAATTGTTATCATCATCATCACCATCATCATCAGTATACTTTCGCTTACCAGCAATGATATTGGCGAGATCGCCCGTGTCGACCATTCCGAGAATTTCTGCGGCATCTCTCTTCCCAAAGAGCCCAATCCGAAATGGTTGCGGACGAGATGCCTTGCCACCCCACCTTCTCCTGCTCTCTCTGCTCTTCTGCCTGAATGCTTCAAGTCCCAATGAATGAACGCCTGCACTCCTCTTCGGCATACCTGCCTGCTTCTGTTCATCTGTCTCAGTAGTTACTCGAGACTTTAGCTTCCATCCTTCTTGCTGATCACTGGGTGTCTGGTTGATCTGCCTTACCGGTCGTCCATCCATTCCCTTAGGTGACGCCACGTTTCTCAACCCATCGGCAACGAGGGGGATTGAGTCATCGTTGAAAGCATCAGAGTTCTGGTTGATAATGTGGCCCGATGATACAATCTGCTGTCCACCATTCCCATTCGCATTGTCAAGTTCGTCAACGACCTCGGGACTTTTCTTGACGGGGCGGATATCACTTTCAAAACGGAGAGAGTCAATGATCCTGCTCAGTCGACGCAATCCACGAAGCTTATCGTTAAAGGCATTTCTCTTCTCGTCGCTCTTACCTGCGTAAGAACTATAGGATTCAGTGTGATGGTTTGTGGTGTCTGGGTCATCTAACAGTTTATGATGCCACTGTTTGACCTCGTCGTATGCATCGGCCGTTTGAGAGGGCACTGTACCGATGAAAACAGCCAACAAAACGCTAGTAATGATTACATTGAAGATCTTACTACGCAGGAAGGATGCCATTGTCAGATTATGAAGTGTCTTTGGAAGGCAAACAATTTATTGTTTCTTTTTACTTCCAGGCAATTACACGATTATTGACCTAAGAGCCATTAACTATAGATTAAGAATAAATGGTCTCTGCTATCGTTTTATACTATCAAATAGTATAAAACATCTCGAAGATTAAAACAATAATTTGCAAGCCTAAAACTTCGTTTTGCAGAATTATAACAGCCTACCATGACAAACACAAGATATGGTTGTTACGTTGCTTTGCCTATATTGACGTGAGAAAGAAATATAAGTTATATACTGATCGAAAGCTAAGATCTCTTTGAGTGTGAGTTGTGTTGTTCTTTAAGGTAAATCAAGTAGTCTTGCAGCTTGAACTTGTGATGTTTTTTTCTCTACTTAGGGATGCCTGTCTCTTTCCTCCTCTATTTCTCTTTCTCTGATTTCAAACCGCAAATGGCGCCTATTTATACATTCATTGAGCTATCTTTGCAGCTGATCATGAATACACGTTGCTTTGTTGACTTGATTCGCTGATTGGCTAAACCTGCTCGACCAACCAACGGTGCGCTAAAACGCACACGCCATTACATTATATCTCTCGCTTCTATTACGTAGTTACTAACACATGTATGCAGGGCACGAGATATTCAGATATATGAAAGATAAGAAACATGGACTTAAAGACAAATTATCTATTGTTCAAGATCAGAAAAACCTTACCCAAAAGATGAGAAATCGGAAGTACAATCACAACTTTTAACCGTAGGGGGCGGGGGTTTGTGAAAGATAACAATATTCGGGTAGCGAGTCGGAATAATTTTTAAAATATAATTCTTCTGCAATTCGAATACAAACAATTATTTAAAATCTTTAAATGGGTACTGTTTAACTATCTCGAATGGTTCACCACTAACAATTTTGGCTCGCTCGATAAACTTTAGAAACCTGACAGTTGTTACACAAGGACGAGATGACAACCACCCCACCGTATACGACATGACACTCCTGTAAGAACACACTTTTCATGCGATAGATTACTGTCTCAGAATGAGGATGGGTTTCAAGGGGGTCAAATTTGTGGTCGAATATCCTTTCCCAATTAAAATGAATAAGAATCCATTCTAAATTTAAAGGAATGATTATGAAATAATGAAAAGAGAACATTTTTGATCGAATGTCCATGTAGAGGGATACTTATGTTATAATTAAGAGAGAACTTAAAAAAAAGAGATTTCGGAACAATAAACTTCGTTTGAGATTATTACCTTTAATAAAAATATAAAAAAGGATTTTCTTCTCCTTTTTTCTTCTCCTTTGTGTGTGTGTGTGTGTGTGGGGGGGGGGTCCTTGATAGAAAAAGAAAAAAACTTACCTTAACTCCTACGAGAGAAGGTGCAAAAGGAGATAGAGGAAAAGACAAAAGAAAACACAAAGTACAATTATTTTACAAATAACTCAGGTTTGGGAGTGCATTAATGAATATGCACTGGAATAATGTACGAGACTTGTCGAGTTAATATACGGCCCATTGTAACTCAATCGAGTGCAGCGCATATCACTAATGCACTAGCTTCAAAACATAAATTCTTTGTTTTATAAAACAGGTCTACAATATAGAAATTTGGAAAATAATTTGACAAAATGTCATTTAGGCTAACAGTAAGAATTAACAAAAGGTGAAATGGAGTGGCTTTCTTTCTCTACTCTATTTCTCTTCCAGTTCAAACGTATTGTGACGTCACGCCTGTATTACACCATGTGAGTGGTAATTCACGTGGAAGGATTACATCAAAATAAAAGAGAGGCACGAAACGAGAGTTTTCCTATGGGAGATCAGTTATTCAATTTACTGCGATGATGTGAAGACTTTCTTCTTATCGTCACCGAAAATCAGTGCTACTGGTGAGATGATTTTTTAGATAATTGTATTTTTGTTTCTTTTTGCGAACTCTCTCTCCAAGCAGAACGTCCTCATTTTCATATACAATTCATAATAAATTATTGATCAATATTAATACAAAACCCATTCCTTGCATGTAGGCTCATTGTATGTAAGCACTTTTAAAGACATGGGTTATGTTTTCGAGTGCTCATGTTTATATATATATATATATATATGGAAAAGAAATACGTGAATAATAAATCGTCTTTTGAGGATTCTTAAATCATATCTCGTCTAAATGCAATATGATAAAACGAGAATTTTCATCAGTCTTTCTTGATAATTCAGTGGTTGAGAAAAAGGTATCACACCCCACAATCTAATAAATTTCTACCCAACAGGGGCGGATCTAGCTTTTTGCTAAGGGGGGACCAAATACGTCCACAAGGCGCCAAGCGGCCAGGCAATTTTTTTGCTATTTTGAAACCCCGTATGTGATGTTTTCCTGGCATCTACTAACACAATGGAGACCATAAAAAGCAGTGCATGATAACGTCTTTTTAAGTCAAGTAACAGTTTAATACACAGTTATATCCAGAGTTATCATGTGTTTGGTTAAGTTACCAGATGAGTTGAATATCTTCTCACAATATTTGCACTTGAAAGGTTTCTCTCCAGTGTGCGTTCTTTCTTTTTCTTTTTTTTTGCGGCCCAGGGGAGTTTAATCCCCTAACACCCCCCGTAGATCCGCCTCTGCCCAATGCAATAATTTGGAAACAAACAATTCAAACCTAGGGTTAGGTAAGGTACCAAATTATTCTAAAATTCGCCAGCAAGGTGCCCAAATATAATTCATACATCTCATCTTACCATTTTCCAGTACTATTTTAAAAAGTATAAATTTCTTGCCCCCCCCCCCCTCCCCCTCGCTTCGCTCTCTTACAATATTTAGTTTAGGAACGGGATGGTTGATATTCAGGCAAGAGGTGTCAACCCCACTACGACCCTTACGCCTATGCAAAATCACACGTGAGAACTTAGACAAAAGACAGTCAGTGGTTTTCTTTCGAGCACTACTTTTTTACTTGTTATTTCTGTTATGTCTAAAGAAGACAATTCAAATTTTAATTTGCCTTTTCTACCAGCGAAATTGACCAAATATCAAAAAGTTATGGATAGAAAAACCCTTAAAAAATGCATAGTTTCAGTGAGTTTGTTCGAGTTGTGATGATGTGGATACTTCATTTAATAATTTTAAGGAAATATTAATGCATACTCTCAATTCTATTCCTACTCGCCAACAAAATTGCTCAAATAATAAAAAACATCCTAGGCTCCCGTGGATTTCAAGATCTCTCCTGAAATCTATCAACAGGAAGAACACCCTTTATTACAAATATAAAAATAATCCTACAGTTAAGTCCAAATTGAAATATTCTCGTTATCGTAACATTCTAACCACTTCGTTACGACTAGCAAAAAAGAATTACTTTACAAAACAATTTAACGTGAATAAAGGTGAAATAAAAAATACTTGGAGGGTGATAAATAACGTTTTGAAATCCAAACATGTCTCAACTCACATTTCAAATATTTTAATAAATGAAAACCGAATTCAAGATCCTCTTGTAATAGCAGAGGAATTTAATAATTACTTTGTCAATATTGGCCCTAATCTTGCCCAAAATATTCCTGTATCCGATTTGCCTTTTCAATATTTTCTGAAAACGCAAAACACTAATTTAATGTTCTGTACCCCCATTCTGGAGCATGAAGTAATCGGTATAGTTAAAAATATGAAAACTAAAAAAAGCGCAGGTTACGACGGTATTACAAATTTTATGTTAAAAGGAATAATGGGTGAAATAGTTTCCCCTCTTACTCATATACTAAATCTGTCAATAATTAATGGCATTGTACCCAAAAAGATGAAAATAGCTAAAGTTATTCAATTTTTAAAAAGGGGAACGTGCAAGACATTGGGAATTATCGCCCTATTTCTCTGCTAACGTCACTCTCCAAAATACTCGAAAAATTGATATATTCTCGAACAATGCAGTTTCTTATTGATTTTGATATTCTGTCTGATACCCAATTTGGGTTCAGGCAGAAACACTCTACAACCCATGCATTACTCATGTTTTTAGATAAAGTAGCTCATGCTATTGACAATATGGCTCATACTGTGGGTATTTTCCTGGACTTCTCCAAGGCCTTTGACACCATTAATCATGATATATTATTGCGCAAGTTATCCCATTACGGGATTCGAGGAAAGGCCTTGGAGTGGTTCAGGAATTATCTCACAGACAGAAAACAGTATGTTAGTATTAATGGTCACGATTCTTATCAAAGATCAGTATCCTGTGGTGTCCCACAAGGTTCATTGTTGGGTCCATTATTATTTGTAATATATATCAATGACTTCAGAAATTCGTCTGAAATAATGTCATTAATTCTCTTTGCAGACGATTCTAATATTTTCTATTCACACCGCGACCCTCAATATCTCCTGAGGACTGTAAATAGCGAACTTAAGCTGGTACAAGCATGGATAAATGCAAACAAACTATCTTTAAATGTCAGTAAAACCCACTTTATGCTGTTCAGCAATTGTATAAAATCTCTACCAGGTAATATTTTAATAGACAATACAAATTTAAACAAGGTCGAATCCACAAAATTTCTTGGTATCTACATTGACAGTGAGTTATCATGGAAGATACATGTAAACTACTTGTGCAAACTGATTTCTAGAAACACGGGTATATTAAATAAACTAAAACACGAGTTCCCAACCCACATTTTGTTATCTCTGTATAACACCTTAATTTTACCCTACCTTAACTACGGCATTCTTGCCTGGGGAAACGGGACCAAAGCTCAACTTGGAAAACTTCTTATTCTTCAAAAACGGGCAATAAGAAACATAAATCATGCGGGATTCCTTTCCCATACTAGTCAACTGTTTTTTAATAACAAAGTTCTCCGAATTGTTGATGTTTATATGTACAACGTAGGAGTGTTTATGTATCAATTATCTGTAAATGAGTTACCGGCCTAACTTGTGCACTCTTCGTGCGAAATAATACAATCCATTCTTATTCCACTCGCCAAAGTAACCTTTTTCACCTTCCCCTTACACGAACTTTCTTTGCTCAAAAAAATATTACGTTTACGGGCCCTAAGCTCTGGAATGACCTCCCTATTGAATTCACAGAATCAACTTCACTATATTCGTTCAAGCGCAAGCTGAAACGTCATCTACTAAGCAATTACACTATACTGGAAGAAGAAGCATGATGTTCTTTTAATAATGTTGTCGATATTCAAACTGAATGTTTCCTTTTTTGTTGCTGTTGTTGCATTGTGCCTGGTGACGGGCCGTTGCCTTTACCTGCTGGGATGTTATTGTGCTTCGGTGGCCGGAGTGCGGAGTGCGTGCTTTGTTTGTTGTTAATGTCTTTCCGACCTAGCAGCGACGAGTTATGCATTTCGCGCTCCTGCTGTTGAGTTTCAGTGCATTAATTGCGGCGGGTGGTGAATTGCCCCTATGTGAATTGCCATTGCGTACAGGTAGTGAAAATGTCATACAAGTATTGCTAAGTATAATTATGACCAATGTTCACCTTTTCCTCAGAATAAGTTTCAATTTAATCCCATTACGTTATCTAAAAAAAAACAAGACTATTACATTGTTATAACTTCCGGAGCCTATGACCTACAAGCATTGCTTTCTCTTTAGGCTCCATCATATTTCTCCTTTTACTTAACTTAGCCTTATGTATAAATCTCTTCGTTTGTATGAATACAAAACAAATGAAAAAAAAATGTAACATGCCAAATGTAACGATGTATTATACAACATTTGAAATATAAAAATAAACTGAAACTGAAACAGATATGAGGTTTCCATATTATGCCCGCCGCCCCTCGTGAAAAATGGCCCTATTCCTAAGCAAAATCACACAATGAGCACTGAAAAAATGATATATTTATATATATCTATATATTTATATATACATTTCATTTTCTTCATGTTCACTTACGTTCTGACAGATGTATCTAACGCGGGTAACGACTTACTGCACTAATAATGTCAGGATGGTTGAGTCAACTTGAGTGGTCCATGATCCACACTCGAGGCGTTATACCCAAACACACCAACGAGACTGATACAAGACCGAACAAACGTTTGCATTACACCTGAATGAACAATGATCGGCCTGTTTGGAGTCGGTGTAGCGATACGACCAGTGGCGTAATGAGCATGGGGGGCTGGCAGACAAAAAAAAATCCGCATCACCCCACTCTTACATGCAGGCCCCACTAAACGTCTTTCAAAGTGGGTAGGGGGAGGCTAACGTATTTACGATCAGGTAGAGCGTAGTATAAATTAGCGCGGGGTCTAGGGGCAAAGCCCCGGCAGGGGTCAAGGGGCAGAGTCCACGGAAGCTCAAGGGGTATGGGCATTTATTTACGGTCAGATGAGCATATTTTGATACCTTATTCATGACACTGGCAGGTCACTAATTGGCGTGGGGTCGAGGGGGCTGAGCCCCCTGAAACTCAGGGATTTGTGGCATTTTATAACGGTCATTGAGCATTCAGGGGCCCGCTTTAGGCCCCCTGGTGGGGTCGAGGTTTTAGGCATTTTATCACGGTCAGATGAGCTTATTTTGATAACCTATTTGGACACTGGCAGGCGATTTTTTTTTTTTTTTTTTTGGGGCCTATTTTGAACCCCCCGGCCCGTAAGTGATGTTTTCCTGGCATCTGCTTGGTAACGTCTGTTTTAAATCACTTAGTTTAAACAGTTTGACCCAATAACGATGCAGAGCATCCTCCACGAGCCGGTTAGCGGCGAGGCCATTTTGGGGGGTTATTTTGAACCCCCATAAGTGATGCTGAGCATCGTCCATGAGCCGCGTAGCGGCGAGGCGATTTTTTTTTTTTGGGGGAGGGGGCTATTTTGAACCCTCGTAAGTGATGTTTTCCTGGCATCTAATACACAGTGATATCCAGAGTTATCATGTGTTTGGTTAAGTTACCAGATGAAATGAATATCTTCTGACAATATGTGCACTTGAAAGGTTTCGCTCCAGTGTGCGTTCTTTCTTTTTGAGGCCCCGGAGCCCCGTCGTTCTGCGGGCCGTGCCATGTAGGCCTCTATTTCTTGCCTGACTGTAAATTTAGGAATTTGTAATTTTCCAACAAACGCATAAAAAAGTATAATTTACTAAAAGGTGAGGAAAAATCTCGGATAATTATGTCATTTCAGCAACATTTGTAAATCACCGGTATCGAATTAGAAAATGAACCACGTTTGAATTTTATTGTGATACTGGCAGGACACTAATTGGCTCACCCCTGATCAGTACGCCAGTGCCCCCCACCGATCTACACCTTGTTGGCGGGAAAAATCGCAACTGATTTCCCCTATCTATCTTCATTCTCTCTTTCTTTCCTTACCTTTCCCTCCCCCTTCCCTTTCCCTTCACTTCCTTCTCTCTCTTTTAGGTCTGCTAGGGAGGAGGCAAGGGCCTTTCGCCCCCCCCCCCCGATCCACATGTTGTTGGCGGGATTAATCGCAACTGATCTCCCCTTCTTTTCACCCTTTTTTGTTCCTTTTAGCTCTCCTCTTTCCCTTCCCCTTCTCTCTTTTTTTTTTTGGCGGGGGCGGGGAGAGGCAAGGGCCTGTTGGCCCCCGATCCACAACTTGTTGTTGGGAAAATTGCAACTGATATCCCCCTTCTTTTCTTTTCTTCTTCCTCTTTTTTGCCTTCCCTTTATATCCTCTTTTCCCTTTTTCCTGCTCTCCCTCTTTTTTTTCTTTTTCTTTGCGGGGGAGGCCAGCTCGCCCCCCCCTGGATCCGCGCCTGTGGAACATTCCTTCCGGAAATGACCCTCCTCGCCACATCCAAAACAAACCCTGCGCATTCCCCGCGTACCGCCTAGAGCTGCCGCGGTCTTCTCTAAGCTCTTCTCTAGGCTGGACATACGGGTATCCAGACTTTTCGCTAAACTGGATATACGGTTATCTACTAGTGTTAGTGTTAGTAGGCCCATTAGTGACTATAAAAAACATATGCTCTTCCTGGCTATTTGGGAATGTGTCAGTTTGCAACAGAAATGGAGAAACGCGCATTTTGTTGAAAATCATGTGATATCACGAACATTTTATAAATCTCTTGTATGGAATTGAAAATAAGTCATGGTTTGATTTCATTTGGGGGAGGGCTAGCGCCCCCAAGCCCCCACCAGTACGCCAGTGGATGCGACTGAGATATTACAACTATTCATAATATACGGGTAGTTCTATTTATCTATCCTGGTATCTTTTCCCAGCTCGGAGGTTGCGATTACAACATTTGTCCACACATCGCTGTTATCTGCCTTTCTAGTGTCATTCCACTCCATATTCTCCCAGTTGCTTATTGGCTTCCCTCTCGGTCTAGTACCTCCCATTTTCCTTTCTAACAAATCTTTCAAGAGATTCTAATGTCTTTTAAAATGACCAAAATATTTCGTCTTTCTTTCTTTGCCTATTCCTATGGGGATATTTTGTTTCAGCCCTAACATAATGCAGGATTTCTCTGTTAGTTTTATAATATTTCCGTGATATTTTCATCTTTCTCATGTCCTCAAATTTCAAATGATGTGATTTTAGTTTCCAGTACCTTCTTTAATGTTCATACAATAGAACAGACCAGACATATAGCAATTTATCATTCTAATTCTGAGTTCAAATTTCACTTTTAATTGCTTTAAATAAGTCTTAAATTGCCAGGAATGTATTCCGTACGTGCGATTTCAATCCGTGATATTTTGTCCCAGATAGATGCAATGATTGACCTGCTCGATTAAATGACCAGGGTCTCAGCTTTTTCTCTGCCAAGCTTGTTGCTGATCCAGGCGGTCATCGGAGGGAGTCTTTCTTGTTCCTCATCAGTGCCAATGATTAGGATGTGTATAGATGGCTCTGTTCCTCATCAGGAGGCCGGGTAATGCGATATTGTGACATTTCTTTACGGAAATGATGAATGGGCAGGAAAGATAGAGCTGAAAAAAGTTAATACAAGAAGACTAGAAACTAGAAACCTTATTCAAGGTATATACATTGTCAAATGAGTGGAAAGGTGCATTAAAAGAGAGAAACCGGGACTAAACTAGAGAGAGAGAGAGAGAGAGAGAGAGAGAGAGAGAGAAAGAGAGAGAGAGAGATGGGAAGAGAGATAGACTGAGAGAGAGAGAAAGAGAGAGAGAGAGAGAGAGAGAGAAAGGGGGAGGGTGGAGAGGAGGGAGCTGGGAGAAATAGATTATATGTAGCTCTGATAATTCTGTATGCATTACCTTTATATGGGAGAAATCGAGGATCATAAAAAAATATAATTGCAGTAAGATCTAGATCTATATGTGGAAAACGAATAAACCTCAACAAGGAGCTAGTTATTGTACCTGTGTATATGTATATACTTGTATAAGCAAGTGATTATATTATATATGTATATGTGTTTAAATACTGAACCCCGGCCGCGAGTCAAATAGTGTAAACAAATCATATTTACAAGTTCAGGGGCGAAGATCTAGACATATTCGATCACTACAGTCTTGCTGTTTATCATGTGTAAATGCAGATGTGCAGGTTCGTATATCAGGGAGATCTTTTACAATTTACAGTCAAATAAGTTTAGCGCACGGTTGTCGTATCCATATACTTTTAGATAGATAATAGATCTGTATTTATGTAATTAACTTTCATCATTGAAAATATCCATTCAGTTATAACGTAGAAACACAGTGCCGAGTAATTTGAGTATTGTGGGAAGTCACTGTATTCATAGCCGTTGTTCGGAATGGTCAGGAATGTCAAAGTCACGGATATGCACGTAGCCTAGTCAGTGCAAAGTCCGCTGAAGGGATATGAAGATGCATGGAGATATAGTCGTACATGTATGTGTGTGAGTGCCTGAGCCTGAGGCTAAGGGCTATGCTATAGCATAGTTACTGTTTTATGAGATAATTATACATTGTTGATTGCGGTGCATGAGGTGCGGTGCAAAGGATAGTCAATGAGAGCATGAACTGGAAGCCCCCAAAGTAGGACATTATCGTAACGTAACCAAATTTATGCATATGACTTTGTGAAGCGCCTCGATACGAATTGTTTCATTCACCTGTTACGAATAAATGTATGTCAATAGTCAGAATTAAAATTGCCTACATGAGTTGTTGCTAGGCGTCGCCTCTGTTTCCAAGTCAAAAACATGAACAGTGCTTGAAGCAGTCTAGACAATATTCGGGCACGTCAGTGGTCAAATATGGTATTTGCAGACCTTGCATGCTGCCTAAACACGAGGATATCGGACACCTCTCTCCTAGAATATCAGATGATTGCCCAAACATTTTTAGAACTCGTACGATCCTCGATCGGGATGGTAGCAATGATTACACATGTTTTGTATATTATGATGATTTTTATTGTAATCTAATGCCAAAAAAGGTTTTGAGTAAACTGTCATGAATCCATAGTTGGATAAGTGATCGATATTGTTTCCTCAACCTTATGTGCTCTGTCATGATGTAGACCTACAAAATGAATGAGTTTTCAAACATGATTTTCCTGATTTTTTTAAAATCTCAAACAGATCATTGATCAGTCATTATGGGTAAGAGGGTTGCAATCATTGGTGCTGGAGCTAGTGGACTGGCGGCTATTAAATGCTGTCTAGATGAAGGTCTGGAACCAGTGTGCTTTGAGAAAGCAGATAACATTGGAGGACTATGGTACTATCGGGAGAATAGAGAGGATCAGGCATGTGTCTTTGAGTCAACGGTTATCAACTCCAGCAAAGAGACCATGTGTTACAGGTAAGTAAAACTATTTGATCTGATCTTGTCAAAAGTCACTTTTACACTGTCATCATCAGGGTGATTTACAAATGTCCCCTGGAATAGTAAATGAATTTTACATCTAAAAAAACTCAAAACCTCTAGTGAGTCAAAATACCCGGTCCTTGTTTTTTCTCCCTGTTGAATGTATCTAAAAACAAACACAAATTAAGTTCCATGTGTATCCTTCATGCTATTATTGAGAGTTTGTTGGTACTAATTCCTGCAGAGAAGTGCCACTGATAAAACATCATTTAATCTGTACAGTATCTGGTAATGACTAGATCCAGGTCCTTGATTGTTGGTCAAACAGTTTTTGAGCGTCAAGTAACGCCTGGCTCCCCAGGGAGTGGAGATTGTGCACAGTGTGTGCGGGCAAGCACTGAATCCAATGACCGGGGTAATAATATATCTGTAAAGCGCTTTATAGAGACGTCCGAGATGTATTAAGCGCTATCAAAAAGCTGAATATTATTATTATAATTGATGGCATGTCATAATGTCAGTGAAGAACAGGTTGAAGAGAATAATGGATGGATGTACAAAATCCTGTAAAACCCACAGGTAAAAGACCAATGTTCTACTACTTATATTAGCCATCATTAATCTCTATTAGTCAGGCTGAACTAGTTATGATAAGAAACCATGTTTCATAGTTTATGAGTTGCATTATTATAATCTGAAAGTCGTAATCTGAACCGTTACTGCCAGGAATGCTTATTACAATACTAGACATTAATCTACACTTCCCACTCTCCACCCAGG
This sequence comes from Mesocentrotus franciscanus, assembly GCA_037976565.1. NCBI lineage: Eukaryota > Metazoa > Echinodermata > Echinoidea > Camarodonta > Strongylocentrotidae > Mesocentrotus > Mesocentrotus franciscanus. Next base: position 1,321,186 of record CP137679.1, on the reverse strand, counting down.
TGTTAAATGGGTACCGGTAGGAAGGAATTCCTTGAATGCTGTGAGCGCCGAAATCGGCAGCCTAGCATAGCCGGGTAATGTTGGAGCGCCTTGAGCACCTTGCAAGGTGGATACGTGCGCTATATAAGAATCCAATATTATTATTATTATTATTATATATTGTAATTACATTTTTACATCCAGTGACTTCCCCATTCCAGAAGACTTCCCAAACTTTATGCACAACAAACTTGTTTTGAAGTACTACCATCTCTTTTGTGACCGCTTTGATCTTTGGAAGTACATCCGCTTTCACACTAAAGTGGACTCAGCTGTCTTTGCAGATGACTACAAGGAAACAGGAAAATGGAAAGTTACAACAACTCGTCAAGATACTGCCAAGACAGTGACTGAGATCTATGATGCCGTTCTTGTGTGCACAGGACATCACTGCACACCATACATCCCAGAGTTTGAAGGTGAGGATGTGAAGGGAAAAATGTGTGAGTCTGATTGCTTTGAGGAACAATGCTAGATCTCTAATACATGTTCATGCTCGGTTCATTAAAGATTATTCTCACTTTAGGTGCTGCTTTATTATAACAGGAGAGGAGTTTCTAGAAACTTCTTTCTTACATCAGAACTTCCTTGTGTATCACAGATTACATGTGTATACACAAATTATGCTTTTTGATGTATGTAAACAGTACATAATGTATAAAATACCTGGTCATGAATGATGGGGCAAATTACACTCTTCATGAGTTACGAAATATCCCACCGCTGCCACCAATATGACATCAATAAAAAGTGATTTACAATAGGTGATTCGCAGGGAACACAGAACTTTAGAATGGTCATGATAGGAAGCAATTCTTTCACATCTGCCTTACATTTCAACATACGTGCATTTCCAAGTGTAAGACATTGCATCATATTTTGATGGTTCATGTTTTGTTGTCCTGTTATCATTTTTAGGACTAAAAGAGTTCAAAGGTCGAGTCCTCCACACACATGATTACTTGACGCCTAAAGGATTTGAGGAGAAACGCATCATGATCATTGGAGTGGGTAACTCTGGTTGTGATGCTGCTGTGGAGCTCAGCAGGTGTGCATCCCAGGTGAGTCCTTTAACAGGGTCACTAATTCAGAGGTTAAGGGTCAAGTTCTTGGTAGTGAGCACAATTTTTTTGCTCAGTGGTGAGCACAATTTTTTTTGGAAAAATTTTTCCCCGGGAAGGGTTATTTTTCCACCGCCACCCCTTGTAGTGAGCACAATTTTTTTTGGTACCCTAAAATTTTCCCGGGAAGGGTTTTCTTTTTCCGCCACCCCTTGGGCACCAGGGAGGGCCCATCTTCTTTTTTCTTCAAAAGAGTGTTTTTACCTTTTTTTCTAGGGAGGGGCCCCCCCCCTGGATCCGCCACTGTGCTTGAGTGTTCTAAACAGCTAAATAGGATAGAAAGGATTAAAAACTTGAGGTACATATGAAGTCACTCAAGAAGTTTCTAAGATAAACATCATCACCGATGTTGAAGTGCCACAAACTAGAAAAGAATTTGAAGAACCAATTAGGCCTGACTTCATCAGCTCGAGATTGCCAAATAACCCTCTATTTTAACTACCCCGATCGCAAATTATCCAGCTAATTTGCGTCTTCATCAGCCCGCAGTTGCAATTAGTGGGATATTTGGTTGAGATAATCATTCCAAGATATCTTGGGCTAGTTTGCAAAATATCCCGCTATTTGTCCGGTGCGTCCTCACCAGCCCGAAGACTCGCACTATGCGCGGAACGCTGAGCAAAATATCTTGAGCTTGAGTTTCGAGTTTCGAGTTTCGAGCTGATGAAGACGTGATTTGGTAACTTCTGGCTTATTTCCCAAATCAGAAATAGCGGGCTATTTGGCAATCTCGAGCTGATGAAGACATACCTTATGAGTGAATTTTTATGCTCTCTCTCAGGTATACCTGAGTACACGCCGAGGAATGTGGGTCTTGCACCGTTTGGCGAATGGAAATATCTTTTTCCTTCAGAGAATACTTGATGTTCTTCCTGATTCAGTGAAGGAAAGGGGATTCAGGGCTGCCTTGGAGTAAGTATGGATTCGTTTTGTTGTTGAATGTAATTGTTTATCTGAAGGTAACTTTCATTCGTTTAATATATCCATATCAGATTCTTTAATCAGTCGTTCCTCGGATTGTCGTAACCTTGGTGTCATGTTAAACTCTTCTATGTCACTGTCAACTCATGTGTGTAGTGTTTGTAAGTCAGTCAGATATCAACTGAGAAATCTACGTTTTATTAGGAAATACTTAAGTTGTTCAACCACAGAGAAACTTGTTCATGCTCTTATTTCATCACGCTTAGATTTTTGTAATTCCATTCTGTATCTGCTCCCTTACACACAACTTGTTCCACTCCAGAAACTGCAAAATACTGCTGCACGTATTGTCACGCTTTCTTCTCGTAGAACTCACATCACCCCCATTCTCAAAACTATTCAATGGCTCCCGGTATCATGTGACCGAATCATTTTTAAGTTGTTGTTGCTAGTTTTCATGACTCTGCTCCTTCCTACAATATGCAGTTGATTCTTAAGTATAAGCCTACAAGACATCTTCGTTCATCTCAATCCTCCTTATTAGTAGTCCCTAAGACGCGCAGTTCATGGGGGGATAGAGCGCTTAGAGACGTCCGAGATGTATTAAGCGCTATATAAAAGCTGAATATTCTTATTATTATTAAGCTACCACTTAGTATCCGTAGCTTAACAGCCCTCCATGACTTCAAAGTTGCTCTAATAACCCGTCTCTTTCTAAACAGTGCTATTTTATTATGACAATTATAATTTTGGCGTAATACTTTGTGTTGTTTTAGCTTACCTGTACTTTAGTTAAGAAAGTGATATGTTCGTGATTGTAATATGTACAGCGCCATGAGCGTCAGAGCCTGGCGGATACCGGCGCTATATAAATATCCATATTATTATTATTATTATTATTATTCAGACTAAAGCTGAGTAGCAAACTTTAATCTTAAATATGATTGTATGTATGCTTCATTCAGGATTTAAACAAAAGAAAAGTTTTTCTTTTTTCATGAATGAAATTCATGAATTTTATAAATTTTGTTTTTTATATTATTTTACACTGCATAGAGTCAACTAAGTTAGCCTATTAAGTTCAGTTATTTAAAAATTTGCAACAAGAAAAAAGAAATAATTGAGTTTCCATTCTCGGGCTAAATAGTTATAAAAGATATAGTCTGATGGCATTTTTGGTACTTTTTATGAATTTTATTGTTGAAGATGTTAAAATAAATTTACTGAAACTTCTGTTTTTGATGTGTTTAGAAAGAGTGTTGATCACAAGTTTCTTGGTATCCAACCTAACCACTCACCAATGGCACAACATCCCACAGTTAATGACTTTCTCTCTAACTGCATTGTAAATGGATCAATCAATATCAAACCAGACGTGAAGAACTTCACATCAACTGGTGTCGTGTTCCAAGATGGAACCACTGAAGGCCTAGATGTTGTCATCCTTGGAACTGGGTATGTCTTTCAATTCCCTTTTCTTGAAGATTCAGTGATTAAAGTAGAGCAGAACAAGCTACCACTCTACAAGTATGTCTTCCCAACAAACCTTCAACATCCAACCATTGCTTTCTTAGGGTACGTCCAACCGTTAGGTTCCATTAATCCTATATCAGAGATCCAAGCTAGATGGGCTACAAGAGTGTTCCAAGGTCTTACAAAGCTACCTACAGCAGATCAAATGAAAGTTAACCTGATGAGTAAACAAGGAGCCATGGCCAAGCGTTACGTCTCCTCTCAACGGCATACCATTCAAGTAGATTTCATTAAGTACATGGATGATGTTGCTATAGAGTTTGGGGTAAAGCCAGATTTCTGGAAGATGTTACTCTCTGACCCTATCCTAGCTGTGAAGTGTGTTTGTGGTCCACATGCACCCTATCAGTATCGTCTGGTTGGACCGGGTCAATGGAGTGGTGCTCGTGATGCCATCATGACAATCTATGAAAGGGTCAACAAACCTCTACAGTCCAGGAAGATACCTGTTACTCAGAGTGGCAGCTTTTTCAATAGTTGGATGATTTATGCAATTGTTTTGTTTGTTGCTTTCTACTTTCTTTGGTGTTGAGGCTCTTTACCCTTCATGCATCATTCATTCATATCACTGAATTAAAAAAAAATGTTATAGGCCTATCATACATGTATTAAATTTGTGATCTGACAGTAGGCTCAACATGAGCATTTTGAAGATAATGCTGAGTGTGTTTTTAATTTTGAAGGGGTTAGAAATCAATATCTTTCATTTTCTGATTTTTTTAAAAATACATTGTATGCTGGGAGAGCCTGTATTTTAAGGAGGCTTGTAACCCCAACAATTTTGGTTCTTTTGTAGCTTTTAAAGATGTATGGATTTGGCCTTGGAAATGTTCATGAACAAATACAAAATATTTTCAGGAGAAATCTGTAACCTTGTCCACCAATGTATTAAGATTTCAAGCCACTCACCCCGACACTACAGGAAATCATAAAGTGTATTACAACTGTTGAGTAATCATTATCTGCTTTTGCTAGATGTTTGAAAGTTAAATTTTCCTTAAAAATATACCCCAGAATCTTAAATTTTAATCAAGACCCCGTACCCTTATTTTGCTGTGTAACCTATAAAAACACGCTAATTTCAAAATCGTTTTTTAATTTATAATTTTACAAATTTTAAAAATAAAAATGATGGAATAGTTCTCTGCCAATTATGTGATGATCAGCCAATATCTGGCAGGGATCAAGCCCACATTAGAGGGAGCTTTGTGTGTCCTTTATCATAACCGATATTTAATTTGCTTTACTATTGTACTGAGCAAAACTGAATAATTTATATATATATATATATGTATACATCATTTTGTCAACCCCAAACACGTACCGGTATGTGATTATTCGTTTCCTTAGATCAAGATTAATGTAAAGTTCCTAAATTAAATTAAATTAAGTTCTTCCATCGCCCGATGGCTGTGATGGCCATCTCATTTATAAGGGCCAGGTCTTCATTTGCGCAACCGGTTCCGCCCCACTGCAAGATGTGGTCCATCGTCTGAGTCTCTCCGCAGTGGCAGAGAGTATTTTCTTCATGGGTATAGCCCCATACGTAATATAGGTAATATACGCAAGTGATGTTAGTGACTTTTAAAATCCATTCAATTCTTTTTTTGAATAATTGAATTTGTAATGCAATATCGAGCAACATATTCATTTCACATTTAAGAGATGCTCATTTCTTCCCTTCTTTATAAATTGTATACATGTCATACCACAGAGTTTCTGTAAGATGTTTCATATTTGCATGGTAAATATGTATCCATTTGTATTGTTAGGTGATTTAATGATTGTTTTATTCATGTGTAACCTTCATATTTTATTGCAATTTTGCCGTCTTCCAGTTAATATGAATATATACTAGTTAACTACTTTTAGTTAACTTTTCAATGGCATAAAAGAATTGAAATAAATATTTCAAAATCTGATATCTTAAATGCACATCATTACCTATGAATCAAGTTTTAAAGAAGAAATGTGAAAATCTGATATATCTATTATTCATCATGTTACAAACTACTTCTCAAATCATACCAAGTTTGACTGTTTTGTTCTTATTTTTATAATCTTCATTTATGTCTTTCTTTGCAGTTCATTTTTTGTCATCAGCCACATGATAGTTTTAGAAGTAAAACGTATTACTTGTTTCTCATCTGTATACATGTATATTGAAAATGTTTGAGTTATTTTAGCTGTTATGTTCACCAACATGGCCACCTTGGCGGAATGACATTGGGGTCATTCTAACAGAAACTTGTGTTCTTAATTTCATTTTTCCATGAATTACTTAGGCTAAAATCAAGGTTGGAAATTGCTCTATATAAATATTTGTACTATTTGAACCTTCATTGTCTAAATTTGTTCGGGTCGTTTATTTTAAAGCATTCCATGTCAATATAAAAAACGCTAGATAACAATGAATAAATAAACATATTTGGAACTAAAAACTGGGAATCAGTCTTTCGTCGACCAATAGATATAATGTAAATCATATATACTGTGTATTGTGTGAGGATGTAATCACATAGTTAGATATAACCTATCATCCTATATAACTTGTGCCACTCTTCCTAAGACATTGTAGCAAAAACATGCTGTGGACAATTATTTACAGTAATAGCTTTGTGATTAATTAGTTATGAAAGCTACAAATCATTTTAAAGTCTCGACCAGAAAGTACTGAAGATGATATAATGTGATATCACGTGTTTTGTTTATGCCTCCACCAATGGATTTGGTGCCCGAGGTATTATGTTTTGGGGTCTGTTCATCTGTCTATCCAGCTTTTTCTACGAATTTCAACGGAACTGAGCAAAGTATGAGCATGAAAAGATTAAATTAAGAGTTTGGGTTTATGAGATTAGATTTTAAAGGTCACAGGATCATTGATCAATGAACATACATTTAGGTGGAGGCATATGTATCTTGTAATCTCGCTAACATCCGATTTTAAGGACTAATACACAAACTTGGTAGTGTAGATATATATATGTACCAGTATTTTTATGCACCACCATAGGATGATATTTTGATCAGAATTCCCAACATATTTGTCCAAGTTGGCAGGTCTCAATTATTTTATGTGAAAATGTAGTCTTTTAATTGTGACAATTCTTCAACTTTTTCCACCTATTCTTCAACTAAGCACTACAACCACTTGGAAATTTGTATATAATGTATAATCAGAGATTGGTATCAAATTTGAAATAGTGAGTATAATCATATAATGGAAAATTGCCTGAATAGAGGCAGTGGCATATTAGAGACATTGTCATATACATATTGAAGTTGCAGAACAATGAAAATAAAATTATGAATGAAAATGTCTGAAATAAAATTTTCAAATAGCTTTATAGGATTATGATTAATTGTACATTTTATCTTGGTACTTTAAAGAAAGCAAGTATGTATGTGGCATATACTTGAACTGTGTACGATTTATAGCCTATCGTGTGTTAAAATAGAAGATATGTTTCATCTTTCAAATTGCTGGGCCTTATAAGGGTTGTATCTGCAGATTTCAAAGTGGCAAGAGAATGAATATTTTATGTTTTGTTACTGCATAGTTTGGTATTTGATTCAAACTAAAGGGATTAACAGCTGTCAAAATGAATAGTTATAATCTCAATCTAAGTCCTCCATTGTGCAATTTATCTTTATGTCACGTTGACATTACAATTATATTACTAAAGTGCATTTTCTTTTAAGAACCAATTATATCATTTAGATCCCTTGCACTATTATGTGTATTTTATAATTTGATGGTTTACACTTAAGGTTAGCTTCTTGTTAATGGAAAGATGAAGAGATTACATAATTTCACATTCAATTTTCAACTCCACAGAATATTTAATTGCTTTTCACTTGACAAAAAATTATGAAGATTGAACAAAGCTCTTGATTAATCAATGAATACAAATCTATGTACATGTACAATCATTTTTGAAAAGAAATTTCAGATACTGGTCAGTATCAAAGCTATTGTACATTTAGTTATTGACTTTGATGGCAAGAAAGTAGTAATTGTAATTAAGACAACATCTCATAAGATATTTGCTCTTCCGGCAAACTACAAAACGTGGTCAATTGTCGCGAAGGTGTCGAGGTAAGATTGGCTAAAGTAGTAGCAGTACAATGTATATAATGTCAAAGAATACAATACGATTTTCTTAAGTAACCCAACTATGATCATACACACATCATGTTGTAATAATACATACCATAAAGACAACAAAAAAATGGTTTATAGATGTTGACCATGATCACACAAGTAGGATTATATTACAATCAATGATTTAAGAATAACATCAATGAAAATCATTTGCATCCAAAGCTCCATTGTTTAATCGTTTACTGCTTTTAAATTTGACAAAATGGAGGTTATGGTTGGTTGAATTGTTTCTTTTAATTTTTTTCCTTTTACAACTGAAGTGACGTGTAATGTATCAAATTGCCCCCCCCCCAAAAAAAAAAGGACAAAGAATGGAGCAAAATGAGATATAAGTGAATGAAAATAAAGTAAAAGCCAACAATGAGAGAGACTTATCAAAGGCATTTGACACCATTGACCACCATATACTGTTAAATAAACTTAGTTATTATGGGGTAAGGGGTCTTGCTCTTGACTGGTTTAGGAATTACTTATAGGATAGGAAACAGTGGTGTCAGATCTCAGTCTTGCTCAATGTTTTACGGAATTTCTCAAGGGAGTATATTAGGGCCCCTCATTTTTCTTATCTATATAAATGATATTGTTCATTCTACCACACTATTTGATTATTCCTTGTTTGCTGATGACACTAGTGTCGTTATGTCCCATAGCAACATACATGAATTAATGTCATCAGCAAACAAGGAAATTGAGAAACTGTATTTATGGTTTTGCAGTAACAAATTACCTTTAAATCTTGACAAAACTAATTATATCATTTTTAGATCAAGGAACAGGAGGGTTCCCTACAACATAAACCCATCAATTATTGGTGGAAGCACTATTAAACAAGTTGAAAATGTTAAATTTCTTGGAGTAATTCTGAATGAGTTTTTTTCCTGGAAACCTCATATTGATAATGTTTGTTCAAAGATATCTAGAGGTGGTGTGTTATCTAGATTAAGACATTTTTTACCACAGAATATTCTCATTACTAAATATAACAGTATAATATCAGGCGGTGCGGAGCGCTACAATTATCTTACTGATAACACCGAAATCGTTTTGAATATTCAACGGTCATCGAAGCACTCACGTTGCCAAGCTCACTTTTTCACCGAAATTTCTCCCTCTCATATCTCCTTTGTTTGTTAGCGGATTTCGCTCAGACTTTGAGGAACGATGTAAAATGGTCATATCGAAGTACATCTGAAAAATTGTATTAAATGATGATCTATTTGTCATTTTAACAAACATTTCGTGTTCAGTTGTCTCCGAAAACTACCCTCAGATTATTTCCAGACATATCCGGTCGCATGGCTACATATTCATGAGACTTAATATGCATATTCATGAGACCTTTACGGTGCTGGTGACGAAATTTTCGCTGTGTCCATGACATATTTTCGGAGATACAGTGGAAAATGAATGGGGTGTTTTTCAGAAATTGAGAAGCAGCAAGCTTACGAGAAATCGACGTCACTGCTCCTTCACAGACTTGCGCATGCGCATTGATACGAAATTACGTAAACCTAAGCAGCCAGCTGATCGTGAGCACACACTAGCTACATTACTATCCTGGCTGTGTATTAAAAGCTGTGCTATTGATTCTCAACATTTCAAACACCACTGTACAAAACTCAACAGATTTCACTAAAAATCGGCATACTAGTGACAATTGATGACACCTAACTAGCAATAAAATACAATTTTTTCAACTTAAAGATGTTGGAAAGAATAATTTAAACATTCAAACCGTGAGTCTACTGTCAAACTTGCCGATCAACCACATCGTATTTATTGTGTACATTCGTTCGTAATTTGTGTATAGACTATTCATGTGTGCGATTGCTGCCTCTTAGCACGTAGTGCTAAGCTAGAGGTCTATACGCATTAGCATTGACTGCAGTGATCGTGAGCTGAGGTATTTCAGCCGAGCCGAGTGGATCTTTGACTTTGTAAAATCCTCTAAAGATAATAATAATATATTATTATCATTATTATTATAATTGTTATTAATATTATTATTACTATTATTATTATTACAACTACGACTGCTACTACTGCTATACAACTACTACTATTTGAAAGTAGTAGTGGTGGAGTACACCTCCTCCTGCTCTAACGATGGACACAGGCGCTAGCATGAGCTCGCGGTGAATGGTGCAGACGACAGTGTACATATTTGGCGCCATGTTATTCCGTCTTATTTACAGTAAAGCTATGAGGTTGATAATCAGTGTAATTTCCGTAATATACATTTGTTATAAATATTGGAGTAATTTGGGGGTTAATTCAAACATTGCAACAATTACAATCTACGCCACGAAATCATGTTGAAAGCCGTTTTTACCGATCAACCCCAACACAAACTAGCGTGTGTGGGACTGTGCTATTGAGCATGACGTCATCACCCGCGATGTAATGTGGGGACGACTCAGTAGATCGGTGCTCGTATTGAAGGTATGAAAATGCATTATGTTGGATTATTTCCAGACATATCCGGTCGCATTGGTTTATAAAATCGATATTTCACAGAAATTTTCTTTAATAATTATTTAATAACATGTTCGAATATCGTTGTTGTCCACATATTAAAAATGTGTAATTTTATACATTATTTTGGACCTTTTTTTTTTGTTTTTCATACAAAGTTTCTTGTCTTTTTGTCCCCATTTTTTCTTCGTTATTACAAAAAAATTTAATGTATAGTTAATATGATTATTCCTCTTTTCAAAAATGTAAAGATCTTTAAGATTCATTGTCATATGCCAAAGTTATGGCAGGTTTGCTGTGACACTTTCCCAGCGGTTTCACATAAACAACGTGTTTATTCAAGAGAAAAGCAAGGTCAAATCAAAACGAAATCGTGAGGTAATTGCACTCGAGCGCACCGCCTGATATTGCCTCACCTAATTTATTGTAATACTACATGGGGTCATACATTTCCAAGTCAAAAAAAAAATAGAAATTCTTCAAAAACGGGCAATCAGATTGAAAACTTGGTCAATAGGCTATATACACAGGAGCCCACTATTTTATAAACTTAGGACCTTACCTTTGAAACTGCTTGTATCATTTGGCGTACTCTAATTTTCATGTTTAAATATAACTCTGGCCTGTTGCCCCAAATATTTAATGATATGTTCACTTTAAATTCCAATGTTCATTCCTATAACACTCGTCAGAGTCGCCAATTTCACAAACCCAAGGTGCGTACTACCACTGCACAACATTCCTTTCATTTTAATGCCATCCAACAATGGAATGCTCTTGATAAGAGCACTAAAAGTAGTACCTTCCTATCCCGTTTTAAAACGCTTTGTCGTAATACTTTTCTGCTCTCACTTAAATAATTTGTATAATAATTCGTGCAATATTTCTCTACAATTCTTCATCTCTCCTTATTCATTTCCTACTCTCCCGCCCCTTCTTCCCTTCTCGCGGGTGTGTGTATGTGTGTATGGGTGTATGTGTGTGTATATGCTTGTTTGTTTTTTCACATGATTTGTTATTACATAGAACAGGTCAGTGAGGCGCTGCCTCGGCCAGAACAAGTGGGCTTAGTCTGCTGAGCCCATCGTTCTGCTTGTGCGTAATGTAATAGCCGGTGAATGCTGACGGGTGCTTTGGTTTAGTTTTTTTTCAGCCTATTATCTAGTTTTTGTTATACAATTTTACTCGTTTATTGTACAGGGAACCCCAATTACAAGCTTAAGCTTCTCGGGTTCCCTAACCATTTTTTTTACTCCGTATGTCCATCATGTTTTGTATTTTATTTATTTATTTATTTATTTATTTCTAATCTTTTGTCAGGGTAGCCCATTCACCAATAAGTAGTGGTCTTCCATGGGCCCCTGAATAAACATGAACATATTTACATAAAAAAGCATAACGTTTATACAGAACAGTTTTAAAAAAAAAAATCCATGGTACATTTAGAAAGAAATAACACAGCAATAATAGACGTGGCACAAACGAATACTTGTTTGTAAAATAATTATATATCATTAACCTAGTTCAACTGTAATGTCAATAGAAAAATATTGATTAAGTCGCAATTATGTGAATAAATCATGTTAATATTACAGAACATGCACGTAGTGTATGTTTGGCTGAGCTGTTCACAAATTACAACTTTGTTTAAACAATCTCTTAAATGAATTGACAGAAGAAGCCGTTCTCATCGAATTGTCTAGCTTATTCCATTCAAATATAGAAGAAACAATTGGGCTACACTTATAACAATCAGTGTGAAATCTGGGCACACGTAAACATCCACTGTCTATTTGCCTTGTATGATGCTCATGTACATCATTAGGATTGATTAAGCCTACCTGAAGGTAAGAAGGTGCTAAGTTATGAACGCATTTATATATCATCATAACACGACTTAACTCAAACCGTTTGTCTTGTGTCATCCATTTAAGACTTGTGAACAAATCAGCCGACGGTGTGTCATATGTCTTGTTCAATATTATTCTTGCGGCCCTCTTTTGAATTTTCTGCAGCTTAGTTGTATGGGAATGAAATCTGTTCGACCATACAACAGAGCAGTAATCTAATCGTGGCAACACTAGACTGTTATAAAGTAACTTTAGGATTGTTCAGGCAAAAACTCTTTGCTCTCTTTATCATGCTAATGTTTTTCTGGGTAAGTTTACTTACGTTTTCGATTTGTTTAGACCATTTCAATTCTTCATCTATCAAAAGGCCTAAGCATTTGGTGAATTGAACTCTTTTAATCAAATTGCCATTTAATGAAATGGTGAAAGATTCAATTTTCCTGAGATTAGCACGAGAGCCTATTATCATGACACATGTTTTTCAGTGTTAAGAACGAGACGATTTTCCTTAATCCATGCAATGACTCTATTTAATGCAACAGTTAATTTTTCTTCCACAACAGTTGCATCATTTGCACTGACGGTAAGTGTCGTATCGTCAGCATACATATCTATGATACCTTCAGGAGTACATTCAGGTTGACTGTTAACATAAATTGAAAATAAAAGGGGACCAAGAATTGAACCTTGTGGCACACCTAATTTGATGGTTGATGGATGCGACTTGGCTCCTTTGAATTGGGTCACTTCTTGTCGATCACCTAAATATGATTTGAACCAATAAATAGTCCTATTACTACAACCTATACAAGCTAGTTTATGTAAAAGTAGCTCATGGTAAACAGTATCAAAAGCCTTTCGAAGATCTATGAAGGCAACTCCAGAAATTTCTTTGTTATCAATATTCAACGACCATTGATTTACAAGTTTTGCAAGGGCAGTAGCTGTTGAATGTTTAGGTCTAAAACCAGACTGATTAGGGTGTAATAATTGATTCTCGTCCAAGAATTCACTGCGTTGTTGATGGACGGCCCTTTCAATAATTTTACTCACGATGGGTAATATTGAAATGGGGCGGTAATTATTCAAAGAAGAAATATCTCCAGATTTAAATATAGGTACTACCCGAGCCTTTTTCCATTCACGTGGAACAACTCCTGTATACTGGGATTTGTTAATGATATCACAAAGAGACTCTGCGATAATATTCTTCGTCATCTTTAAAAGTTTACAGCTGATGTGATCTTCACCAGTTGCTTTATCAATACTGAGATTATCAATCTGTTTCAATACAAAATCCTTAGTAATCAAATTTAAATTAAATTGCAAATGAGTTGGACCAATACCATTGTCCTCGTCTACTCTTACTTGAGACGTATTCCTCCGCAGGTCCTTAGTAATCTTACTAGCATTAGAAATGAAAAAGTCATTAAATGCTCAGCAATATTTGCATTGTCCGACACACTTGCTCCATCAACGCTTATGGTATTGGGAGAAATAAGTAATGATTTAGGCACAAGGCCTCTCAAACATCTCCACATTTGCTTACTGTTGTTATGATTTTGAGAAATCTGGTCTGCATTATATTCTCTTTTTCTTTTTCTCATGAGATGAATAACTGTATTCTTTAGATATTTGTAGGTGTCCCAAAGATCATCACTTTTGTTAGCTTTAGCAGCTTTGAGAACTTTATCACGTTCTGTCATAAGCTTAACAATCTCGTCAGATATCCATGGACATGCCTTTTTTCTTTTCCGCTTTTTACGTACTGGTATGTGGTTGTTGATTATATTATTGAATAGAGTCAACCACATATCCCACGCATCATCAACATTATCTATATATTTTATGACCTGCCACGGAGTACTTCTCAATTCACTGTAAAATTTCTCCTCGTCAAGATTTTTGAACGAGCGAAATTCTGCATATTCAGATTTGTTATGGATCTTTGCACTGAAATGACGAATCGTATACACCAAATATGCTAGTTTCAAATATTCCCCATTCATTGTAAAGTTCTTTTTCTGATACAAATATCAAATCAATTAAAGTTGAAGAGGTATTTGTAACTCTTGTGGCAGTATCAATTAGCTGACTTAGCCCGTACATATTTGTATAAAACATTAATTTTTCAGTATTCACATCATGTTGGTGTGGCAAACAATCACAATTGAAATCACCTAAAATAATACAGCTCATATCTTGCGAGAGAGCAGAGTCCAAATTTCCGTCTAATTCTTCAAAGAAATCAACGTGAGAATTTGGAGGCCTGTAAAACTCCCCAACCAGGATGGGAGACTTATTTGGATAATGCAATTCAAACCAAAGGCATTCCAAATTAGATGAAATCAAATCATCCCTTCTTTTATAATTGAACCTCTTGGATATATATACAGCCACACCACCACCATGTCTCGTACGGTCTCTACGTAATAAAGTATAATCATCTATATACAATTCAGAATCATCAATCATGGAGTCGCAAAATGTTTCATTTAAACCAATAACATCGAATGCTGCATTTCTCAGAAGTAATCTAAGTTCATCAATCTCAGCAACTAAGCTATGAATATTCAAATGTATTGTCCATTCGTCTGGTAAGTCTACAATTGATAGGAGAACCTAAGTGTTTTTGCTTTATTGGAGTCTTAAATAAAGAGGACTTTGGTTTAGGAGTTCTACTGAAATAGCGCCATATTGGATCGAGTGCAGTGAACCTGAGACTTCCTGACATAGTTGAGGTAGATGGCAAAGACTATTCCTTCCATAAGAACACTGACTGTAGCAAAGATAATCATCTGAGACAGACCAGGGAGAGGTGCTCGGTCTACATACACCTAGTAAAAGATGAGAAACAAACTCAAACGTATTTGGAAAGGCGCTGTATAAACAGCAGTTATAGGTATTATTAGTGCATTTAGAAAAGGGAATGCACTGAACTCAAGTCAATCATGGATTCCACGCAAGGAGTTTTCATGTTATCCTTTATTTCTTCATACTCCTGAACACTGAAGAAAATTATATATACATATATATATATATATATATATATATTTCATTGTCTTCATGTTCACTTTCGTTCTCATAGATGTATCTAACGGATGGTAACGGCTTACTGCACTAATAATGTCAGGATGGTTAAGTGGTCCATGACCCACACTCGAGGCGTTATACCCCAGACACACCAAGGAGACCGATACAAGACCGAACAAACGTTTGCATACGATCGGCCTGTTTGGAGTCGGTGTGGCGATATGACCGAGATATTACAACTATTCATAATATACGGGTAGTTCTATCTATCTATCCTGGTATCTTTTCCCAGCTCGGAGGTTGATTGCAACATTTTTCCACACATCGCTGTCAGTTATCTGCAATTCTAGTACACCCTTGCAGTGTCATTCCACTCCAGGTCTTCATGTTCTCCCGGTTGGTTCTTGGCTTCTCTCTCGGTATAGTACCCCCCTCCATTTTCCTTCTAACAAATCTTTCAAGAGACTCTGATGTCTATTAATATGACCAAAATATTTCACCTTTCTTTTGTTACCTATTCCTATAAGGATATTTTGTTTCAGCCCTGACATATGCAAGATTTCCTTGTTAGTTTCAAAATCTTTCCGTGATATTTTCATCTTTCTCCTGTCCACCCAAATTTCAAACGATGTGATTTTATTTTCCATGACCTTGGTTTATAATGTCCATGGTTCTGATCCATACAATGGAACACACCAGACTTAGCAATTCATCATTCTAATTCTAAGTTCAAATTTCACTTTTCTCGCTGTAAATAAGTCTAAAATTGCCAGGAATGTATTCCGTGCTATTTCAATCCGTCTTTCGATGTCTGCCTCGCAACTGGTGTCGTCAGTGATATTATTGACCTGCTCAATTAAATGACCAGGGTCTCCGCTTTTCCTCTGCCCAGCTTGTTGCTGATCCAGGGCAGCCTGCAGGAACCCCGCCGGCCGCGAGTCAAAAAGTGTTAACAAATCATATTTACAAGTTCAGAGGCGAAGATCTAGTCATATTCGATCACTGCAGTCTTGCTGTTTGTCATGTGCTAGTGTAAATGCAGATTTGCAGGTTCGTATATCAGGATTATCTTTTACAATTAACAGTCAAATAAGTTTAGCGCATGGAATTGTCGTGTATAGACTCTACTCGATTTTAGATAGATAATAGATCTGTATTTATTGAATTGAATTTCATCATTGAAAATATCCATTCAGTTATAACGTAGAAACACAGTGCCGAGTAATTTGGGTATTGTGGGAGGTCACTGTATTACAGCTGTTTTTTGGAATGGTAAGGCATATATCAAAGTCACGGAAATGGACGTAGCCTAGCAATATGAAAATGGCCCATATAACCTCATAGTGCATAGTGCATGCATGGTCAATCGATGGGAAAGTGTATGCAGCAGTCAAGGCAACAGGAAGCAAGCCACTGAAGAAATTGATAAGCTCACTTGATCAACTGAACTCTCCCTGAATTTTGTACAGTCGACTTTTAAACAATCCAAGATTGTACCATGAGGAGATGAAGATATTTCTCTGGTATATATATATTACATACCTTGGATCAATTTATTGCATGCACCATGATGTGAAGATGCTTTTCCTGGTATAATACTCGAATCTTACCTTGGAACATTTTGAAACGTTTTAATATACATACAAACTTTTGATATTGTCGTTATACTCTTTTGTCTTGTTATTATTACTATTTTTTTTACATTGTGAAATGGTTATTTATTGCAAACTATGTAAAACTCAATTCAATACATGTACTCATTTATCTACACATGCATCTTTTTATGTACTCAGTGTAATGCTGAGATATTCCCATTTAACAACTGTATATCAGACAATGAATTTCTCTGGAATCTATACAGTTACTTTAAACTGAATCAAAATATAGATATTGAAAGACTACAATGTCTAACAGTAAACCCTTTTGAAATGAACAATGATCTCGCTAATTCTGACAATATCTTTTCATTTATTTATTTATTTCACATATTTAAAAAAGGGTAGCCCAATCAGCATATACACTGGTTTTCGTTGGGGCCCTTTAAAATACAAACAAATTATATACATTCCAAAGTAGTTGTGAATAAGACAAAATTGAACATTGAACATACAACCAACAGTTACCGTATCTTAGTTAATACTACCTCTCACTCCGAATCTGATGACTATTTTCCAGAACGTAGGCTAACTGTAAATACTTGTTCACAGATGAATTTAAATCAAAGTTTCAGAACTCAAACAACAGTTTTTCAATTTTGAATGTAAATGCTCGAAGTCTTCCGAGAAATGTTGATGAGTTACAGTTGTTATTGAAAAGTTTGAATCATGCATTTACAGCTATAGGAATATCTGAAACCTGGTTCAGAGAAAATACTGTTACTGACATGTTTGCATTGGATGGTTATTCTCTTGTCAATACTGACAGATCTGGAAAATATGGTGGTGGTGTTGCCATTTATATCAATAATTCTTTTGAATTTGCAATTCGATCAGAATTTTGTAAAAGTACATCATTCTGCGAAACTGTATTTATTGAATTACCACAAGAAAAAAAGAAAGCGATTGTTATAGGCTGTGTGTACCGGTCCCCCGACTCTGATATAATTGAATTTACTGAGACAAGTGATTATTTCTTGCACAAGTTGTGTAATGAAAATAAAGAAATTTACTTACTCGGGGACTTTAATATAAATCTCCTAAATTATTCTATTGATACCAAAACATACGATTTCTTAAATACAATGTATTCACACTCCATGTTTCCCGATCACAGCCATGTTTCCCGATCACAGCCACACTTATCGATAATATATTTACTAATTGCTTACAAAACGACTTACAGAGTGGTCTGATTTATTCTGATATATCAGATCACTTCCCAGTATGGTGTGTGAATAATAAACAGATTATTGAAAATGCAAGTGTCAACACCACCACCAATGTTAGACTTATTACCAATAAACAAATTTTACAATTTAAATACAAACTCTTAAATGTTGATTGGACTCCAGTTCAAAATACTAAAGATGCAAACAAATCATATGACTTATTTAATCATATATTATCCAAGTTGTATAATGAATGTTTCCCTATTGTTCAGAGGCATAGCTCTAAATTGAAGTGTAAAAGACCATGGATTACAACCAGTATATTGAAATCAATTCATGTCAAACAGAAATTATATCATAAATACTTCAAAAGATATGTCAGTAAGCAAAAACATATCACATATAAAAACTCACTTACTGCTATTATAAGATCTTCTAAAAAGAATTTTTTTAATGATATGTTTCATAAGATAAAAGGTGACATGAAGAAAACCTGGAGTAATATCAATGAATTATTGGGGAAAAGGCGTAAAAATATTCCTGAGAAAATGTATCATGAAAATGTTCATCTGTCCTCACCTCATGTGATCTCAGATTCCTTTAACCATTATTTTGTCAATATTGCTGAAAAAAATTCCCAAGATATACCTACCTCTTCTCATATATTTCATGACTTCATGCCTGTTAATAATAGCTACTCTTCTTTCTTCATAAAACCAACGTCTGTATATGAAATTTTAAAAATTGTTTCTTCTATGAATTCATCAAAAGCAAGTGGGTCTGATGACATGGCCCCCAAAGTTCTGAAGGACTCTTTTCATTTACTTGTTGATCAGCTTTGTATAATATTTAATAAATCCCTATCACAAGGGATTATACCTGACAGACTCAAAGTTTCCAAGGTTATACCTGTGTATAAAAAGAAAACTACAGACCTATATCATTGTTACCATTTTTTCCCAAAATTCTAGAAAAAGTTGTTCATAAAAGATTATATTCACACCTTCAATTATTTGACATCCTCATTCCTGAACAATTTGGTTTTCGTGAAAAATTTTCAACTTCTATGGGTGTATTAAATATCGCAAATTTTATATCACAAAAAATTGACGAAGGCAATTACTGTATTAGATTATTTATGGATCTGTCAAAAGCCTTTGACACCATTGACCACAGCATACTCATACGTTAGCTAAATGCATATGGTGTAAGAGGGCTAGCTTTAGATTGGTTTAGAAATTATTTGAATAACAGGTATCGGTATGTTGTGGTCAATGGTATCCAATCACAACGTAAACTTATTAAATATGGAATTCCGCAAGGGTCTGTACTTGGGCCCCTCCTGTTCTTTGTTTACATAAATGATATCACAAAATCTTCCAAATTATTTCGCTATTCATTATTTGCCGATGACACGTGCATTTTAACTTCTCACAAGAATATCTATAATTTAATGTCCATTACTAATAAAGAAGTTAATAAATTATATGATCGGTTCTGTTGCAACAAACTTTCATTGAATTTTGATAAAACAAAGTTTATGATTTTCAGAACAAGGAACAGGAGGGTCCCGAATGACATTAATGATTTTACTATTGGTGGTCATGATATATCACGTGTGGATAATGTTCAATTTTTAGGTATTACAGTCAATGAATTTCTCTCTTGGAAACCACATATTAGTAGTATTTGTTCAAAAGTATCAAGATGTATAGGAATCATATCAAGGCTCAAATGTATATTACCACAAAACATACTCATCACTTTGTATCATAGCTTAATCTTGCCTCACCTTACATACTGTAACTCAGTGTGGGGGCATACTTTCAAAAGCCATCTTTCTAGATTAATAATACTTCAGAAAAAACAATTAGAATTATTTCGTCATCCCCATATAACTGTCCGAGTATGCCATTATTTAAGAAAATGAATATTTTACCAATATTTGAATTAATTTCTATGAACTCTCTCACATTTATGTATAAATACCAATTTGGACTCTTACCAAACGTATTTGATAATATGTTCACCCTTAATTCGTCTGTACATAATTACAACACTCGTCAATGTAAATTATTTCATCAACCCAAGGTTTCCACTTCCATGGCCTCAATTTCATTTCGTGTAAATATATCAAATTGTGGAACAGCCTAGATCACAGTAGGTAGCAAAGCTCAAATCTTTCAAAATTCAAATTCTCTATTAAAAGATTATATCTTACCAATATTAATGCATGAGTAGATAAATAAAATGTATTAATTAATTCTTATTTTCTTCTCATATCTCATGAGCTCTCTTCCCTCCTACAATGCTCTCTCTTTTCTTTTCACCATCTGAATTTATTTCTCCACCATGCTGACTCATTCTAATCATTTTCCTCTACCATACTGACTCCCCCTCTCTCTCTCTCTCACTCTCTTTCTCTTTCTCTCTATGTATTCTCTCCCTTGATATCTTTTTTCTCTTCTCATCTTTCTTCTTTCTCTTAACTGTCTGCATATGGTTATGTGTGTGTGTGTGTTTGTGTGTTAGGGTGTGTGCGTGTGTGTGTGCCTGTGCGTGTACATGAATCTGTCTATTTATAGTAGCCGTTAAGGTAATCATAATCATAATCATAGTTACGAATAAATGAATCTCAATAGTCGGAATAAAAATTGCACACACGAGTTGTTGCTAGGTAGGACAAACATTGTGGCTTGCCCCAACTAACAACACGTAATATATGCAATTAACAGAGGCGCCAGGAGCGCCGCCTCCGTTTCCAAGTCAAAAACTTGAAAATTGCATGAAGCAGTCTAGAAAATATTCGGGCACATCAGTGGTCAAATAACACATTCGCAGACCTTTCTGCCTAAACATGAGTATATCAGGCACCTCTCTCCTAGAATACGAAGTGATGGTTGCCCAAATATATTTAGAACTGTTCCGATCCTCGGGATGGGGACGGGGGCAATGATTAGACAGGTTCTAACATATTATGATGATGTGTAATGTAATCTAATGCCAAAAGAGGTATAGAGTAAACTGTCATGAATCCACCAGTCGGATGAGTGATCGACATCGTTTCCTCAACCGTATGCGCTCTGTCATGATGTAGACCTACAAATGAATGAGTTTTCAAACATGATTTTCCTGATTTGTATCAGAAAGAGATCATTGATCCGTCATGATGGGTAAGAGGGTTGCAATCATCGGTGCTGGAGCTAGTGGACTGGCTGCCATTAAATGTTGTCTAGATGAAGGTCTGGAACCAGTGTGCTTTGAGAAAGCAGATAACATTGGAGGACTATGGTACTATCGGGAGAATAGAGAGGATCAGGCATGTGTCTTTGAGTCAACAGTTATCAACTCCGGCAAAGAGACCATGTGTTACAGGTAAGTAAAACTATTTGATGTGATCTTTTCAAAAGTCACTTTCACACTGTCATCATATTATGGCTGATTTCCAAATTTCCTCTGGAATGGTAAGTAAATTTCATATTTAAAAAATTTCATCTGGTGGGTCACAATATTGTGAGAGTTTCTCATCGTTTAATCTGTACAGTATCTGGTAATGACTCATAGATCCAGATCCTTGATGGCATGTCATAATACAGGTTGAAGACAATAATGGATGGATGTACAAAACCCTGTAAAACTCGCAGGTTAAAGACCACTGTTCTACTACTAGCCAGCATTACTCTCTGATAGTCAGGATGAACTATAGTTAGGATAAAAAAAAATTATGTTTCAATGGTTATGAGTTGCATTATTATAATCTGAAACCGTTACCGTCAGGGATGCTTATGACAATACTATATATTGTAATTACTTTCTTACGTCCAGTGACTTCCCCATTCCGGCAGAATTTCCAAACTTCATGCACAACAAACTTGTTCTGAAGTACTACCATCTCTTCTGTGACCACTTTGATCTTCGGAAGTACATCCGCTTTCACACTAAAGTGGACTCGGCTGTCTTTGCAGATGACTACAAGGTAACAGGAAAATGGAAAGTTACAACTCGTCTAGATACTGGCAAGCCAGTGACTGAGATTTATGATGCCGTTCTTGTGTGCACAGGACATCACTGCACACCATACATCCCAGAGTTTGAAGGTGAGGGTGTGAAGGGAAAAATGCATTAGTCTGGTCGCTTCTTAATGTTTTATTCAATTGAGGAACAATGCTAGCTCACTTATAAATGTTTATGCTCAGTTCAAAAAAGATTATTCTAACTTAACGTGCTGCCTTATTGTATATATTAACATGAGATGACTTTCTAGAAACTTCTTTCATACGCCAGGATTTTCTTGTGCATGTAACACAGATTACATGTCTATAAACATATTATGCTTTTTGATGTAGGTGCCGTTTATAACGTGCCTGGTCATGAATTGAGACATATCCCACCGCTGCCACCAATATGACATCAATAGAAAGTGATTTACAATAGGTGATTCGCAGGGAACACAGAACTTTAGAATGGTCATGATAGGAAGCAATTCTTTCACATCTGCCTTAGATTTCAACATACGTGCATTTCCAAGTGTAAGACATTGCATCATATTTTGATGGTTCATGTTTTGTTGCCCTGTTATCATTTTTAGGACTAAAGGAGTTCAAAGGTCGAGTCCTCCACACACATGATTACTTGACGCCTAAAGGATTTGAGAATAAACGCATCATGATCATTGGAGTGGGTAACTCTGGTTGTGATGCTGCTGTGGAGCTCAGCAGGTGTGCATCCCAGGTGAGTTCTTTAACAGGGTCACATTTTCAGAGGTTAAGGGTCAAGTCCCCGCTTGAGTATTCTAGACAGCTTAACGTTAAGAAGGGTATCATTTCAATTCATGACCAGGAATTGGCACCCACATCATGGAACGGATTAAGAACTTATATCAAGCCACACAGGAAGTTTCTAGGATAAACATTATCACTGCTGTTGAGGTGCCACAAACTAGAAAAGAATTTCGCAGA